>OU974070.1:18153892-18753892 GCA_918843875.1 Diadumene lineata | reverse complement strand
ATGTTTTAACTGAAATATACATTGTATATATGTGTAAGTTAATTATAACTTGTTTACCCTGGTCCCAGAGGTTCGATTAATTTCACTCACCCTGTCCCTTCCTCGGTTGAGGCGCGAAGCGCCGCACCAAAACGACTCGGCCTTCCGCCTCGAAATTTATGGCGCTTTAGGCCTCAACAAAAACAAAGAGAGCGACGCAGCAAGCAAAATCGAACCTCTGGACCAGGGTATAAGCTGCACTATTTACATAGTAATGTTATTCATTAATTTAAAGTTTATAGTAAAATATTTTATAAAAATATCAAAATTTAGGATCAATACTTGAAATTGAAAAATAATGTGTTAACTCACCATCGACATTTAATGATGCATTGGCGATTTCATTTATTCTGACGAAATTCACTCGCTGCTTCCTAAACTCTGAGAAAGATTTGTGTTTCGCTGCACAAATAACTCGGAATATTGAATTTCTTTCTGAATGGCACTCTTCTCAAGCAAGTAGAGCCACGAGGGTGAAATTTGATCTCAATAAACAAACAGTATATGATAACTTATTCCAGTTAGTGTTTAAAGCATTAGGATATCTCAGGTTTCAAGTCAGCGCAAGGTCAAGGTTTTTGTGCCTACTAGCTAGAAGCTGTAGGCACTATGTCGTCGGTCTTTATGCAAATTGTAAGTAACTTGACGTCACAATAGGGGAAACACGATACCATATTATTATGGCGAAGTTTAGCCCATGGCGATATTATTTACTTAAAGTCTTAAAATCGAATCATGGCAAAAGCAAAAGTAGAAAGAAGATAAACAAATTTTCAACAATGGTTTGGATTCTTTGGACGTCAAATTCTAAGGTACATTTGCGATGTAAGATTTCTACATTTCATTGTAAAACCAAAACGTGCGTAGTTGTCTTATTCGAATCATGGTCAATGGTCTTTATTCTTCGACAATTCATTTGTAAAGAAATGTATGCAATAAAATGTGACTTCTTTCGAATAAATAAAATAAAATAAAATAAAATAAAATAAAGTAAAATAAAATAAAATAAAATAAAATAAAATAAAATAAAATAAAATAAAAACTCTTGTATATGTTTGACGTAGACGTTAGAGAGATTTTTTTCCAGCGATTTTCCGAGGTCGTACTTTTACTTGCATATATTTTTGACTTAATACTCCTCCATATGGCTTCTAGCTAAAGTGAACGTTTGCAAACTAAAGAGAAGAGTTTTCTTTCTGAGCGATTTAACCTAGGCCTAGCCGCGAACTCGTGAGAATTTCAGACACAACATTTGCCGATAAAAAGGCTAAATTAGCATTAAATCAACAAACATCACACGTATTCAAAAAAGCAAAAGAACAACGATTGATTTGAATCTTTTTAATTGATAAAAAGTCTTCAAAATTTTTGATTTTGAGAAGCTAGAAAACCTACAATATTCTACTAGGGCTCGAATTTCGAACAAGTTTCATAGAGCCACAGGAAATCCAATCAAAGCGGCATAGGAAGACCAATTAATCTCAAAATCTGCATCCGCCGCGGCAAACTTCATTTTACTCGTCAGCAATAGTGCTACAATCTATAAAATGCTAAGAGTTATAGAAGAATAAATATTCTAACAAATGATCCGCTACTAGCTTACATGGGAGTAACTACATGCTCTCTTTGAGCGACTTCAAATTCTTGCAGTTCAAGAATTTTCCCACTCTGCAGCTATTCACAAAATTCCAGTAGGCACATGCGCTTTATAAGCGCCTTTAATTTTTTTGTTTGTCTTACCGGTAGCCTGAGAGGAGGACGAGGTTTGCTAGGATTTTTTAATTTTTTTTCACGACATATAATCGCTAAAATCACGAATCACGGCAACAAAAATATGCCGATCACGGGTCACGACCGACTTCAATTTCACGAATCACGGCATGTTTTTTCTGCTTTTCACGAATCACGGCATAAATATAGGTCGAATCACGGATCACGGAAAACCCCTTCCCCAGCCTGTTTAGTCCGCCTGCGAAATAATGACCAAACCCGTGTTCTGAGATCCCCTGCAACTAGCAGGAAAATATATAGTTGATGGTGATTGGCTGTCGCCTTTATTGACTCTAACGCAGACTAACGAATGGCTAACGTCCGAAACGTCAGTTTTGCCTTCACCCCTTTCCTGTGTACAATTTATCTAATTTATCTTTTACAACTATATACATACCATGTTAGTACTCATAACACTTGACTAAAACACGTGAATACATTCTGACCGATATTATATGATTTTGTTTGATTTTGCTTCGATAAAAATCTATTCAGGTCATTCAGGGCAATGTTCTTCAAACCGATCTAGATTGTTTATAAACAGTTTTAAGCCTTGTTTGTTTTTAGCTGTGTTTATCCAATAGTCTCACGACAAGAGAAAATAACGTATCTCACAGCGATAAACTACAAACATCGAATAGAATTAAAAAGAACGTAATATAAATAAGACCAATGCCAGTCGTGTTTTTCTCTCGCCTTACCTTGCTTGTTAAAGAATATTTTTTAAACCAAAATGACTTCCTCTTTAGGCGGGACTTGCACTTCAGCGATAAATTCTCACTGCACATAACAAACATTTGAATCCATACAATACCATACCATGCCATACCATACCATGCCATGCCATGCCATGCCATGCCATGCCATGCCATACGACAGGAGATGGAAAACTATACTCAAGATTCAACAATCCTTTAATGACAAGCTGCGCGGCCATGCTACAAAAATACGAGAGAAAATTCTGAGGAACGATTTACAAACACAAAGTACAGTACAAGGTCTTGTAAAGCCTTATTTTCTTTTTCAGGTTGCTGGGCAAATATATATATAGAATTTGTGTGTAGTATGTAGCAAGTTATGTCCAAGCATTGACCGGTGCTGCGCCAGTCTGAGATGTTCTCTGTCGTGAAATGCGTCTTATTTCTCTATCACTATTGGACTCATCTTGCTCATAATCAAACGGTGTCCAGGGAACAAGCTCTAATCCTTCAATGCTGTTTAAATAATTCTTAACTGCTTCATTTTGCTTTGTGATTTCTCTTTCACGCATATATCGATACATATCCATGTCTACAGTATAGTTCATTGCACTACGTTTTGCACCAGTTTTGTTTATTCTTTTTGTGATTTTTGAATTGTCTACTGTGAACTCTGGAACTTTATAAAACACGGTTCTTGTAGGCGCACTTCTTGCTCGGTTAATTCTCTGAGTGACCGAGCTCAATTGTCTCTCCCATAACTTATTCCTCTTTTCCAAAGCAGTCATTGGCCGTGGTACTAAATCTATTTTCTCTGTATTCTTACTCTCTTCTTCTGCTAAAGTTGTCTGCTGATTTTCTTTCAGTTTCGGTGGCTCGCACGACTTTGACATTTGTTTTCTAAACTTTGGTATCGGAGGTTTTGGAAACGCATTCAGGCATCGTACCGTTCTCATGTGCTCGTTGGAGGTGGTTTCTCTCTTTCGTACTTGATCTAGTATGTTAGTTTTATTGTCCTTCACTGCGTCCATAACGTGTTCGTGGCTTTTCGATATTTCAACACTTCGAGAAAGTTTCTTTTGAAAACGATTGACAACCAGTCTTTGTTCAATTGATATTCTACTAACACGCTGGTGTTCCTGTTTGTTCAAGCAATGAAGCTCTTTTCGAAGTTGAACCTCCTCTTTCCAATTTGCCGAGTGAACTTTTTGGGACTTTTCCGAGCTACCGACTCTAGACTTTTGTCTATCGATATAACTAGAAAACATAGTGTACAATACTTGTATATGCTGGATGAATGCAACTCATGACAACGGCAATGTTTATGACTCTTTTAGTTACTAGTGAATGTCTGCTTACTTGTAAACAATGAGACCACTTCAGACCGATTAGCATCACTTCGAGGAATTAATCCAAGGATATAAGCTGTTGTTTCTACTAATACATATAAAACACTTCTTTATAAACCAAACAATAGCTCAACGAATAAATGTTCAAATGCATCATGAATATAAACATACTTTGTAAGTTAAATGTATTCAATATTTCAATAATTTACTATTAGCAATAAGAATACTTTACATCTTGTGTATGCGTAGTCTTCCATGAAAGTCGTAACAGAGGTCACGCTTCTCTAAATATATGACGTTGTTTAAAGATAATGAAAAACTGTACATCAAACCAGAGCGACATATTCTTTGGCGAATTTTAAATAAACAGCGCTTTTAGCGTGTAAACACTGTCTGTCTATATGTCTTTCTAGTTTTATCTGTTCAGCTGTTGACCGCATCACCTTATGTTAGGGAATTTTAATTTCGAAAATATTAGGAAATATTAGGAATTTATTCCAGTAATAGTAAATAATGGTTTATTCATTGCTTCAAAATGACAAAAGTGTATATCTGGTATATGACTGTGCCCAGGGAGCCTACCAGTACCTGCCCTTTAGTGTCTAGGAGGAGGATTGGAAACGATTCAAAACTTCAGTGTTTTGATATGTTTTTTTTTTTCTGAAACAGCAATTCATTTCATAGGGCGGCGCTTGGTCTATAACATTTTAATTTTTTAGTTCGTAATGGACTCCACTCGATAGATTATCCAGACAAGACAATATAAAACGAAGTAATTTACAAAATGGCAGGTGGTACAGCGAATTTGGTTGTAAGAGATATCAAAAATGAAAGTGTCATTTGATACAACTATGTGCCGGTTTGCCGAAAGAAAGGAACCTCATAACAAGTGAGCAACAGAGTCTATATAAACAAAACAAGCAAATATGAACAAGTATATTCGCCGCAATCAGAGCCAGTTTGAAGAGAAACTGCCTCTAGGGTAAATGTATTTTATATATTAGACAATTAGATGTGTTTAATGGCTGGATACTTTGACGCTTCACGCTTTATTTTGTCACATGCATGCATGCCTTCAGTCTTAACAAAATAGGTTCCTTTCTTTTTGTGTGGCTGCTCGCTAGAAGCGAAACTCTATGTTGTGGGCTGACAAAAAGAGTAAGGAACCATTTCGAGCCAGCGTTACCAGTGGTCTGCTACGAATATATACTGTGAATACTGCGTTTGAGCATGCTTGTTTCTTGTCTATCAATGGAAGTTCCAATTTCCGATAAAAGACCGTGCACAAGGGACCAATTCTATATATTTTGTTTCGAGCAGTCGATACAAAACAAAAGCTGATTCGATATTGAAGCGTCGCCTCGTGGTTAGATTTTAATCCAGAGCTTTACCGGGAGTTGTTGGAGTGTTGGCTTTGCTCAAGTGTCTGTATTATATCCACGTTTCCGATATTTTACTTAAAATCCAGCGCGAATAGTTTTCTCTCTTTTTTGTTATTAGCCGTATCAGTTAAGGATGAATAATTCGTAGATGTAATTTTAAAAAAATCGCAACGCACAAAAATAGAAGCATACATTTTAATTACCGAAATATATGATCTATATTAGAATATATTATATTCAAGGTTAAATTGTCTGTCTCACAGAGGGGTCAGTACTGACACGGTTCATTATATATATACTGTTTGTGGTATTTTTAAAACTATTCTTCTATGTGCATTACAACTGTCAAATATATCTTGATCTTCCGAAAAAGTCGTCCAGCCCTCTTTTTCCTGAACACGAGCTTGTACATCCTCCTAATGTCGATTTACATTTATTATAGTGATTGATGTTCGGGTTTCCTGACATATAGCAATCTTGGTAATCCTCAAAACATTTGTCCTGACACGTCTTATTTGAGTGAACGAAGGATGTTGCTAATATTACAGCAATAAAGATGTATACCTCTTTCATCTGTTGACAAAGCAAAAAGACAGAGCAGACGTTAAATTAACAAAATGGCAAGACAAGAATAAAATCATATCAAAACCTACAATTTGATTTATAATTCGCGATTTTGTTGATTTTCACTAAAACCTCCAATCCCATGTGTTGTTCACATTCCCGTGATTCCCATTCAGTTCAACAAGAGGAATTTGAGAGTTTTTGGGACCTTTTTGCAATTTTCGCGATTTTTAAAATATCTCAAAATTGAAAGCCCCGCGAACAAAGCTTTTTAAAGTAAAAATTAACGATGTGCAATTAAATATCCCATCATGATTTTGTATTGAATCAAGGATAATCAACATTGAAGCACAGGTGAATTCCTCTTCCCGTGTGAATCACTGATCTCGATCCTGCTACAATTCAGCAAATAACAAATACTATACTTTTAGTAATCAGAACGTTAAATTAAAGACGTTACTAGCCGGTTATTGCAAAAGTAGCCTTATATTGGACAACAGGACGACAAAGAAAAATCATAACAAAAACTTGATTTAATTAATGAACTGATGACTTATTTTTAGCTTAATTAAATCAAAGCAGGTTTATTTTTAAACATGGTGAGAAAAAGTTATTTTGAGAGACAAAAATGGTTCCTCTTAATTGATCGAGAAAAGAGAAATGGCTTTTCAGTTTTGTTGCCGTAAAAGGTGATTTGAGTCTCTTCCGAGAAACGTGACTAGCAAGATTTTGTCTCCAAGATTCGAGATGAAATGTAAGTTGGTCTACATTACTTCGAGGCGCTCTCAAAACACTGTTTTGGGATTATATTGGTCGTTATGATATTGCCCTGGAACCTTTTCACTAGACCCAGTTTTTAGCAATATGATACCGGGCATATATATATATATAAATATATATATATATATATATATATATATATATATATATATATATATATATATATATATATATATATATATATATATATATATATATATATATATATATATATATATATATATATATATATATATATATATATATATATATATATATATATATATATATATATATATATATATATATATATATATATATATATATATATAGTTTACAGGCTACATGTATTGTATGTTTTGTTTCGTGAAACACAAACATGAAATAGCCCAATTTTGGCTCCCCCTTTACCACCACTTGTAGATTCTTCCTCCGCCCCATAAGGCTTTGCGCGCGAAGCGCGAAGTAACAGCTGGGTTTGGCTTGTTTACCATTTACGTAAACTATGTAGCTTTGTTTCCCATTTACGTAAAGTTTTCACTGTAAACTATGTAGCTTTGTTTCCCATTTACGTAAAGTTTTCACTGTAAACTATGTAGCTTTCTATGCCATTTACGTAAAGTTTTCACTGTAACCTATGTAGCTTTCTATGCCATTGAACACTTTAAAAAATGAAACACGATTTCTATATGTACTGTCTGCAAGACTGATTCTCTATGAAAACAACTAATTCCGATGTTTTTGTTGTAACTGCGTGGGTTTGGAAATACAGACTATAAATAGGTCTCGGCGCTGCTGCCTCAGTACAGCGAGCCTATAGCTATATTGTATAAAGATACTTTCATGAGAGACAATGTAGTATGTACCTAGAAAGTAAAAGCTCTTAACCTCGTGTGTTTTCTAGTCCAGATTGTAGTAAAACACCGGGGATCAAATTTGCCAAACACTTAAATTGATAATGAATTTATGTGCGGTATTTGACCGTATTTGAAAAAAGATGGTGCATAGTTGATTGAGATCTTAAGAGTAGTGGATTGAAATCTTACGAGTTTTAATAGAATATCGCTTACTGACGAAACCTTACTTTCCCATTTTGATCGTTTTTCTGGCTAGAGTTTATCCTTTATTCGATTTTTTTTTGGCACTATTAATTTACTTTACTGTCAGATCTATATCAGCTACGCCAGCACTCGTGAACTCATTACTTCTTCAATCTAAAACGGTAGCATAACTGAAGTAGCACAAGATTGCTCTTTATAATGTATATTTAGAAAAATTACAAAATTACAAATTTAAAAACAATTACAAATTACAAAATTACAAATTTACAAATTACAAAATTACAAAAACGTGATTTTAATAATGATTCGGTTCGTTACTCAGTTTTTGAAAAAGATTTGTCGTTAGCCTTCACTCACAGTCAAATTACAGAAGCTGGGCTGTTCAAAGCTCGATTAGTCAATCCTGTCGGGTTAACTCTTGAGAAAACCTTTAGAGTTAACCCTGGATTAGCACTCAACTAGCCCTGATCTCCGAAGTTCCCAAAGCCAGAGACCTTCATAAATTATGGTTGAAGGGTCTCGATGTGGCAGTAAATTGTTTATCCCTGCCCTTTTCTTTTCTGCCCAATATCCCATATTTCTCTTAAAACCAACATATAACAGGTCCTCGGCATCCATGTTATAGAATGCTTTAATTTTCCAAAGCCCGTGAAATACACTTTAGACACCTACACCTCATTAGGATTTACTATCGATATTTTCCCTTGGTTTTATATTGTTCTATTACATTTAATTACATCTTATCAAACTATAGGTGTTACAATTTGTTCTACAGACATTTAAAAACTACCATAAAAATCTACTATTTTTTTTAATTTGTTAGTTCAATAGACAGTTAGTCCTCTAGTCGACGATTCGATACCCCAACTAAACTTACTCTTGACAGAAAACGTTTTTTCCCCCTATAATTGAGGAATCTCTCAATATAAAAAGGCCCGACAGGAACAAACCGCTACTTGTTGCCATATATGCACTGGAGAAAAAAAACAATAGCTTAGAAACTTCCGGGTACATTTAACGCTGAAACTAAACCTTCAGAAATACCGGCCTACGTGAAAAAGCTTTTCATTTTCGGATTTGGGAATTAGATTTGTATAATCATGATCAAAGATTCTAGAATGATTTTCATAAAAGCGGAAATATATAAAGAAATAATGAAGAAATATATGCATTAACGTGCAATAAAGCGTAGTCAAGAGTGCTAAGCAAAAGTCATGGGCTTTAGAAAACCACTCTAATACAAATAAAATAATAAGTACCATAATTTTGATAATATTATAAATATATGAGCAGGTATCGAAATAAAAAACAATAAGAATAATGAAATCCTGACAGACTTAGAGAACCGAATCACCAAAGATCGAAACAAATGAGACAATCGGTAAAGAATAAATACTGCAAAATTGACGCGGCGTCATTGTGCCTGTCGCAGCGACAGTTAAAGTTTTAAAACATGTGGAAAGGGAAAGAAAGCCGTAATACGTCGACAACACGAAAACTCGAAAGAAAAAGCGATATTAGTGTGTGCGCTTGGCGGTTTTTTTTGATAACCACTTTATATATAATTACAAATGTCTCAGTTTTCAGTATCACGATTAAAATTTTAGATACTGATTTATTTTAATAATGTCTGGGTTTCTATGTTTGTATCACTAGTGATATCTCGACCCACTGTGCAAACTATTGCGATGCTTAAGTTGGATAACAAGTATAACGAGGGAGCATAAAACGAACACAAACGTGATACATATACTCCCACAAAGCAATTTCAATTCATACATTATGAAATAAGCGAATAAAATTATTAAAAAGGCTAGCAACTGTGTTCTGTTGAAGATGTGAGACAGCAATTCTGGCGCTAGCTGCATTAATATTCTCAACTATCAAATTCACGAATAGTACTTGGAAAACAATTTATTTTATAATTTCATGTATGGACTTTATTTGGAGATGATTTTAAAACTTTGAAATGAGACGAATGTCTATATCCGAACGAAATGGCGCACAAATGGGATAAAAGTGCAACAGCAGGCCAGCCGATTCGGAACTTCTTAAAAAAAACCTTTATTGAAAAGGCGAACCGTTGATATATTCCACAAATATCGTTTATACAAAGTAGCTACTTTTAAGAATGGCTATATTTTAATATATTTTGTGTGAACAATTTAAATGGCTAAAGACATTTTTCATTTTCTATGTTTTTGCCTAAGTGGTACAATGTAGTTTTTTATCACGAGTCAATGACGTCCATGTTTAGCCTACGCTTCACGATCTAACGAAAAAAACACACTATTGACGTATAACTGGTACTCGGCTTCCTACGTATCGAGAATTAGTATGGAAGGATGCATGGTTGAATTCCTAATTGTTTGAATTGTTTTTGTATTACCCTATTGTAAATATTATACCGGGTTGTGCAACAAATTGTTCTTCCGTCGTTTTTCTCAAATTCGCGCAGTTAACGCTTGGGAGTTTTAGTAGGGCTCTTGCAGAGCTGGGGATTATCTTAAGCCTTCTTAATCAAGTTTAGTATTTTTATCTTATTGTATTCACTCACTTATCAAAGTGAACTTGTGCGTTGGTTTTTGTATCATCCCAGCCATCGTGCACGAAAGAAAATTCGCTTTCCTTTATGGATGATAACATTCATTGAGTAGAACGATAGTGTCACTTCTTGATAGCGAGTTCGTTTTTGATATGTTACTACTTGAAAACCTATTCGAGACAGCTGGTTATCGATAGGAAAATCCTCATTTCATATGACATCCTATGGCGTCTGGCTTCTTTCAGCTATCGTGAATAATAAGCAATGCGATAATTTTATATTGCATCAAAGCACATATCAATCTTGTCATTTTTATGAGAGCTAATAAAATCGATGTGAAAAAGCCCTTCGATAATGTTGTATAGCGTGGTTTGGGAGAGACCGGATCCGATACGACCCTCATGGCAGCTTAGCCATTGTGTATTGTGAACGGAAAAGAACTAATCAATGTCGGCTATCGCAGTGCCTTTTCACTTTCATTCTTTTCTATTCATGGTACTCTGTAAACATTACTAAAATTTCCGTTTTATATTTCAAAGATCTTTGTCTTTTTATGTAAATAAATCGATAAAATATTGTATAGAGAGTGTTTGGATAGACAATTGTCAATTGACATTCTTCAATTAGACAAGCTTGAAATCGTTTTTCAATATCTCGATTAGTTCCCAAACCAAAACAACTCAAGACTCAACCCCATTGCATCATAATATGTTGCCCTTTAACTTAACTACTCGTCAATAGAAAAAAAAAGACCATCTGACTATTTTACTCCCTGTGAAATTAGAAGAGGGAACTTGATTAATAGAGGTTTAACTGTCTAAAAACGACGTTGGTTCTAAATTGGTCTGTATGGGTTTTTTCAATAGTTGCGGCAAGTTTTTTCACTCTTTCAAACACAATAATCAACGGCAATAGTAATGCGATCTCTTTCTGATCAATTTTGACACGACGTTTACATTAGCTCTTGAAAATGGGTTTTATAGGACAATATTTGAGCAAGTGACTGGAAACATCGTTGACTCAGTGTAGGCTTTAATTTACTGCATGACTTTATAGAAATCAATTGCTGGACTCAACACATTGAATTAATGGTTTTCGAAATAATTTTCATAATTCCTTTAGAACATCGTTCATATATGTAGAAGCCTATATTTTACTTGATACGCCGGAGCTTTTAGGTTCTAATTGCTTAAGAAAGCTTTAAAACAGGATAAAACTGAAAATTCAATTTCTATTTTACGACCATTAAGTGCTATTGGGACATTGTGTTGAAAAAAGCAATTATCCTTTTCTTCGACACTTTTGGCCTTTCATCACAGTGCGTTAATAGCAGTTCTTCCTGAATTCACACGGTAGTTTATGCATTAGGCTGAGCATTAGCGACTCATATTATCATCCCACTAATGCCTCAATCACAAACAAAGCCGTTTAATACAAAACCTTGTAATTTACATTTCTTGACCATGTCGGTAAAATTTTGTCAAACCCCGTGGTTGGCTGTCCATTAAGGTATTAATTACGTACACGATAAAAGATAAATCAGTTTTTTTACGTTCGTTGCTGTGAGTTTTGTAGTGTTAAATCTGATCAAAATGATCCATCCCGATCGCTGCCGTTGTTATTAATTTCTATTATAAATGTACATTTTGTAACCAGCACAGAATACATTTTGTACAATTTCTAAAAAGTACCACATCATTTTGGTATTGGTATTTTTAGAAACCTTTGTCAGTCCATACTTTTCAGTTTTCAGCAAAGAAATTAATCAAAATTCACAAATGTCAGTAACGTAATAAAACTTCGAACGTGGGATTAATTACGAAACAATATAGAAATATCACCTGAAAACACACTGTAGAAATTGTGGTGTATACTACAGAAGAATACGTTAGCAAATGAATAAGTTAGCGATGATTAAAAATTAAAAAAAAAAGAGGGAGGAATCATGTTCTTTTTTCAGTTTCTGACCTCAAGAATTGTGTCGTTAGAGATGTATTAATATTCAAAACCACCCACCTTGTTTCTTGGTATCTGTATTATAGAGATAGTTATTTGAAGTGGCTATCAAGCTCTTTGTTGTCGTTCTTTTATAGAAAAAAGTCTATAAGGTGTCGTCATCATCTTGATTCAGCCTTATAAGGATGGTGACGTCACCGTGATTCAACTAAAGTAATTTTGTTTAAGCCAACTATGCTTGGGGCATTTGTCTGCTGAAATTATTAATTGAACACCTCATAGAAAGCACTTTTGGTATATGAACTCAAAGCGTTTTGTACTCTTCAATTATACATATCTCGTGTATTTGCTGATTGATTTTGGTATTTAAACATCTCTAATAACAGGCTTTTCTTGATTGGGAAATAGATGATCAAAAGAAGTAAAAGAGGCTTAAGCTGATCCCTGAAAAAAACAATCAGCATTTTTGGAATTAAGTTGTGCAATCAATTTATCGCTTTAAAACCAAGATGGTGGTTTGAAATTTGAGTCAACAGTAGTCGATCACGTGAATAATTGACAATGCAATTAACGAAAACGACTACAGAACTTCCTTAATTTTATGACTCGAGGGAAGTGTGGATAACGATTTAACGATAAGAAAGCTAGTGACGAATGGCAAAAAAAACACCACTCAATTGAATAACGAACAACTGTACAAATTATTTTCCCTAAGCTGACCGAAAAGGTGAAATTAGTTAATTTGCTTTTTGATTTGGCAACGCCCTGTTTGATTTAATCATACGATTACTGATATCGCAAAACTATTATATTTTGAAATGTGCAGTGTGAAAAAAAAACTATATATGATTAACTCCAACATGCATAAAAAGTGGAAAATCCCGATTCATTTAAATATACTATCTGATTTATACCTTTGATATATCATATCAACCAAATGAACAAGAAACAAAAATGGATGTATTGCAAACCGCTAAGTTCTTTTCGTCCACATAATTACAAAATTATTTTGTCACACCGGGTTTCAACTGACCCATCGTCAGGGAATTGGTGACAGTACATTATACGATGGCCTTGAAACCTGAAAACTAGTGTTTAGAAGTGTTTAGAATAAATATACGTATTGGACGAGAGCAAAGTCAGGAACTACAATGATTCTCACGAACAAAAAAAAACACTTTAATCTTAGTTATTTTGTTTTTTTTTCGTTTTCAGATCGAAACAAAGTTTATCACACTGAAATGATTATCAGACAACTTGTTACAACTGAGCCGCATATAAATATATTTAGAAATGATCAAAAATCAGAATCATGTTTTGATCGCGATAAAGCGAATAAATTTCTGAAATGGACCAAAAACATTTTTTTTTCGGATAAAGAGCAAAGTGTATGTAATTTTGTAAAAGACGAAAATAAACCATTCGTTTTGCATTCACAGTCCATCCATCCATCCATCCATCCATCCATCCATCCATCCATCGTATCCATCCATCCCTCCATTCATCCATTCATCCATTCATCCATTCATCCATTCATCCATTCATCCATCCATCCATTAGCGATCTTGTTATTACATTAAATATGAAAGTGTCTTTAATGGTAGCCATGGATGAAGTGGAAGCCTGTCGGTGTCATTTTAAAAGATGAAACCCTCACGTTATTTCATAACTAAAACCCTGCACTAGCTTTAATATATGATAATGACATAACAGGATTTTCCAAGACCACTTACATTATTGCACACACTAAGATAATAACGCTTGATATGTTTTTAAGAGTTTGTTCAATTAACAAGATGCTGTCAAGGCCACATAGGATCTCAAGGATCCAAAAGTAGAGATAAATGAATAGTGAGATAAGATGGTAGCTGGGACCATTGCTACTGCGCACCCTGCTCGCGCATACGTATGCATGCTATCAACATATACTTGTAGGGTAACTAAACTGAAAACTCACGTCAGAGCCAAAATGTTATTATCATCTACCTTTTACGTTAACCCCGTAACGTCAAACGTATAAACAAGAATGTAGTGTTCATTCCGCGATAAGTCTAAAGATCAAAATTAACTAATATTCCGAGCGTTGTTCGTTTGTACAGCCCGGACGAAAGGTCCTTCATTTATTTATTATCAAAACAACAACTTTAACATTTTTATATTGCAATTATGACTTTCTTGTGGTGTGTATGAGAAATTAATGGAGCATTTCCACTGAATCTCGGTTAAATAGCTTGAGCCATGAAATAGTTTAATTCATGAAAACTATATTAATTGGAATGGACGTATTATGAAAGGTATGGCAGTGTAAAAATAGTTTGATATTTCATGGAGCGATCTTTGAATTCAGTAATATTTGGTCTCAACTTGTTATAACTTCTTTTTATTCTGTCGGTGGGAGGTGTGAGTCCAAAACTGACGTTAAATATAGTCACGAGAGCAGCATGCAACAAATTGATCATCATTATACAAGAGTGTTGAGCACATTTCTATTTTTCCAACAAGCAAACAAGCAAACAAGCAAACAAGCAAACAAGCAAACAAGCAAACAAGCAAACAAGCAAACAAGCAAACAAGCAAACAAGCAAACAAGCAAACAAGCAAACAAGAACAATTTAATTAACAAGATAAATTTTTCCGAACAAACTATCACACGCAATTCATGGGCAATCATCATGTCAAACGCTCTCGTTTATTTGTAGTCGCGATCTGTCATCATGCCATAATTCTATGCTACTTACTTTCCTAAAAGCAGTGATACCATAATATTTTCATAGTAGATCAACTGATATTGAAATAAAGAAATGAACAGCATTTTAACTTGTTCTTTATCAGTAACGTTATTGTATTGTTATTGTATGTGTATTGTATCATGAAAATCAATTTAGAAATGACAATCTTTCAGTTTAATTTCCTAATCGCCTTATTTCTCTACTAAATACTTCCTTCTTTTTTTCATCAGGAGTGATATTTTCCTTTTTCTACTCTAATCGGACGGTGGGTGGAGGAGACAGTGCACTATGTTATGTTATCAGCATAAACGAGGTATTTCTAAATACCCGGTCATTCGGCAAATGACTGGACACTACTGACAATTGATCTCCCATTGAATATTTTCAGTGTTAAGTCCACTTGTTCAGTGGGCAGACAATGTTCAGTCGTGTTTAGTTGCAACGTATCAGGTGATAAATTCTTAGGGATGATCATCCTAATAAGAAACATCTGTGTCAAAACATTTCTTTTTTTTGTTTGACGTTGTGTAATACATTATATTGGCTTATATAAGTTGCATGTTCCATATTGTGTTTTTTAATTTCTTAAAACATTCCAACAAACATTTACGTATTCCAGCTAGATGATCTGTCTCCGCACATGAAAAGGAAAATATCTAAACATTTTTTGTATTTTGCGTGATTTGTTTTCTGTTGTCATGCATGTTGTTGAGATTAGCCTATGCTATATATAGCAGTCACGTTTTAGAGGTAAATTGTTGTCATCCTAGAAGGGAACGCGTGGGAAATAGGAAAACCATCATCTTTGATTACTACCGACATAACTGACTGCGTTTTCTAACATCTAAGATAACGAATAAATGTGTATTTGTTGTCAAATTAGGTCATGTGATACATTGTAGTATGACATATATAATATCAATAACAAAAATAATATTCATTTCTTATTGCTTTTTCATTAATGACATTTTTACGATCTTTTTACAAATTTTGGTGCTATTCATTTATTGATCCATTCATTCATTGATTCCTTCCTTCATTCATTTATTAATTTATTTAATAATTCATCAATCCATTTATTCAATTATTCATTTATTCATTTATTTAATCATTCATCCATCCATTCATTTATTGATTCATTCAATTATTCATTTATTTAATCATGCATCCATCCATTCATTCATTTATTCATTCATTCATTGATTTATTTATTCATTCAATTAATTATTTATTTAATCATCCATCCATCCATCCATTGATTCATTGATTCATTCAATTATTCATTTATTTGTTCTTTTATTCATTTATTCATACAATTATCAATCTATTTATCTATTTATCTATTTATTGGTTGATTCATTTCTTTATTTAGTGATGCCCAGGAGAGTACGTCAACCGTCTTGGCATGTATTATCTTAAGATTATTACAGATTTATGATATCAACTAAAGGAAACTGAGCAAACGAAACAACAAAACAACAAGTTGAAACAACAACTACAGAATTCGCACCTGTAAATCATTGATGGCCCAAAGGCTTTTACTGTCTGATCGATAAGGTAGTAAGTTTATTTTGGGAACAACAGCAATATTGAGTATCGTCAATAAACAATACATAAGAGTTTGAGTTATTGGCAGCTGTTATTTCATATTATCATTCACATATTTTTTCCGTTGTTTTGAATGTCTGAGGATACTGCAAGTAACTGCGTAAAAAAACAACACATCTGTACAAAGTCCAATACAATTTCAAGGCCAAAAAAAACCAAATAGTTTGTTCATGCGCACTAGCATTTCAGTTTCATATCATCAGTCAAGATGGCTTTAGTTGCCTTCTTAACCTAGGTTTATTTTCAATGAAAAAAATATGAATAATAAAACAATTATTGAACTTTTAAGGCGTCTTATTTAACTTATTTGGTTGGCCCTTTGGCACCGGCAAGTAATTGCTTTCTTTCCACTAAGAAATCACAATATTGTTCGAAAAAAAAATAAATAAATAAATAAATAAAAAAACAAGTTCTTGAAAATAAGATCAAAGAAATCTCTGGATAAGAAAATGGAAAATAGGAAGCAGCAAGTGTAACTGATTTTAGAACTTAGTTGCACAAAAAATGCACCTAAATGGTAACAGTAGCCAGATCCGACAGGAAAGCAAATCGCTATTATTATAAGTAATACCATGGCACGAGGGAAATTAGGGATTAAATTTTCCCGAGGTATTCGGTGAAATTTAATCGCTAATTTCCCGAGTGACATGGTATTACTTTGTAATACCATGATTACCAAGGAAAAAAGTAACAAAAGGTGCGGTTTTAGTCGTGCGGGTTTGAAGTCAAGTAAGCGTGTACAACAAAATCACTCAAACGAATTTGCAGAAAAATATATAGAGAGAGGGAGATAAAAAAAACTTTCAAAGAGAAAAATAAACAAGTTGTCTTTTTTTAATTTATTTTGTTGTCGAGCATGCGCAAAGTTACGAAATACGATGCACAAGAACGGAGAAACGCGTCCCACATTGAAAGCGATCAGTAATTTTTTTTAAGTACAACACGTTTAGCTCTATGGAGTAGCAGCGATTTTGGGTAGTCCCTGCGAGAAGGACAAGGGATTGTCTTGCACAGACATGAGGGAAATTTAGTTAAAAAAAGAAATCCATTGTCTTTTACTGAATTTGCCTCTGTATAATATATGCAAGAGGGAAATTTAGTAAAAGACAAAGGATTTCTTTGTCTTCAAAATTTCCCTCCTCATGTCTTTTCATGAGGGAAATTTGGGATTGTAATACCCGCAGAAGACAAACGAATCCGAGGTGATCATGGTATTATGCTGCATAATGAGGAACATACGATCCATAGCGCAAACTTGTGTTCATGTCTAAAGTTTATTGAATTAAATAGCTTAACTAGACAGAATTCATATAGGTATAATGATATAGGCTTAAATTACTTGTGAAATGTTTATATTCATGATTATTCATTTGGCTTTGTGTTATCTGGGGAAAGAGAGGTTGTACTTAATCTCTTGATGAGCTCGCGTCACGATCATCGTTGTAGGTCTATAATGATAAATGACATAATAGTATAACATAATAGCATAACACATGCATGGAGTGAAATAGTTGACTATTTGATGTGGTAATGTTTTCTTAGGTTTCGGTTCGCTTACAGATAGAGTCGTTTGCGTTTAAGTGGAAAACAGTACCGTATCGCATCGTAGCTGTAGTTTGTAAGAAAACATTCCAATCATCTACCATAGCATATTCGTATCGTATCGTAGCAATTCCCATTAAGGGTCCTGATTACTTAAGCAAAAAGTCATCACGATTTTTTCTTAGAAAGATATTTTATAGAGAATTTATCGATTAATCAAAAGATGGATAGAAAGCTATATGGTCCGTTTTTGAGATAAAATTTTTTGAACGGAACCATGTTTTGGCATTTTTGAAGAACAAATGCATTTTTCACACACACACAAAAATATTACTCAAAAACTAACAAAGCTATTGACGTAGTTTTTACAGTCAATCTCAACCAGACATTATTTTACACAAATATGGAAAAATAAATTGTATATGTTTTAATATTTTGTCAAAATGTACAGTTTTGTTCTCGTCTTTGACTTAAAATCGCTTTGAAACTGTGAAACCCTAAACCACTTACCATCGCGTGTTATGTTGAAAAGTCATCAGATTTTTTCAAATCTCGCCAAAAGAAAGATGTTTACGAAATCTTTCAGAAAAAATAATTGATTTTATTGGGACTTGAATATCACAATGATGTATGTACTGGAGGGACAGTGTCCTTCTAAAACATTTTTCCAAACATCTAGCAAATGAACTAAAATAGCACAATAAAATGATGTTTATCTTTGTGTTTTTGTGTTGTGAATATGTTTTTTTAATGAATTATGCTTAGTTTTTGAATGGTAGTACCCAGTCCCTTTTTCAATATAAAACCAGCCAATATATTTGTATCAGTTATATATAAATAAAATGTTTCATTACGCGCGATTTGGGATTCCCGTTCAATTGTGAATATTTTGACTTTCGAAGTTGTTCAAAGTGGTGTAAACGGGTTCATTTGCCATAAATATCGTACCATTTTCCTTCCGTACTTTCCCCTTTTTGTATTGTACAATCCGCTCGGCAACTTTTATTATGAAAACTATTCAAGGAAAGTGTAGTGCAGAGTGTTGTAGTTTGGTATAGTGTAGTGGTGTCTTACTGTGTAGTGTGGTGTCGTTTTGATGTGCAGTGCAATGCAGTGGAGTGCAGTGCAGTGTGGTCCGGTGTAGTGCATTGTGATGAGAGTGCGGTGAGCAGTAGTGCGATGCAGTGAAGTGAAATGTCGTGTGGTATAATAAGGTGTATTGCGGGATGGTGTGATGTGCTAAGATGTAATTTGATGCAGGCTAGTGTGGCGTGGTATAACAAGGTGTGATTCGGTGGTGCTTGGATGTGTATTGGGGTAGGGTATGCTGTGGTGTGGGGGCGGTGGGGTGCGGTGCGTTTTGTAGTGGTATGGTATTTTATTATTATAATAAGGAATAGTATAGTGAGGTGTGCATGGTGTGCTGCAGTGCGTTGTGGTGAGTTGTGGAGTGTGGTGCTGTACAGTGAAGTGCTGAAGGTTTAATGAATGCAGTGTGGTGTGTGGCGTTTTTGGGAGGTATGATGTTATGTGGTGTAGTGTACCGTGCTGGAGTGAGGTGTACTACGGAGTGTTGCCGTGCGATGCGGTGCAGTGTGGTGTGATGTCATGTTGTCTGTGGAGGTTAAGTGTAGTGTGATGTGGTAAGGTGGGGTATGTGGTGAGTTGTGGAGTGTGGCGCTGTACAGTGAAGTGCTGCAGGTTAAATGAATGCAATGTGGTGTGTGGCGTTTTTGAGAGGTATGATGTTATGTGGTGTAGTGTACCGTGCTGGAGTGAGGTGTACTACGGAGTGTTTCCGTGCGATGCGGTGCAGTGTGGTGTGGTGTGATGTCATGTTGTCTGTGGAGGTTAAGTGTAGTGTGATGTGGTGAGGTATGTCGTGAGGTGAGGTATGCAGTGAGTTATGTGGTGAGGTGTGATGCGGTGCAGTGATGTATGTGGTGTAATGTGTTATGGTGCAGTGAGGTATAAGGTGAGGTGTGATGTGGTGAAGTGATGTATGTGTTCAGGTGTGATGTGGTGCAGTGACTTATGTGGTCAGGTGTGATGTGGTGCAGTGAGGTATGTGGTCAGGTGTGATGCGGTGCAGTGAGGTATGTGGTGAGGTGTGATGTGGTGCAGTGAGGTATGTGGTCAGGTGTGATGTGGTGCAGTGAGGTATGTGGTCAGGTGTGATGTGGTGCAGTGAGGTATGAGTCAGGTGTGATGTAGTGCAGTGAGGTATGTGGTGAGGTGTGATGTGGTGCAGTGAGGTATGTGGTCTGGTGTGATGTGGTGCAGTGAGGTATGTGGTGAGGTGTGATGTGATGTGGTGAAGTGAGGTATGTGTTCAGGTGTGATGTGGTGCAGTGACGTATGTGGTCAGGTGTGATGTGGTGCAGTGAGGTATGTGGTCAAGTGTGATGCGGTGCAGTGAGGTATGTGGTGAGGTGTGATGTGGTGCAGTGAGGTATGTGGTGAGGTGTTATGTGGTGCAGTGAGGTATGTGGTGAGGTGTGATGTGGTGCAGTGAGTTATGTGATGAAGTGTGATGTGGTGCAGTGAGGTTTGTGGTCAGGTGTGATGCGGTGCAGTGAGGTATGTGGTCAGGTTTGATGTAGTGCAGTGAGGTATGTGATCAGGTTTGATGTGGTGCAGTGAGGTATGTGGTGAGGTGTGATGTGGTGCAGTGAGGTATGTGATCAGGTTTGATGTGGTGCAGTGAGGTATGTGGTGAGGTGTGATGTGGTGCAGTGAGTTATGTGATGAAGTGTGATGTGGTGCAGTGAGGTTTGTGGTCAGGTGTGATGCGGTGCAGTGAGGTATGTGGTGAGGTGTGATGTAGTGCAGTGAGGTATGTGATCAGGTTTGATGTGGTGCAGTGAGGTATGTGGTGAGGTGTGATGTAGTGCAGTGAGGTATGTGATCAGGTTTGATGTGGTGCAGTGAGGTATGTGGTCAAGTGTGATGCGGTGCAGTGAGGTATGTGGTGAGGTGTGATGTGGTGCAGTGAGGTATGTGGTGAGGTGTGATGTAGTGCAGTGAGGTATGTGATCAGGTTTGATGTGGTGCAGTGAGGTATGTGGTCAAGTGTGATGCGGTGCAGTGAGGTATGTGGTGAGGTGTGATGTGATGCGGTGCAGTGTGGTATGTGGTGAGGTGTGATGCGGTGCATTGAGGTATGTGGTGTAGTGAGGTATGTGGTGAGGTGTGATGTGGTGCAGTAAGGTATGTGGTCAGGTGTGATGTAGTGCAGTGAGGTATGTGGTGTAGTGTGATGCGGTGCAGTAAGGTATGTGGTGAGGTGTGATGCAGTGCAGTGAGGTATGTGGTCAGGTGTGATGTAGTGCAGTGAGGTATGTGGTGTAGTGTGATGCGGTGCAGTAAAGTATGTGGTGAGGTGTGATGCGGTGCAGTGAGGTATGTGGTCAGGTGTGATGTGGTGCAGTGAGGTATGTGGACAGGTGTGATGTGGTGCAGTGTGGTATGTGGTGAGGTGTGATGCGGTGCAGTGAGGTATGTGGTGTAGTGTGATGCGGTGCAGTAAGGTATGTGATGAGGTGTGATGTGGTGCAGTGAGGTATCTGATGAAGTGTGATGCGGTGCAGTGAGGTATGTGGTCAGGTGTGATGTAGTGCAGTGAGGTATGTGGTGAGGTGTGATGTGGTGCAGTGAGGTATGTGGTGAGGTGTGATGTGATGTGGTGCAGTGAGGTATGTGTTCAGGTGTGATGTGGTGCAGTGACGTATGTGGTGAGGTGTGATGTGATTTGGTGCAGTGAGGTATGTGGTCAGGTGTGATGTGGTGCAGTGACGTATGTGGTGAGGTGTGATGTGGTGCAGTGAGGTATGTGGTCAGGTGTGATGTGGTGCAGTGAGGTATGTGGTGAGGTGCGATGTGGTGTAGTGCAGTGCATGAGGTATGTGGTCAGGTGTGATGTGGTGCAGTGAGATATGTGGTCAGGTGTGTGTGATGCCGTGTAGTTAGGTGTGGCTGGTGGGATGCGATGCTGTATATAGGAGTGCACTGTGATGCAATGCAATGCAGTGTAGTGTGATGTGTGGTTTGAGGTATAAATCACGTGTTGTGATGATATTGGATGTATTTTATTTGTTTACGAGCGCATTTTATTAATAAATATCTATTTTATTCATATTCATAAGAATTCATAAATATAAATGAGCAAATATCCCACATAAAGATATTAACTGTCGCCAATAAATATTACTGTGACTGCGTGTTACCTGCATTGTTGATATGGTAAACATAACTAAATAACTAAATAACTAAATAACTGTAAATACGTTGTTCATATAGGTTGGTTGTCCTTTCAATGGTAGTCAGTGTTATGACAATCATAAAAAAAACGTTCATATACTAGCTCTTGTCCTCATCTTTTTTCTTTATGCTGGGAGGTATTATTCTCTGCATTAAATAAAATTGCGTATTACAAAATACGCAAATGTCAGCCACAGTATCAGATTATTGTTCTTTTCACAGTAGCTCTTCTTAATCGTAGCAATCTATTGGAAGAAGAACAATTGTCCTTGCATGTTACGTGGAATATACTGCAGATATGGCAATTTCTTTCTGTACATATTGTCATACAGAGATTCCATCTTGAATAGCAATCCATGTAGCAAGCGTAAACTGGCTGGGAAGATGTATTGGCTATGAACGTTGCAAGCAGGACTAAGATGACTAGATCACTACGGTGCATTGCGGCGTTATAATAGCTGTAAACAAACAAGATAACACCAATGAATCATAGATATACAAGCATTGTAATTGGCAGATTCTATGGGTGGTGGGGTTTGGGATTTGTTTGTTGTATCACATCAAACAGACAAAAAGAAAAAAAATTAGACTAACATACATACAAACAAACAAACAAACTTCTTAGACTTTCAAGAAAAGTATTTACGTTTCAGATGTTAGTCATTTGCTGGAGTGTAAAGGAATAACAAATTAGATGTATTACTGTGAGAAGTAAAAATAAAGTGATCAATAGGAAAAAAAAGGAAGCGATGGAACAAAAGAATAGGAAATGGCTACAACTAGTGAGAAAGGCAAAATGAAGCATATTATTAAACCAAAAGTACGATAGTATTACATTCTAAGGAATTTAATTGACGGGAAACTACTTGTTATACGAATGTCGTAAAGATGAAGTATAACCATCCACCTTGACGTATCAAATAGATTACAAAGTGAAAAGTCATTACTAAAAATAATATTTGGAGAGCATACAGTAACGCCTATATTAAAAGCGGATATATAGGACATATAGTAAGGAAATAATTGGACGTATGTACAAGATGTGTGTGACGTGTTTTTAGGGGGATATGCGAGGACTATTTAAAAAAGAGAAGAGTGGCCGCTTTTGACTAAAAGTGAGCTTAAATTACAAGCTCTTTGAAAAGAAAACATGATGTTGCGTTATGTGAAAAGTGAAAGCTCCTATCAATTAGCTACAAGTTCGAGACTTTTCTTGAGCCTCTACAATGATGTTATAGTTTGACAAATCGACTTCAACATGCATTTTGGGATCAATTAACTCATTGCTTTCCCGACAGTTTTCCTTCTGTACGATTGTTTGTGTGATTATTTCGTTGTTGAACTTTGTGTGTGTGTGCTTTTCCTCGACTCCTTCATAATAATTGGTCATTTATAACTGTTATAAAGTTTGTGATGTAATCAAAGGGATGGATGGTGCTACTGGAGCCTCAAATAGCCAATATGCATGACAAACGTCCTGTTATTATGATTCTTATCAATACAAATGTCAAAATATGGAAATTTGTGAAAAAAAATTCCATGAAACTCCCATCTGCTACACGGACTACAAATTACCGCCCACTTCCTAAGTATTTTCAAGAGGACATGAGTTAGGCTTTCAAATGATGATAAGTAGAATTTGTCCAAATGATCATTAGTCGGCAGATATAGATATGGAAATACAACTATCTTAACTGCTGATAAAAGGAAAACCCGCAATACGTACAGCTAGAGTAAGTCAAACACGAATTGCTTATTAAAACTACTTGTAAAATTCCAAAACAATCCAGTGCTAGCAAGACCTAATTGGTGAATGCTAAATAGTTTAGGGTTAGGGTTTTTCTTTGAATGACTTGTTTGAATTTGGGCCGCATAAAATTGATTTTTTTTTATATTAGCAGCAAACACGTTTGCTGCTAGTAAATGTGAGCGCTTATAAGCTAAGAGAAGAAACGGCTTATCGTGGGCTTATTGTTATCACTGCACCTGTTTAAACGGTTCATTTGCATAATCGCTAGACCGGTAAAAAGTCTTCCTAAAATAGATTCTTTCATTTTTCTTTGCTCTAAGAATAGAACGAAAAAGTGTTAGGTTGTTTATGAGCGCACTATTAGCCATTGCTTGCAGCTGACTTTTTGCTCTCGTCTAGTTACAATGTCTGACGGTGCACACTCGTGCTCTCTTTTTTATTTACGTCGTTTTCTTTTTCTACGAAGCTTTGTTCGGTCTGGGCAAATGATAAATAAACGATACGGAAACAACAAGAGACGGAACGTAGAGCCAGATCAAAACAGTTAAGCATAGAAACAACCATCCTCGGAGAAAATATTGTCTCTTGGAGCGAGTTTCGAGCGACAGAGTATGCCGCCAGGGTTTCCGAGGATGAGAAACAACTTTTCATCCTCCAGGGGGTATTGCTAAAACAACAGCTGTGATATCGACAAAGATGATTGATGATGATGATGTTTAATGGCTGATATCGATCAATAACGATCACGCGAGCATTTAGAGTGCATTACAGGATGTCGTTTGGCGTCCGCGCTTCTGATACGGCTCGTCAACCGTCACTAATTACAGACACTTTTGATAAAGGTACAAGAAAAGTACCAGCTGTTTGTGAAACAATTTTCAACGCTCATCCGCACTAACCCTATAAATTTCCAAGCGCAATTTTATTTATCCGGTAAGGCCTTCTGCATACACTAAAACGCATGAATCCGAAACATTTTTTATTCAAACTCTATTGTGTAATGAGAATTTTTTGTCACGGTTTCGAAACAAACGTTGCGTCTTTTCCGAATTTATTTGGTATAGTGTAGCCATGGACTTAATGTCCACTAGAAATGCCAGCATTAAAATTTCTAATCCAGAAAGTCGTGAAAGCGGGGGGGGGGGGGGGGGGGGGGGGGGGTACTACCCTTTATCGACTATACGGGGATGATCCGCTGAACAGGGTATGGTTTTTCGACCTTGGTGTCATGAACAGGGTATCCAATTCTACTCTATTTCCGATTTAATCCAAATTTTCTGTCATATTCAGGGCCCCAAAAATGAGAGAAATTATTTTGCATTCAGGAAATCGGCAGGAACAAGATCGTTGACTTTAAAAAAGATAAGAGCAGCACGTGTGTCTGAATTGATATATTTGTACAAATCATATAATGTTCGTAAGCAATTGTAATTTGTCATAAACAGGGTATGGAAGTTAGGTATTTTTTGTCATAAACAGGGTCACCACTACAAGATCCCAGCGGAACACCCCTACCCAGATCTGAAGGGAGTACCCCCCCCCCCCCCCCCCCCCCCCCCCCCTGGGCGTGAAAGCATGCAGGTATTGATAGTATTCTACGTCATCATGTAAATAACGTGAAGGCAGGAGAATTGTTTCACTTTTCCTGAGAATGATCTCTTTTTTGTATTATTTAATTAATAATAATTTTAAAAATCACGAACCTAACCTAAGAACACTGAGTAGACCCAATTAAAGCTTGAATGGATATATATCTATAAATTCACTTGATATGTTATACACCTCGGCTTTGTGTCTAGTTAAGCAACCTATTGCTGCTAGTCCGTTTTAGAGTGGTTTACACGCGAAAAACACGTCAAATAAAGAAAAACACCAAAAGAGTACATAAGGTAGACAGTAGTCGTCTGAGTGGGACGGCCGTGCGCCGAAATATTTGGTGTTAATTCCGGTTACGCCGCGGGCCTAAGAGACAGGTTTCTACATGCTTAAACGACCTTACAAGCTCTTAAAACATTATCATAGAATTAGTTAAGCATTTAGACTAATAAGTGTATTGTTAGATATCCATAAAGGCCCACCGCAAACCCTGGAAAATGTCAAAGATGAGATTATTTCTAATGGACAAAGCTTCGATTGAACGAACGAACACATAGAAGTGACTATGTTTTATTCAGACATCGAAAATCACCAATATCTCTGTGGTAGAGACATGCGCTAACAATGCTAACTACCGATGTATTGGGTTTAATAGTTCTATTTCTGCTATGTACTAACGTAACGTAATGTAGTGCTTATATAGCGCATTTTCACCCGATGTCTCAATGCGCTTTACAATCTTTTATATTTTATAGTATGTAATCCGGATTTACAAGCATGAGGTTGATTAGTAATTAGTATGTATTAGTGTAGGCCTATCACCGAGAATGGTCGTTACCTGCGTCCTCAGTCGTTCTTTTACGTCCCCCCGTTAATGGTTAATGTGTAGTGTGGCGAGACGGGACCTCCAGTTTATCGTCCTTATCCGAGAAGACGCGAACCCTTACAATTATAAATCGAAGAACATTCTTGAGGGTTCGAACCCGCAGCCTCCCGGTTAACAGCCAATGCTCTCCCAACTGAGCTAACCTGTTAATCGGTGTACTACTATGTATGCTATTCAGCTGACTGCCAAATATGTACTTAATTTGGTAATAAAGATGATTATGATAATGATTATGACTAAAGCCATTTTAAAATGTGGTACCTGAGAAAATTCCCCCCATAAAAAAAATTGACTTCAAATGTCCTTTCCCTAATTTAATTCTAATTTCTAGGTGTAAAAAGTTTGCAAAAATCTGTAAACATTGTAAAATTATATAAAAACAAAAAACAATTTTGAACATATGGCCGCGGCACAGCAAGAACCATCATCAATTGTTTTTGTTAATTATAGTTAATTATAGATGATGATTCTTAGTAATATGCTTGCTCTGTCACCATATGTTCAAAATTGTTTTTTCGATATAATTATAGTTAATCATAGTTAATTATAGTTTCCTTCTTTACTCATCTTGCACACATTTTCTTTTTTTAAATTTTATTGGCGTTTCTCCCAAAACAAGCATGTGAAATCACCAAAGGACTTCGGCAAATTAGCGCTGAATTTCAAAATTTAACTAATGACTGATTCGCTAGATGGCTGACGTGTACGGAAAATTACACCATCCATGTATTATAACCGCTGTTTACGAGCTGCGCTCTCATCGAACTTTTTCTATTTTCAAAACAACTCAAAACTGTTAGACCAAAGCGTAAACTGGTCTATTGTATATTCTAAATTTTGAAGGTAACCCCCCCCCCCCCCCCCTGCCCCCAACCCCTTCCCAAGGGCCTCTACGCAGTTTGTAAAAATTAATTGTTTACAAATTATACGCTCCTCCACCAAGATAAAAAACGGACAGTCCTAAGAACACTTACAGCTGAGCAACTGATGGACATATAAAAATATAAAAATATTTTCGGAGAAAATGCCGAATCCTGGATGCCACGGCTGTCAATCATTTGCTTTTGAAACAATAGGCAAGACACCAAAACGCGGCAATTTAAAATAAAGAAAGTTTAAAGAGCTGCTTTTATAATTGCGTTGAATATATATTTTGTTACATATACCAAGACATTTCATTAGAACAATTACCATTCGACATCCTCGGACGGCACCAGGCGTTCTTTACGACAACGTTCCCTTTTTGAAATGAGTAATAATTAAATAAATAAACAATCATGCAAAAACGTAATGATTTGATTAATGAATGAATGGATTATTTATTAATCAATGAATTATTAAATAGAATAAACATGAATTACCTGAAAACTAAATGAGAAAAGAAGCTAATCAATTTCATTTTCCAAAACTGGTGATTTTTCGTTTCATGATTCGGGTGATTTTAGTTCCGTACAAATGGTGTTTCGTCATGCACGTCAACGTTGATTATTATAGAATTCACATTCGTATTCGGCGTCAACACTTAACCTCTCTAACATATAACGGTTATTAGAAAGGATTTCTCATGAACTCTGAATTAGAGTCAGGTGTCAAATAGAAACCAGAAATTGTGTTATGCAAAGAATGAAGACAGCTAAGTTGTTGATCACGGTATTTGTGTAAATTGGAAAAATACAGAAATATCTTATATTCATTAATTCATTAATCATATTTATAGCTGGATTGATTCTGATGCATTTGATCCATTTACTTATTCATTCTTTCCGTTTGTTGAACCATTCATTCACTCAGTCCCATTATCCATACGTTGATTCGGTTATTGGTGCTGGTATTGTAAATGATACCAAGAAGATTGAGACGTATTGTTGAATGCCTTCATTGAGGTCGCATTAGCGTGCGTAGGGGTCGTTATTCCGACCACAAAATATGCATGTGAGACGTTACAAGCCGCATAGTTGTATCAATAAATAATAAAGTGTGGACAATTTCGGTTTAGCAATGTTCTTGCCATGTTTGTATCACAAACACTATAGTAGAAAGTTGCTTGTTTAATAAACTTTTACAAAATTGCATCAACGTAAGTTTTTGTATTATATTTGAAAGTTAATGTTCCATATGATATTTTCTTTTAAAGTGGTTTAAAAAAACATGAAGTGATATAAAAAACTATTAGAGTGAAAAACACGGAAAGAAAATGTAAGCAATAAACTAAAGTGTAATAAAGTGTAATAAAGTACATAGTGTGTAGCATTTGATAAAGTGTTTCAAATATTTGTTTTTTGAAAACCATTTGAATATCAATATGTTTAGTAAACATATTGTACCTATAGAGTGGTTTGCAAGAACCCTTGAAATACACTTTAGCGTATTACACTTTAGCGTATTACACTTTATTACGGTTTATAGCAGTCATTTTCTTTTGAACTTCTTTTGTGTTTTTAGTGTATTGCATCACATTCAGTAGGTATTACGCCTTGTTTGATGGGTTTTTGTTTCACGACTTTATCCAGTTTGTGTAGCATGATAAATGATAAGACAATGTAATGTAAAGTGCAACAAGCTTATGTTAGTATTCTATAGAGCACGCTTTATTGCACCTTATTACGATTTATTGTGTACATTTTCTTTTGATTTTCTTTTGTGTTCTCGTTACACTTTAATCCACCTTATTCCAGCTTATTAAACAGTGGTTTTTGTAAACAACTCTATCGATTCTTGAGCATTAACGATAGTTTTTAAACAGGCGCTTGTGTTGTTAGTATATTTTTAGTGATATTGGAATCTTATTTGTAGCTTACCTTAAAACTTGAAATGATAGAGGTCTGTCGTGACTTGTTACGATCTAGATCGGATTTCTTTACTATAGCTCTCCGCTCTCAACACTGGGCTATATACATTCCTACTAATGTGATTTTATACGTCATCATGTGGCGGCCAAATTCCACTCACAATATAAAACAAGTACAAGGGGATACCCAATCGTGAATAGTTGTGACAGAATTATTCAATAATGCCGTGGTCATTTAGCAGTCTTAGCTATGCAATCGATGACAAGTATGTAACACATGACTGATCCTCCGACCAAGCCCATTTTTAAAAATTAAAACCTGTAGAACGTGCTGGTGGTGGTGGTTACCACGATCGCCCCCATACCCCTCCCCCCACCCCACAAAATGCTGTCATGATTGTTATCCTTGATGACATCATCATTAAGAATTTTATTTCCAATGAATACCATTTTTACTCTGTGACAGGAAAAAGCTATCTATTCTTTTGTTTTGATACTTCTAGCGTTTGGTGTTTATATGGGTGGATTTGGTTTGAGTAAACCGCACTTCAAACTGAGTATTCAGTATTTTTTACAAATTCCTTTTTAAGTAACCCGATTAGATCGAAAGCAGAAGGGTAGGTAGTAAACCAAGCCTATATTTATTACTGTTCAGTTTTTATTCTCACACAAACTCATTTTCTTAAGATTGTTGTTTAAATGATGTGGTCAAATTATCCCTATTATCGCTACAAACCTTTCCTTCCTAGCTTGTTGTCTCATAAATATCATTTCCGCTCCGATCACATTATTCCTTTCCCACCCATTGGAAAAGGACCTTGAACTTGACCGATGTAGATCAGCATCCACATCACATAATTATAGTGTGTTTGAAGGGAGAAGAAATATTTTTCCATTTTGTCGACTTTTTGACTGTAAACGTTGGAGAGCGATCGTTTTATCGACCGTAACCTACCTTTATCCTGGTTTTCTATCCGAGAAAAATAATCTAGCCATGTAGAGATCTAGGATGCTATTGATCAAACCATCAAACATGAATCAAAATATTTTTTTCTTATTTAAAAATGTTCTGCTTTATAGCACCTTTTATGATAACGATGGTCGTGATATATGCAAGTCGAGACTTATCAGTTATATATTCTCAAACTATAGCGCTTTGTGCATCCCCTGAGCGGTCACCAGAACCTAATCCCTCAGTCCTGGCCTAAAACCGACAACTTCAATAGTTTTTAATTAGCAAACGGGTGGCATGATGGCCTAGTGGTCCTAGTGGTGAGAGCAGCGCCCTTTCACCGCTGTGACTCGGGTTCTAGCTTAATTTTAATGTGTTGTTCTCGCTTGTGTTACGAGGGTTTTTTCTGGGTCCTTCGATTTTTCACCTTCACAACTATAACACTATAATCAACACGGTGAGTCGAGTGTTGAGAGATTGTAAATAGGAATAAAGTGGGTTTCTATCAAAAGAAGAGTAGATTTTAAATTCAAAAGCTACCAAAATCTATTATATCTTTATATACAAAACAAAACCTTTACATATCCGACAAAATATGATAAATAGAATGCACATCCCCGTCTGACCGAGTGCAAGGGTTGACCCGTTCTAGCAACAAAAAAGGTTGATTGCTTTACAAGTATGAAGACTCAAATGCTATATTTACAATACGATCGAGACTGCACAAAAGGGAATCTTAATCCGCACTGGGTACAGGAGCACTCTGATAGTTGTAGTTTGTGTAAAATGGGAAATTTCCTTGACCACCCGCCGTCGCCATAAAACTGAAAATCGATCTCCGAAACTCTCCAACCTGTCACTTTCGCTTGATTTGCAGCAAAATGTTTATCTTGACACGTCCCGCAAACACATCCGCATTAAAGATATGACTTGTCGGACAAAATGTGGCAATCACTTCCACACTTTTGTAAAATTAGTCGATGCTATCATATTCTACGTTTGGAACAAACAACAGAGCAACCAGTAAATCACGTGACTTGTTTGGATCAAGAATTGCCTTTTTGCGGGCACAAGTCAGACATGGAAACGGGGATCCCAGAACAAAATTGGGATGTAAAGACATAGATGCTTTTGTGTTGAACACTTCTTAAAAATAAAGAAGTTTAGTAGTCTAGACAACAAATACTTGTTATTTGGTTACAAAGACCATTGTCGACTCAGAGCGCTAGGTTCTTTGCCAGCAGAAAAAAATTATTTTACTTCAACCAAAGACTGCAAATTGTTGAATTTTAATTTTAATCTCATTAAATACATGATTTTAATTACAGATAAACATCAGTTAAATTTACAATTATTTTACAAGAGTCGGGCGGCAAAAGAGCATTTTAACCAAATACAACTATTTTTGCTGGTTAACTATTCTGTTCTGGGAAACATATAAGGCGAGTTTCAGCTAAGTTGAACTCGTGACAACTTGTGATCACTACAGACCAAAAATAACCACACAAAAGCTCATTAATCACTATATATGGACTTCTTTTATTCTCGGAAACCCATGCAGGCGCTTCTTGTACGAATGAGTTAAATGCAGTCATTTCGACATTACATTACTTTAGTGCCTAGTTGAATGCGTACGATGGGTTTTGAGGCGCCCCACACCACAAGTTAAGGAACTTTAAAACTTCCTGACTGTCTGGACTATGTGATACTTTAGAAGCCATCACAAACTTGTTCCACTCTTCTTTATTTGCAGCTTTGCCTGGCCGTTTGAATTCGACCTTGTTACGAAGGACTGGGTAACCTGAATTAAAATAAAATAATATTTTGAAGTCATGCATTTTACGCTTAGGCATGCGACTAATTGCAGACATTTTACCCAAGGTTTGCAGTACATATTTTGAATACTTTTCCGTAATCGCGAGACTCCAATTTGGATCACAATAAATGTTTGTATGTAATTAGTTATTAACTCAGTTATAATTAGCGGTCATTCAGTTATCAATATAAAACCACTACTTAATCATTGGTTGGTCTGTACATTTCATATATTTGTTTAAACATCGTGTCATCACTAAGTCAGAATTTATAACAGGGCATCCCAAGCTCTCATTGGACTGATCTGCCATAGTATGAAACGTCATTTGGTGATCATCAACTACGATGGACAAGCAAATCCCATCTTACCACACAGTATGAAATATGTGTGACGTCATTTGGTGATCATCAACTACGATGGACAAGCAAATCCTGTCTTACCACAAATTACGCAGGGCAATGATCTGATACCAGTGTTTACAGCTACAAGGCTGGCTTCGTAAGTATCTCGCTCATCCGTAGGAAGCACTTGCTCAACCTAATGATTTACACAAAGAGAGAGCATGTTAAAGTGGTTATAACCCTTTGAATGAAATTTATGTAGTTAATTCTACTCACTGTCAGCTTTCGAATGAGGTATAAAGTGAGCAGTTTTTTTTTGCATTTTTACATGGTCGTCCGAATGACGGAAGTGACGTTCAAGCAGGTACAGATCATGCGCATTGAGCCATATCCAAATACCTTTAAGATATACCTCATTCGAAAGCTGACAGTGAGTAGAATTAACTACATAAATTTCATTCAAAGGGTTATAACCACTTTACGAGCTATGACTCTCGTGCAGTCAGTATGTATGATTGCAGTCACCATCAACGTCAAATAAACTTCCCACCATGACATTGACACGGATACTGATTGTACAACAGCCATAGCTCTGAACAACGGCAATATGGTGATTGAATACGAACAAAAAAACAACAACACAGATGACATCAATGATAATGACAAGAGACTAGCCTACGTAGCCTGGCTCTTGGGGAGCTCCCTCCCATTAGAGCCAGGACAAACAGGATAATAAGAGCCTGCGAAGTTTTGACAATTACGTAATTAATTACCCTTTGGTCCATAGACACTGCCAAAACCCACTCCTTTAGTTCTTCCCTCTTGTCCTCCTGTATTGAAGAAACAAATTATCACATAATTCATCGGTTCTAGATTGCCTACACTAGCAATTCAGTTGACATTAATCGGATAATTCAATCACATTTACGATACAATCATTATTACATGACAAATGTGAATGTCGGAACTAATGAAGTATTGAGAGCCTGAAATGACTTTTGGACAAAGAAACTTGCAGAAATTGTCAGAATACCAAGCATTAGCCACAACCACCAATTTACATTAAAACCATCCACCATCAACAACAAATCATAGTACAATATATATTTAATCTTATTATTAAGAGAGAGACTGAAAACTGAGCTTGGCCAGACAACGGATCTCTCACCGGTAAAAACTGCTTCTCTGGAACTGGGACTTCAAATGGAATGTCAGTTGAAGCAAAGTCAGTGTTGTCCAATGCATCCAAAGAGCCTTCTTCTACTCCCTACAATATATGAAACAACAGGAAAATATAATTGGATTCTTTTTCTGAGTGTGCATATGTGTGTGGTAACTGTAGCAAGGTTGCATGGCTGTCTGTGATTTATGGCTAGACTCATTGCACCACTTGACTATATTTTACCTCACTTATATCCAAGTATCGATTGAGGAAGATGAATGCCATGTTTTCCCATCCAACACTCTATAAGGCAATGCAAATATATATTAACATCAATATAGAAAACAAGCGGTCGGCGGGCAATAATGGTACTGCTTCGGTCCGCTGCATATTGAATGTTTACAGCGATTTCAAAATTTGTAAATTTTGATTTAGAATATTGATATCATCTGCTCGGGCGCAAATGACGCTACTAGGATCACAAATAAACAATATGCACGATAAAAGCCGGCTTGAAATTGTTCTATCAGCAAACGAATTATTACAATCAATTAGTAGTTAAAATTTAGATCACTTGTCATTAGTCATCGTGATTATGACTTGAATTAAACGTCGAAATATTGTTGAAACACTGCCTCGCTTCTTAATCCAAAACTTGGATTTTACGATGTTGTCCATACTCGGACTAGCGTTCCTATTAATGTATATGAAACTGTTAGGTAGACATGGCTTCTGCCATTGGTCAGTTAACGACATCCGCGATAAATAGTTTGGTAAAATAAAGAGCGCGCGCTCCTCTTACATCACTTGGTTCCCATTTTCTTTTAGTTTAGGACGTACACAGAAACGCTGCACACGAGCAGTGGACGCGAACGTCACCAGTGTAGTGAAGACCCTCGGATAACAAATGATCAGTTTTACAGGCAAATACCTTGGCAGCTACTCCTGCTTCATAGAAGGCTTTGTCACATGGTATGATGTCACAATGACGTAAAAGTGATATGGACAACTTGGCCGCTAGAGTATCCTATAAAATAAACAAGTAATAGGTATTTTCAATATGGCGTCATTTTACTACAAAAACCAGCATTCTTTGCACATTTCTTTCATATTCAAATTTTTAATCCCTTTGGAAATTAGTAAAACAATTTGCACTATAATTGCGATACAAAAGAAAGTCAGCAAAGTATTGGTAGTATATGACGCCATAATGTTAATGCCTATTCACCAACTGAAATCTGATAATATGTAATAAATCGTAAAAACTAAAACATCAATTGAAATGTCTGCATTAACTTTCGTTAATTTGCAGTTCAATTTTTGTAAAATAGTACATTTTGATCCTAAATTTTCTCCATGTGCGTTAGCTGGTTACAACTAATTTTAATCATTTTGTCAAGGAACGTTTCAGTAAGTTGTTAGCTGTTGTTCTTGTTTTGTCCATAGAGTGCACGCATTAAAAGTGTGCAACATAAATACCACTAAATAGTGCTATTTTATGCTAATTCTATTGTCTTCTTTTGTTTAATTAGTGCTATTTACTACCAAATAGTGACAACTGTTGCACACTTTTAGTGCGTGCGCTCTAACAGTGTACCAAGCATTTTAGAATCCATTTATTGTTTACTGATGTTGTTGGCTGTATTTACCAGTGATTTGTGCTGTAATGCTGCTGCACGGACGCAATAGTAGTGAGCAATAGTCAGCATGGTTTCAAACTCTTCAAACTGTGGTGAATTACTGTCACCCGCCTTCATCATAGCCCTCGTCTGGAAAAAGAACAATTACTAGTACCAATAGATGCATTGGGATGAAAGGGAGTGTTATTCATCGTGGATAAAGAATATGAATAAAAAGTTACTTATCATTTGTCACACGATGTTAGTTAGTCTACGCATTTCGCCTGATGATGACTAGCTGAATGGAGTCGAAACGTCGAGTTTTACAACAAGACTAACATTGTGAGATAAATGATAAGTAACTTTTTATTCAATAGATACATTAATGTGGGACCTAGTCCTGTTTGTATCTCCTGGGCTTCGCTTGAAAGAAAATTGAATTTAAGAACACCAATAATGACAGTACGCTTCATTGACCAAAGCAGCATGGATAAAGGCTGATTTACACTGCGCGACTAAGCCAGGTTTTCACGAGCAACGCAAGCGCATACGCACGTGCAAGGAAAATACCAAGAATCTTTGTCAATTAAACGCAAGCAAAAGCACAAGGATCGAAATTTTTCCATCTTTACGCTTGCGGTCGCAAAGGTTCTTAATATTTTTTTTATTAGTAGGTATTTTTTTCTTTAAAATTTTTCTTTGTAATATTGTTGCTGACAAGCCTTCCAAAAGGAGCACAACAAAAATGTCTGTAGTGTTTGCCTTGAGTCGCTAGCTGAGTCAGCTACAGCAACCACTCGTTAGACATTCGAAGACAAGTTCTAGTGAAGGCGCGTTTTAAGGACACAACAAATCCATCATGTAAATTGACCATATAACAAGTACAAGAACAGCGATATATTCCTTGATATAGCAATAACAAGTACAAGAACAGCGATATATTCCTTGATATAGCAATAATAAGAGGAGTAGTGGACTCACCACATCAAATAACAAATCTCTCAAGTCAGCCCAGGTACGGAAAGAGTCAGGGCCATCTAAGCCAGGCATTGATACTAAATCATTCACAATACGTTTATAGATGTTGAAATTCTGTAGAAACAAAAGTACACTATTAGTTTTGCCTTCACGTTCTTTGTTCCACCGTTTTTCCATGTTGTTTTCACCGGATTCATGGTAATTCACCTTTGATGTTTTATTCATTTGTGGCTGTTTATTTCTTTTTTTTCTTGAATTCTTCAATGTTTCAATTAATTTATTATTTATATAATTATTAATCCTTTAACTATTAGTGCGCTCATTCATTCGTTTGTTAGTTCCATAAAAAAAACCCAGCAGTTTATCAGTTCATAAATATAATGCTCAATATCCTACCCACCTGGGGGTTTGCCGAGGCTCCATGACGGGCGAACAGGTCCAAAGCTTTCAACGAATCGCCGTCCTTGATGCAATTAGCGGCATACAGGGCAAGGTATTTACCAAGAACTTCATGTCCCTACGAAATATACATGATATCCATAACATTTACACACAATGAAAAATATGCTAACAGAAGACCGATTCGTTTTGAAGATTTATTAAAATTTGCTAGAGATGAAATGATCATACAAGGGCGCCTGACAAACAAAACCGACAAACTAGTTATATTGAGATTGGCAGTAGATCAGGCACATACAAGAATAAATAGAAATCAATGAATATATATATATATATCCAAAGTTAGAAGAACAAGAAGTGCTGTGCATAAAACTGCAGTATACCTGTTGTTCAGCCGTCTCAATAGCCTTATCCCATTGGCCACGCTGTACCATCATATCGAGGCCAGCAATGACGTCAACATCCACAAGCTGAAATACGATAGCTCTGGTTAGGGGGATGATTCATAATGGAACTAGACGCATAAGGGTATGAGCTTGGGGTTCTCTTTGAAATTTGCGACATAAATTGATCTTTCCCGAAGATGAAATTTTATATAATAATTGTAAAGATGTAAAACTACTCTAATAGAAATACTTAGGTTTCATGAGCTATATAGACACAAATCTAAATTATCTATCTATCGTTTTGCGGTCGAAGACAAAAAGAAAGGTGATTTTATATTTTGGGCATTCCATTGCAAAAAACTTCAGAAATATAAATCAGGAAAGTGTGCTTTATGAAGTTTTGGAGACTGACGCCTCGCCGCCAATTAGATAGTGTATATTATTTCCAATATTGTACTGATGAAATTCAAAAGCACTTTAGATTAGAGGGAGTCAAGGCGTATGGCAAATATTGTGGATGACAAAAGGACTTCTAAATGTCGTTTTTCACTAGTAAACGTAAACGTAAGCGGTGATGGAAGCAGAACGGAAGGTTTCCCTTTGCTTGCGTGCTCTTACTTCTCCGTTTCCGTATCCGTTCGGTAATTTTCACACACGCGAAAGTGTCTTTACCTCTCCGTCTCCGCTTAATAGGCCTTATTAAGGCGTAATCTAACTAGATAGGGGCAGTTGGGGTAAGTTGTGATTGTACCTGCTCTGCTTGACCCTTGTTCTTTAAGAACTTCACATAAGCATCTTCAACATACTGCTCATATCTGAAATGAAATAAAAGAGCAAGCTCAATGTAAGTATTAAAGGAAAGGTAGATGATTATACAAAAAGAGAAAAATCAAAGAACAAAAAGCAATCATAGAAAAAAATTAAAAGAGCAAGTAGGTAAATGAACTATCATAATCACATTGAGAGCCACAGGTTCATTATTCTGTTGGTTCATGTTGACCTCATAAGTAATTGGTTATAACTTGACTAACTCTTGCTCACGTAAAAAAGGAAAGAAGCAAGAGTAAAAGCGGATGTACACAAACAAATAAAAAACTGGAAAAAACAGCTGTACAAAATAGCCTGAAGGTGGAATGATGATTTGATTCTCCAGAGTACTTATTCATGAAGTCAAATACTCACCTAGGTGCCATCTCAGCTGCACACCGTTTAGCTTTAGGCCACAATTCCCCATCCATGTACATATCAATGGCTTCTTTGATCATCTCAACACCAATATACAGTTCTGCACCTTGCTCATATGCCTTGATATCAGCTAATCGAGGACATGCGATACTGGCTACATCGGCTGCACGGTCAGGGACAAACTTCATGGCTAGTTCTACAGCCTGAACAGAACAAGTATAATAAATCATTAGAGTCGTTTTCGTATGAGTGGGAAACAGTACTGTATCGTATCGTAACCGTAGTTTCTAAGAAAACATTCGTATCATAGCCGTATCATCTTCTTCTGTATCGTAGCGGAAGCGTAACCGTACCCACTTGTTTCCCACTCATACGATAACGACTCTACTATCTATGCTCAGAGAAGGTTGTCATAATGGAAACAGAAGAAAGGAGACAAGGGAGATGGATGAATTGCGTTGGAGAAGATCAAACAGAGAAGAGATTACTGACCAAAAACAGCAAAGATTCTTGAAGTGGAAAAAACCGGTAAAGAAGAATCATTTATATTTCATAGATACATCACTTCACTAAAGTATATTCTATTAATTATTTGTTCTTGATCATAATACATTGTTTTCCATTGATGGCAGTCATTACCTTAACCATGGCATCTTCTACGAGGTCATGGTCCGTCGTCATACTTGGTGTTATCTTCATGTACATGTCAATGGCACGAGTATACTCTCCTTTCTTCTCCCACTCCTTGCCTTGAGATAGTAATGACTCTGCCCCTCTGAGTGTCCAACAAAAACAGTTAAAACAGTTGACAAAATTGGTCAGTAATTTGCTATTCAGGGAACTGCTTGGATTCCAAACACTCAACATTAGCCCAAGTGGTGTTTTATCTGCACAACTACGAATATTCCTTAACAATTTTACTATAATTGAATATATAGCTACGAAAAATGTTGTTTATTTGATTTTACAACACAATAGTGTTTCTTTGGCACCAGAACAACACTTAGGGGGAAAAAAGCAGATTTTGAAGAGTACATTTTCATGGTGTTCTATAGAATAGAAAAATATATTTGTACCTGTTGCCTTTAGAGAGGACTTCTCTATCGTATTCATCCTGCCACTGTTCCAGCTATTATAGAACAAATATTTTACAATCAACAAACTTGCAACAGCAGATGTTTATATGTATATTTTTCTTTTTCCTGTGTTCCACGAAAAAACATGCTCTGTTTATAGGTTTATCCCTATTTAGTCCATAAAACTGTAAACAACCAAAGAGAAAGTAGCTTACCTTGTGCGGCAAGTATTCTTTGACAACTCGAAGAGCGTCAGTCCACATACCAGCATCCTGATAGAAACAGATGAAATGGTGATTGGATAAATTCTGTTTGCATCAGAATAACGAGTTTCATCGTTCACCACCACTGTTTGTTAACATGATCAACATCACAAGACAGATGCCCAGAGAAACTGCGAAGTTTATTTCTCCACGTCCACCCATAAACAGTGTACAATAAAACATTAATGAACTCAGCTTTAAAGATGTCTTCTTCTCAATTTTAACCAGTTGAACTTACCTTATAATATTTGGCAGCAAGCTCAGGTCTTTGGGCTCTCAGCAGGAATGTTTCTGTTTTCTGGAATTCTTTGCGTTCAAATGCAACACGAGCCTAGACACAGAAATAATGATTTCATTTGTTTCCTTTCTTTCCTAAGTTCTAACATTCTTGTGTTTGTAAATATTTTATTGTTCACAGACTTCATTCAAATACATTTTTTTATTATACAACGTTTACGTCATTCACCATATATGGTCAAAGTGGAGTTCAAATACCCAAAAAACGAAAAACCCAGTGCGCACGCTTCTTGGCTAAAAAACATTCGCTCTGTTTCTGCTATTTGTTTGCGTTTTATCCAGTAAAACACGAAATGCATGTGGTACCTGTCCGACCATGACATCAGCAACGCTGTCAGGATCATGTTCCTCAGCCACTCTTTGTGCACTGTCCCAGTCTTGGTTATGAACATACCTAACACAACACAGCATATATTAATTGCAGTGCTATAGGGCAATAACATGACTTTTGGAGGGCATATTGGTTATTTGTGGCGCCCGAGTAGCGTCATTTGATGCGACAAAAATCATATTATTATCATTATCATCAATATCCTAAATCAAAATTCATAAATTTTTAAAATCGCTGTAAAAAATGTTTTGATTCATTCTGCGCTACCCGCGCATTTTCAAGAGGGCAGTTTGCCTTTTGGCTTTGCATGATTGATGATAAGACAAATTAAAAAAATAAGATCACCAAACTAAAACAAGTTACAAAATTTGGATGTTGAAAAATAATACCATGCATTAAAAAAAAAACGTTATGAGAACAAAATGATGAAAATACCTTTATCGTTCTCTCAACATATAGTTAAGGTACTTACATAAGAACGGCCTCTTTGGCTCTTCCAGCTTTCACAAACTGCTCTTCTGCTTCCGTGTATTTACCCTCATCTTCCAGATACATGGCATATTTGAGATGAATATCAGGTAGCTTGTGTTTCATTGATGTACGGGCAAGATCAAAGGCAAACTCAAATGCACTACAAAAATGACAAAATAAATTTGATTCAAGATATGCTCAAATAGGATGGATAGACACCAACACCAACAAAGACACCAACAACAACAACACCACCAACAACAACAACACAACCAACAACAACACAACGGCAACCAACAACAACAACTAAAACAGTAAGCAAACAAACACCTATGAAATATAATGTGGAAGTAAACAAAGAATAACAATGACTGACCATGACAATTTAAGGATAACTCTCTTACCAGTTTTCTGCAGCATAGTCAATAGCTGCCTCCAGAAGTCCAAATTTAGTGAGTAGTTTAACTGCAGAATCACCGCCTAGTAATAAAATTTGATGTGCAAAAAACATTAATTACACTATTCCTGCTTTACACAACACTTAACAATAATACTACGTATAACTGCTTTTTGATGACACTCTAAAAACTGTATAAATTAAAATAACAAAAGTGAGAAAAAAAAAAAAAAAAAAAAAAAAAAAAAAAAAAAAAGTAATTTACAAAACAAGTATCAAGAGGAAATTTATTTTATTGGTTCCTATTTCCAACAAGTTACATAACTGTCTAAAAACCACAAAAAAAGTTCTCTTGACAATTTGTCTGTATATCCATTATGTCTGTCGTATACTTCTTCAACAAAAGCTTTAATGTTTGGACTCAAGTGTTCTTTTTCTCCAATGTTCACAAGTTCTTTGTGAAGAGAACATATTTCATCTGAAGATTTGTTCAACAGTTCATTGACAAATGTAATACTTTCCTCTGGGCGAGGTTGATCAATAAAATCGAACAACAACTCACATAAATTGTGCAGCATTTGCATGTCAATTCCATTTTTGATATCGTTGTAGTCTTCACCGAAAACTTGGCAGACCTTTTTGGAATCGAAATCGTGTTTTTCCTCTTCGCACCAATTGCAATAGCACGTTTTACACATGAATGCCATAGGCTTGCGTTTCCTTGTGCAAAATTCTACATAAATGTAAGTTAAAACTTCATGAAATTCTTCAACAAAACCGAGTTCATAAACATCTAATTTTCTCCTTTGCTCCCCTCGAGGTCGAACGACTCTGTCTAACATTTCCATCTTGTTCTTCAGTATACCAGGGAGGTGAATAGGGTTTTAACCAACAATATACGTACAGTATGATAGTTAGAAGCATTTGAATAATTATTCATAGCAATGACAGCTTTTATCACATAGATTACATCATCAGTACGAGATTCTAAAAATGGAAGTTGACCATTTAAAAAATTGTATGTTTTAATTTTCCTCAAAAAAAAAAAAAAAAAAAAAAAAAAAAAAAAAAACTCATTTGTTTATTTAAAAAAAAAAATTATTTTCAACAACAACAACAATAGAATTTCTTTTTGTAACTCTTTTTAATTTCAAAATCAATTAAAACAAATACACTTTTAAGTTGTGGTTGACGTTAACATATGATATAACAAAAAATAAGCTTCAGTTCACGCTTTCTACGTGTTACTAAAGTACGGAATTTGAAGTACTAAGAAAAAAAAAATGTTTTCTATTTTTTCTACAAACATTACTGTGTACGATAGCATAAAAATGTTTTTCAAAGTCCACAATGCATAAGTGTTCATGCTACTCATCATCATCATCATCTACAGCTTGGATGACTCTTTTTCTTTTAGGGTTGCATTTCTTTCTTTTCGGTTCTTCGCCATGGTTTTTTGCTGTTGCTGCTGCTGCTGAAGGTGTGGTTGCTGTTGGTGGAGTTGCTGCTGTTGGTCTTGGTCGCTCGACTTGTTGTTGATCAGTCATTGTAGCTTTGTCGACGTATTCTCTTTTTTTGGGGATAGTAAATCTATCCCCCCATAAAAAGAAAGAACACTTTTGTTGTTGACCGCATCTAAAATACGGGCGTCCTGGGTTGTTTACTGATTTGGACACAGCTAGTGTTGCTGGTTTTCCGTCGATGCATATGGGGTTGTTCACTTTATACTGGTCGAAAAGCTTGTTCTCGATTGTATCGTAGTACGATGTGAAATCTGTGGCTTTAGTGAAAAACCCACAGCCGCCTTTTTTACACTTTAAATACTGCTCGCCGCTTGTTTTGGCTTTAAGTATGGCGAGCCCTTCCGATTCTTCACACAAGCATTTGTACTTCTCAAGTGATACCATTTTGCGTTGACTCAAAGTTTGTTGAACTGAACAAGCTACTTATAGAGTTGAAAAGTGGAGGTTTTTTAGGATTTTTCGAGTTAAATAGTGAAATTGTAAACCACGTGACTTACTATGTCTTTTGTCACTGACAGTATGATTTTCGCGCGAAAAAAAAAAAGGCGGTAAACAGGTACGGGTGTGTACTGTTTCAAACTAGCAGGTAGAAACTAAACTATTGAAATTGTAAAGACCGGCAAAAAATTACTATGACTTTTTTTTTAGCTTGTGAAATCTTTAGTCAAAATAGTTTTCGTTCAATAAATGGTTTAAAAAAAAAAAAAAGTTTTCAATAAGTAAACCTGAAATCGCTAATGAGATTTGTAAGAGTCTCGTTAATTGATAATATACTTCGAATGCTCTGTTTGTGTTTTTTTTTAACACATTGATCACAAAAAACAAAAAAATGTGGCGTGCTATCGATCAAATATGATTTTATAAAAACATTTCTTGATTTTTCCTTTGCTAAAACACTTTCACGAATTACAATTAAAAAGTTGTTTAGATGATCAAAACTCCTAAAAATGAATACAAATAATTAAATAGAAAAAAGATGTACTATTCCTACAATAAAACAGGTTCTATTGTGAAGTCGCATTTCTTTGGATAATGGTCTGGACTGGAAAAAAGTAATTAAAAGAACAACAGCACATGTACAACTTTTTGAGGTAATTACTATTACTATTGTGAAAAATCAAAATTTTTGAGTTCAAATAAACTGAAATGAGAAAAAAAAACACAAGATTTTAAAAAGTTTTGTTATAAAAAAAAAGGTCTATGAAATACTCATTGCCAAATTGATATAACGAACATAAATGAAGAAAATGAAATAGATAAGAAGATGAATAAAAAGATATGACAACAACTTTCAAATGTTCGCTCAAGTTAATATTGATTCAAATTACAATAAAGGTACTGATGAAATAAAAATAGTTGCATCATCCTATGACTGTTTAATAACCGGTTATTTGATTTGTGAACACATAACAAAAACGTGGTTTTAACAAAATAGATAACTTTTTGATGCATGTTACTTGTGGGTAGAGCATGCATGGATCAACAAAATAACAGATGTTTGATGTAAAGACAACTAAATGAGAAATATGGAACAAAATAACAGATGTTTAATTAAAAAAAAAAAACGTGTTAACTGAACCGAAAAAATGGGGTTGTTGGTGGCGTCACCCTTACCTGTAATGGAATTTGTAAGTCAAAGAGATAACTAATTGAGATAAGAGCACTCAGTTACTTTAGCATTTTACTGAAGAAGTTGTAACATGGATCTTTCTGAGAGTAAGTATTAACACTGTAAATCTTTTATGATGTACTATCGTATTACAACGAAACTATCAATAGTTTTGAAGAAATACAAATGAAATTAGTATTTTATTTATTTTTATTTTATTATTATTATTGCAGAATGCCAAGGTTGTCGCAAAACGGTGTGCTTTTTGCAAATAAAAGTACAGCCAATGCCCTGTGCTCATCGGCTGTGCTCTGAATGCAGCAAAATGCTGCAAGCGCTAGGTATTTGTCCAAACTGCAGGTTAGTTTGTATATCATGACCTATGAAAATTAACTTTCTTCACAAGGCAAAATGTGTGTTTTTTTTTTTTCATAATAGTTTTTATTAATGTAGTCTATCGTTATTAATACTCTTTACAGGAAGAAGCCGGATTGGATTATTCCAGAATGGGCCATTGATGTTGAGCCCTTTTATGATAGTGATGATGCTGTGAGTACTTACTATAACAATTTATGTATGTTTGTTTTACTTATTGATAATAAGAAATAGATATGTCGAACTTATTCAACGGTCGTGGTATTCTTTCACGATCGATATCTATATTTTTCTTATTTATTTTGTTAGTGATTCGAACATTTTTTATGTTTCAGGAGTGAGATCAAGCTGGCTAGCTTTGTTTAGAAAATCTTCTCTTTTGTAAATATTAGAAAAAAAAAAGTTTTTTGAGTTTAAGCAAAGCAAAACATGATTTCCTGTTTTCAAGTATGATTGTTAGTGATAAAATTGTAACTGTATTCTGTTGTAGACTAGACTACTTTAATAAATGTTAGAACATGTGTTGTGTAAAGACTTAGATTTTACTATGTGTACTTTATAAAGTTTTGCAGTAGTAATAAAATATTTTGAAGATCAATCATGGCTGGTTTACTGTCTTCAACTAATCTTAGAATAAACTTGTTTGCAAATTACTTACAGTACGTAACTTGACTGTGGGAGAAAAAAGAATTTCATTCTTTTTTCTACAACTCACTCTGATTTACTCAGTAAAGGTTAAGATTTTGCTTTTTTTTTTTCCAAAGAAAAAATCGTTTTACTTTTTGAAAAAAAAAAAAAAGTTTTGGGTATTTTTTATTTTTTTTCTCAATTCCTAAAAAAAATAAAAATAAAAAAAAAATAAAATAAAAAAATTAAATTCGTTTTTTTTTTTTTTTTTTTTTTTTTTTTTTTTTTTTCTCACTTTTGTTATTTTAATTTATACAGTTTTTTAGAGTGTCATCAAAAAGCAGTTATACGTAGTAATAATTATAACCCACACGCTGTATTAGTAAGTGCATCATCAGAATACTTTAAACACAAACTACTCGTAACTCCCACTTCATGAATAAACTTGTCACAAACAAGTACGCCCTAGCTTAACCAGTTGAAGCTTAATGACACCATATTGGATGATGGTTATTTGTATGTTGTGCAGTGGCTTTTCATTGTAATAATTTATATGTTATCATGCTGACCCAACCTGTAATTAAGCCTATGGCTGCAAGAGGTGTGAATAAACATAGCTATCTAGCTATCTATCTAATAAAGTATATATAAATATATTGCTCACCTAGTCCTTTTGCCCATAAGTATGCCACTTGCTTAGCTGCATTTGGACCACCATTTTGTTTAGCAGTCTAAAATTGAACAAGAGTAATTCATAGATTATAACTAATACAAACAACACCACAGTTGCGCTTTAGGTAAATCGAATTCATTAGGCATTTTCAGAGAAAAAATAACATTAACCTATAAGGTACATATTAAAGTATATGTTTTACCCGATATGCCTCTTCCCACATATCGTTGGCTCGATACATGTTAACAGCTGCTTTCCATTCCTTGGCTTCAAGATAATGATGTTCTGCTTGGCGTAATTGGTTTTCATTCTCAAATTCCTGCAAAAGTCACACAAGAGAAACAAACTCAATTTCATTATTGCTTCTATGTTATCTCAACATTGAAATGTAAAAGTTTAACAAAGAAGGTAAAAGCTAACATTTTACAGGGAGTGCCCAGTTATTCAGAGATTGGAGCTCATGCCTAAAGCTTTCCACATTTCACACCCTACTACATCCTCAGAAACCCAGTCAGTGTACTCTGTTGCTTGAACCTAGCTCTCATAAAAGATATTTTTTCTGGGAGCGAGTTTCGAGTGACATGATATATACAGCCTAGGTTTCCGAGGATGACTCTACTAACTATTACATTACAAGCTAACACTGATCAAAATGAAGTAGAAGCAAAAATGTGAAACAAATGAGAATCAAACTTGCAATCTCTTGCACCAAAGCACTGGTGAAGGTATTTCAGCCCACAACACTGATCAGTGATACTATGATACTTAACTGCTTAACAATGAAAGGAAACAGCACTCTTACCTTGGCAAGATGCAAGTGAGTGTCCACCAGAAGATCTTTATGATACATGGTAACCAGTCGGATCATCTGATCGTACTGCAATCAAGAAAACAAAATTATTTAAAATAATTGTAAATATAATTTCCAAAAGACTAAACCTCCCGAACTTGTAAGAAACACTTTATATGAACAACAATTAATCTTTAATGCAGCTATACAGTGCTAAACGTTTTGCTGGTGCAATGTTTTGAACAATTCACATCAAGAAATGCAATATTTTATTCCAAACTACAACTTATTCATTAATAAAATATTTATAAAATAACAAAATAAATAAATATTGAAAAAATAAAACAAAATACAAATTGTACCTGTCTTAGTTTCTTGTACATATTGATAGCCAAGTCAGGTTCATCAACAGTACAATATAACCTATGACAAAACACAAAAACTGTCAATCATACCAGTGAATCTTAATATCTAAAATACTCTTTATCTGAAAGCCACAAATGAAATTACTTAATATCTAAATCATCTATTAAATACCTCACTCATCATCAAAGTATGTTAATCAGACTTGAAAGGAGAGTGCATTGTTTGAGCCAAACCAATATCCATACCCCTGACACAAGTTAATATTTTATTTTTCTTAAATACAAACTCTGTAATATTTGTTCCTGAGACTTCTCTTTGTAATTATAAAATCCCAGCACCAACTAACTCTCTCGACACACAAAATAATTAACATTTAAATAAGCCTGCAGGTAAGTGAAGTTTTATCAAAGATATTACCTTTCAGCTTCTTTAAAGCGACCTTGAGCTTCCAGTTCCTGAGCTTGTGATATATACAATACTGCCACTTCCTCTGGCTTCATACACTGAACAGCAATCTAATCAAAATATAACCAACCATTATATCACATTCTCTGTTTACTGCACCTATTTTTTTATAAATGACACTGTTGAGTTATGTTAAAATTGTCAGGCCCATCACAGTTACAATTTGCTGTATTCTTTCATTCATTGATTACTGGTATTACCGTATTTATCTTTTTATCAACATGTTATAATCACCCACATCACTAATATCTGATGTTGAACATCAATTAACTTTAATTTGTGATAACAAAAACAAGAACAAATTCAATAGTTGTTACAGGTTGGATTGTTACCATAGCACTTATCCAAGATCAGATCATTACTTTCAAATAAATTAGAAACATTGTACCATTGAAAGGGACAAACTTCATATAATGTTTTAAATAGTGAAAAGAAAAAGTGTTATTTTGACATCATCTACAATGCAATGTATTGACATGTTTACTGCCATCTTCTGTGAACTCTGCCCTTGACATAATTCAGTGTTTTTGCTCCCTTCAATCAAAGCTTCGATTACCACACAAACTAACCAATCATGATTCCTCTGATTATGTTTGCACAAATGTCAGTGTGAGAAGGCGGATCTAAATGAAGTTTGTTGAAGTTTGGTGTTTTTGTTTGACGATTAGTGCTTGAGTTAGCAGAAAACATAATATTGCACTAATGTTCTTTGTTTGTGAACTGTAAATTGTACATAATTACTGTCTAACATCGATGGTCTTTGATTAGAAATTATCCAACTGGTAGTTTACCTTGTGAGCTGCTTCATACATATTAGCTTTTGTGTACATTTCAATAGCTGCTCTGGGGTCACCTGCCTTGACGTAAAACTTCTCAGCCATCTAGTAAAACAACCAAACACAAAAAATCATTTTAGCTGAATGATAAAACGGATGTGTACTTAGCTAAAGAGAGCTGCTAAATCTCAAAAAGCTGCATGCAGAACCTTGAGTAGCAGAGTGATGAGAGTTAGAATATACAAACTATAAGGCAATCAAGACAGTGATGTTGCTCTAACACCAAGCTCATAATGACATAATATCTCTCTCAACCCTTTCACACTCATGCTTTAGAGAACTGATATGTTGTGCCACCAACCTTGTACTCTTGTACTTGAGCATAGTGCTGTGCAATCAAGTGATAATATCTGAAATTGATAAGTTGTGAAAATTATTTTTGTTAGTAGTAATATGGTGACAGGCCCCTTCATTTGATTCACAGCTCAAAATAACATTCATTTGAAGATTAATTGAACTTTTAGAACATTATTTTCCAAAATGATGAAATAAATTTGCAAACTTCTACATGATACCTTTCCGCAACAGCATCTTCCTGCAGTTCAACAATTTGTACAGCTTTGTTCCACTGCCTGGCTTGTATAGCAGCTTCAATGGCCTTGACAGAGCACCTGTAAAGGTCAATTCTCATACTCATTAAGAATTCAGGAAGAAATTAGTCAACCACATGGCCAGAATCGGGTCTTAGTGACTGAGTAAGCCAAGTCATATAGAAAAATAATATCATTTGACTCTCAGCCAATTGTAGATACTGAGATGTTGAGTTGACCCTCACACTCAGTCATTAGGTACACAACATCAATAGCCCTAAACATTACTATAATTATTTAATTAAGTTGTAATTCATAACAGTTTATGTAGCAAATACATGGATGAAACAAACAACTTTCAGCATGAGTCCTACAATAAATCCTATATGTTAATCCTAAATTATGTTTTTCAAATATTATTGTATGTGCTACTAGTGTATCTAAGTGTCCCCTGTTACAGGTTAGTTTGTTAGTGTAGCACCTATCCAAGACATGACATGGATGTCAGAGTAGTTCAACTTCTCACAGGTGCTGGATTATATGTGAGTACAGTGATATTACACAGTTCTTGACAATTCATAATCAACTAGACTTGAATGGCAGATGTGATAGCCAATACTTACCCTGCTTCAATATAATGATTTATTGCGGCATCCAGTTGTTTTTGAGATGCCAAGTGATCACCCCATTCTTCCTCTAGCTTTACAACCTCATGAGGGTATGACATACGAGACAGTTCCACAGCTAACAGAATCAAATATCAAAAGCTTTAGTTCAACAATTATAGTCAATATACCCTATTATTCAAGCCCATATTGTGTCAAGCTGCTTCTCTTTTTACCATAAAAATAATATTACTGTACAGCCAAATTCATTGTATCGCAACCTGCCGTTTCAAAACTTTGTTTTCATTTTGCATTTCTCTGGACCATCAATCAATTTCATAGGGCAGAGCTTGCCCTAACACTTTCAGTCATTGGTTAATCTAAAATGAACTCCGCCCTTGAAATTAATTGCCGGTTCAGAAAAGACCAAATCAAAACAGTGTTTTAAAACGGCGGGTCGCGATACAACAAATTTGGCTGTAATAGTCATTTCATATAATAATGCCCAATTACCACAATAATAATAAAAGGTATTAAATATGAAAGCAAAGCACTGATTATCACTGTTCAAGAATGTTCTTGTTTTCATTCGATAGAATTCTAGAATATTGAAGTATGGCTATATTTGCACATTATTCAAGTACCTCTTCTATATGCTCGTCCTTTGCGATATGCTTCCATTGCTCTGTCATTACGGTTAATCTTCTCAAACAACTCACCAGCCTGAAATAATAATTTGAACAGTTTCAAATCAACATCACAATTACCAACAAATATAATATTCCATTACCATCTTGACATCATCACATCTACCTTATCAAGATATTCCCACCATTATCGTCATAACAACCATTATCAGCATTGCCATGACAACATCATCATCACCACCTCCATCAATAAGCACAATGTCATGTACATGTGCAAAGATTTGTCCCTCCTCTGGTTAAGATGCAGCCTTAAAGTTGCATTGTATTTACACACATAAATCAAAACAGAAATGACAATCAATCTCTTAATAAAGAAAAAATAGCCGCCGTTTGTTTCCTTTGATGGGAAAAGACGAATGAACAAAATGTCTAATATATTTATTGAGGTTTGTATAAGAAATAGCAAAATAACAAGAGTCCTTAGATCACCTTTTCATAAAGTCCTCCTTTGAGAAGAGCTGATGCAATACGTTCCATCAAGTCTGTTGATTGATATAATTCCTGAAATACAATTATAACACTTGTATGTTAGAAGAACTAGTTTCAAGAAACTGAAAGGTCATATCATTAGGTGGAAAAGGGGTACAAACAGCAAACATGGACAGACAGATGAAAAAAGGAAGGAAGCAAATATGCAAGACAAGGCAGAAGGAAGGAAGGAAGAAATGAAAGAAAGAAAGTAGCAAAGACATAAAAAATATAAGAATGAAAATTACTTCTTGAATTAGAAGGAGAAAGAACAGGTAAAAACAAGAAAGTACATAAGGATAGCAAAGGTAGAAAATATCAAAATAAAAGACAACTTTTCATTGTAGTTCTTGTGTACCTCTCTGCTCATTGCAAGTCTTGCAGCTTTAGCAGGAAGACCAGCCTTCATGTACAGACTTATTGCCTCCATATAGTTACCCTCCATTTCTTTAACCTTGAAAAATTAAGTAAACATACTAAATATATAGTTGACTCAAAACATCATCTTTTGGTGTAGCGTTCATTAACTCATTGTGTGCAGAAACTTGTTTGGAAACTCATTTCTTTACAGATGAACAATAGCTGCAGTAAAAATAATACCAACAACAATACCAGTTATCATATCAACAGCTGACCATCTGTTCAAACTTGTAACTGCAATATCAGTTTATTAGATAGATAACTAGTATGTTAACACACCTCTCCAGCCTTCTCTTCCTGGCCAGTGTCTGACAACCAGTGATAGTGATTGGCACGGAGATTTTCCAACTCAGGATGACCCTGTTGAGAATTGAGAATACATTAATCACATATTGACACTGTTGACTCAAAGCAACAAAACAAAATCTTGTAAATTCTAATTAAAAAAAAGACATGTCAACTTAACCATCATAAGTCACTCCACACAAGAAACAAGAAATGTATAGACCACTATATTGTGTGTGGCTGGGAATTTGTAAGAACTTTAATAATATTATGTCTTTTTAACACAAGAATCACAAGAATTTAATAACAAGAAACATTATCTGGTATTTTTCATATCACATGTAACATTGCATTATTACACATATTAAATGCTTGCTTTGTAAAGTCAAGCATTCACTTAGAATTAATGCTATCTTTTACCTTGGCTTCTGCTACCGCGATAGCTTCATCCCATTTATGCAGTTCCTGGTACATCTCAATAGCTTCATCCACATGACCCTGCTCAAGAAGTATTGTTTCTGCAAGCTTGAAGTTCTTGTCCAAGACAGCTAGTTTTGCTCTTACAAGTACATGATTTGTGCCATCACCACCCTAACCAACCAAAAACACTTATCAATCATGAATAAAGGGTGAACAAGAAAGGATAATTATAATTTATTGACCCCTGAATTAAATGATCATTTATGGAATGTCCATATAACACAATATTTTAACACAATATGGTGTATGAATTAATTCTGTCTAAACCAGACCTGTTGATGTTGATAATTTTGAAGATGCTTTAACTGAGACGAGTCCAGAAATTTGAAGATTAGTTCATTATTTACATGTTAGTTGACAAGTTGTTGTTCATACCATTTCTTCAGCAGCTTGGTCAGCTATCTTATTGATTTTCTTCAATGATTGTGATTTAGACACATCACCAAGAGCTGCAAAACATCTTTCAGCTATGTGTAATTGACGTCCTTCAAGAGCTAGCTTACTCAATGTTTTCCACATTGCTTCTGTTTCTGGTGACATTTCTAGACTTTCTAAGAATGTTATGGCTCTGTCAAATACAAATAATATCATTCATAAGCTGACTATTACTTTGCCACTTTGCTTGGTTAAAGGAAGTTTATCTTAGTTCAAATGTCTCATTTTTTCTTTCCAGGGATAATCCTTGAATATCAGTGGGTTGATGATGCTGACAATGATCACCAGGGCAATAATGATTGCAATGGTATCAATAAAGAGTGAGAGCAGAGCCCACATCACTATAGCCATCCTCCAGTGTTTAAAAGGGAAGCTCCACTCTCAGACTAACCTTTTTTTAATATAATCTCTATGCATCAGTGATCTAAAAAAATCTTTAAATTTCAAGCTCTCCGATAGATTGAGATTTTTTTCAAAAAAAGTTATTGTTACAGTCTGTGTAGCTTGCCTTTAAGGCTAATATAAAAATTAGGTAAACCTAATAGCGGAGCTCCAATTTAATGAAATGAATTATTCATTCAATCATTCATTCATTCATTTGTTCATTCACTACCAATTATCAAATTGTTGACAATCAATCAATCAAAAATGATTATAGATAAAAAAGTAAACAAACGAATAAATTAATTAATGTATCAATTTAAATAATCATGAAAAGAAAATAACATAGCAAAAAAAAGTGAAAAAGTGAGGGATAATTTTCTCTCTCCCTTGAAAAATATCCGACCGTATTTTTGGCTTCCTTTTCCATAAGGTTATGTTGTTATGCAAGGTAAAAATAGCACTTGTCAATTAAAATTGATTGTCCAATGAGAAGTTAGAAAAGCACTAATATGGCTTCTTTGAGTTGTAAACAAATCCCCGCGCGCTTCTCGCTTTACTCTCGCTTTAAAAATCGACAACAATTTCACTTGAATTAAATATTGGTAATTTAGCTATCTAAAACGGTTGTGGATTTTTAAATATCAATTGTTAAAAAATAGCTAGTATGAACTTTTGAAATTTTAACTTGCAGATGAGTACAATGACAAATTCATACAAGCGTTTTTGCAATTCAATAACAAATCAAAAAATTACAAGAATTAAATTAAAAATACACACATAAAGATCTCAACGATTGAGAAATATCTTACAAAAACAAGTAAATATAATTATTGCAAACTGCTTTTATGTGAATGGTATAAAAAAGAAATTCATTAAAGATCGTCAAAAAAGGTAAACATACCGGCGCCACGTTTGTTGTCCTGTACTGTCACTTTTCCACTGAACTTTTCGTCCTCAGTTCTGATTGCAGTAAGCTTGTTCATGTTTTTAGAATTTTGAAAATTTGCAAAAAACATTTTCACCGCCTCTAAAAGGTTCACACAGTTCAACTGAACGGCGATGGCAAGCTTGTGTTGGTCGATCACACATTGTGCTAAAATTTGCATTTTCATTCCTTCCCTGAACTGGCAGTCCTACTTTGTTGACAAACATCTTGTATGAAAATGTTTTTGTTGTGAATAGTTGATAAATCTGTATTGATCCTAAAGCTCTCCGTGTTATGAATTGCTTGTAAAAAAATTGATGAATGAACAGTGTGAAGTTATCTTCGTGAGTCGTCTTCGCGAGGTCTTGCTTTTTATCTGTTTTGAATTGCTGCAAATGCAGGGCATATTCGTTTTGTTTTCATGAACGTTTTGTCGCCGTTGATTTTACTTTTAAAAGTAGATTAGTCCATCAGTAATGATTGAAAAACGCCACGAAGAATACACGAAGAAACGGCCTTTTTTACTACCATCTGACAAACTTGCCGTCAAATAAACTCTTTCAGAAAATACAACTTGTAAAATCTTCAGCTTTGAATAACTATTGAATGAAGTATCAAATAAAATTTTAACAGCTCTGCATGACTTCACATTTGAATAGTTAAAAACAGCGCCACGAGCGAATTTTAGCCATTTTGTCAGTGAACTGAATATTTTGAAGCTTTTCATCAATGAATCGTAGATATTTTTCTTTTTCACGCCGCGGCCTTTGTATCCCTTTCGCAGTCAAACCTCTTCAAGCCGTCAGCTTAGCTTTACAATTTTCATACTCTTTGTCCAGTGTAGAAATACATTTTGTAGAAAAATGTCAGTAAACTGCAGAAAAATAGATTGTTTTGCGCCCACTGAAACGGGTCAGCGACTTTGCGCGGCAGTACACGGACGGACGCCGGACGTTGTACGGAATTTGGAATTCCGGGCTTCCTGTGGTCGATCTGAAATGAGCTCGATGGTTTACCATATTTTCTTAATTATGGTGCTCCGCTTGCGCGGGCCTTCGGCCCGCGCGGAGCTCCGCTATAAATTGCTGTGGTCCCAGTCTTCAAAACTATACACTTGGCTACCTAACCATAAGTAATGAGTGTAATTTTCACCTGACATAGTCACCATCGTCAATAGCAGTACCAAACTCAATGAGTCCTTCATCTAGGGTATATGATATAGTTGTTACACCTTCATTGACTATCACCTCTGTTTTACCATCAGCACGCTCCAAGTCTAGAATTTCTCCCTATGATCCATTAATGACATATCACAGGAGTTACATATCAGATAACAGTCATATGCGTAGGATGATTGTCCTATTTCATTATGACATCAGGGCATGTTTATGTGGGGTCACTACAATAATCTGGTCTAATAGAAAATTTAACATGATTTGCAACTAAAATTATAAGAATCAGTGCACTATCAAATGTCCTAGATATCATATAAAATTATCATTATGTGCCTAAGATAATTATTATGTAAGTAAGTATTTTGAAGTGTGTTTGTTTTTCTTGATATCTTGTTTGTGGATTGATTAAGACACATTTTAAGTGATACAACGGTCAAATAATACAATTTCATGAAAAAATAAACATTATTGCAATATGTTTAGTTGAACGGTATAAATATTGCAATTATAATGTTTTTTTTAAATAAAATTGGCTGTGGTTTGCTAATTGAATTTAATAAAAACTATAAACAATTGGCATTTACATTATTCTAATTATCATGATAATAATATTTTTTTTTTTACAATTATCACACTTACCTTGATAGGGAACATTGTGACTCTTTCTGGTGAATCAATATTGTACCAGATACAAAGATTGCCTCTGTTTTGAGCTACCACTACATCACTTAGAGGAACCCACTAGAAACATAAAACATCACAACATTACAACAAAACCAAAACCACTAATAGTATTCCAGCCTGTTATGATAATATATCATTGAGCTATGTACTGAGGGTAGGTTCCATACAGTCATCCAATGGATAAAAGTTTTCACTGTACAAAATTTTGATATAGAATATAGATAGGGATTCATTTGATGGATTGAATACAGTCCAAGAAATGCTACAAGGGTAAGTGAGAGATTTTGTTAAGACGTTTTACTCTGTAATCACTGACACTCAATGATAAAACTTCCTTTCTAAAATTAAAAATTATAACAGTGAAGAAACAAAACTGTTCATATCATTTTCCGTTGTTGTTTTATAACACAGACAGCACATAATATTTAATATTAAAATAACACATAACAAATTATATACACAAGAACTAAATGTACCAACTTACCTGGACATATGTGCAGTAGTTCAGAATTGTGGTACGTGTTTGGCTTTGTACATTTAGAAGATGAAGCTGAAATTGAATAGGCCATTAAACAAATAGTGAATAATGCAACCCAGGATTAAGAAGTAAATTGGTGAATGAATGAATGAATGGCCGAATAGTGAATGGGATTGAGTGAATGAATGCATCTAACACTTCACCATGATTATTACCTTGAGTTTTTTGTCTCTGAACAGTAGATACTTTCCAGTTTCATTTAGCTAGAATTGCAGAAGACAATATCAAAATTTGTTTATAATTGAACATAGTTATATTTCTCATCTAATGGCAGAAATGAGTCTACAAATTAATACAATGCAAACAATTAGGCATACAATAGATAGACATGCTAAATTTGTGTTCTGTATATTAAGACATTACACTTGAAAATATATACACGTAGGGCATGGAGGAGGCTAAAATGGCTGGGGTTTGGTGTGTTAGATTAACTATGTCTAACATATCTTCGGAAACGTGTGAAATCCAAATGAAACTTTGAGAGGTAATGGATATCATGTACTTCATTTTGTGTTATAGTAAAAGTCGTAATGACATCATTGTGACATCACTAAAAATTGTTACATATGACAATGAAATTAAGAACATTTTAAAACATCTTGAATCATGTACTGTAGTTGTAACAAGTGTTTCATGCAAAGAAAAATGATACCATTTTTGTCTTGATGGGACTGCTGAGTTATTAAAGGTTTTAAATATTTGATGATGTCATAATTGTGACATCAGTTTAGAGTTATTTAAAGCTATTAAAAGGTATTAGAGGTCATTGAGAATCATCAATATATACCATACAACTAGTTGAATGTTTTTCTTAGTAGTTCTGCCCAAAATTTTATATTCAAGCCATGATTGGCAATATTTCAAATACTTGATGACATCATTTTGATGTAATTGAAAATTTTTCAAAAATTAAATTTCATATTTCTCAAGTTTGAGACAAAATATCAAAAATCTAAAAAGAAAGAGAACAATCTAACTAACTGCTAGAACATCATCAAGTTTCTAAGCTGATATACTGTAGTAAAGTTCCATGCAGAATTTACCTCAAGCCAATCTATCTTTGAGTCATGACTTATGGTGGCTTCAATAATACCAGTTATAAGATCAACTGAAAATAATACAGAAAAAAAAATCAAATTGAAGTCACTGATGTACAAGACTAGATGACAGCATGGAAACATGTATAGAGGACCTCCTTCTCTCTGGTCACCCACTCAATACAGCCACGGATTTACTGTTTGGTGGCTGGATTAAGGGGGGTAATACATGTAATACTATAAAAAATAGAATGATGCAATTATTTTCCATAACAGTATAAAATATACTCAGACAAGTGAACCATACCAACACTGATGGTCTTCAGATCAACCAAGTAAGCCATCTTTTTGTTGTCAGACACGCCTTTCTGTTTACGCTCATTGAGGCGGACACTGAAAATAAAGACAGATGCTATTAATACAGAAGAAAGAAGTCACAAATAAGGTGCTATGACTCACAATAAATATCTCTCACAACTGGCTGTAAAATTAGCCAACTACATCATCCTTTTCCCTGGCTATAACAACATCATAATGGATGAATATCCTATGAATAAGTACCTGATAAGATGAGGGTTCATAAACTCTGTCCTTACTGTCCCTAGTATTTCATTGCTACCATATTCCACTAGTGACAATTCACCGGCATTGAATATCATTACCACCTAAAGTCACCAATCATCAATTATTGTCTTGCAGGTAAAATATGATCATGATAACTAGAGTTGCAACACACAGACAGGCAGGGATAGACACACAGACAGGCAAAGACAGACAGACAGACAGAAAGAAAGGCACACAGGCAGGAAGACTGAGAAACGGACATACAGGCAGGCAGACTGTGAGACAGACATACAAGCAGGCAGACTGAGAGACAGAGACAAACAGAGAGACAGACATACAGGTATGCTGCGGACAGAAACAGGCAGACAGACACAGACAGGCAGACAGACACAGACAGACAGACAGTCAGAAAGACACATAGACAGGCAGACAGAGACAGATAGACAGAGACAGACATACAGGCAGGCAGGCAAACAGAGACAGACAGACAAGTATATGTAAACAAACACACACAAGTAAACAGACAGAAAAACAAACCAACAAATCATTCAAAGGAATAGAGAGATGAGGGACCAATATTAACCAAGAATAATAATAGTGAAAGTAATTGTGATAACAAATCATTAATATTTATGCAATTATGATACTAAGAGTACATAAATAAATAAATAAAAGAATGAATGTAAATGCTTACAAGTACTAATAAATAAACAAGTGAATGACTGAATGAACAAACTATAATAATGAATAAAATATTAACATTTGATGAAATAATGAATGGTGAGATTTTATGCACTTAAATGTATAGGCCTGGGGCCAGTTGTGTAAATCTTGATTAGTGCTAATCCAGGGTTAACTCTAAAGGTTTTCTTAATATTTAATCTAGGATGAGTGCTAATCAGGCTTTGAACAACCCTGTTGTTTCTCTGTAAAGTGGATGTTAAATTGTTTACATTTTGTGTATCTGGAAAAAAAACTGTATCATAAGATTGTAAATTTAACAATGATCCAGCAAACTATGAACTAGTATTATAGTGAGTATACAACTTACACTATCATTTTCAAAGAAGAACTTCTCATTACCACCAGATCCTTGCCATGGAACCTGGACAACAGACATTATTTACAAATACATAAACAGCTCCATGACCAAATTTTCAACTCCTCAATAATCTTTATAGAATACTTTTCATGTAATGGATGAAGGGTTTATTTGAAAAAAATTTGGGGAAACTCCATGAGAGTTGAAAAAGGTTTCTAGACATTTTCAAAGAATGAGAATTTAAATGGCAATAATTTCAGCTTTTGATGGTAATGTCCACAACAAGGAACTGCCCAGTTAAGCTCATGTATTTAGTAAATTTACTACAGTTGTATTCAAGTTTAGTAATTTATTCCACGTTTGTGTACATCTGTACTCACATAGATGCATACATGTGCTAGAAACAATAATGTTGTGATAAGAGTCAGTCATAGCTAAATGAAATAATTATAATACAATGCAGTGACAGTATAGGAATACCTCGCTTAGTCTGTTATTAAAATATAATAAATGAAATAATTATAATACAATGCAGTGACAGTATAGGAATACCTCGCTTAGTCTGTTATTGAAATATAATAAATGAAATAATTATAATACAATGCAGTGACAATATAGGAATACCTCGCTTAGTCTGTTATTGATGAGATCTCCAAGTAGTATTGTATCAGTAGTATATGCCACAATAAAACGATCTTTGCCCATGATGCTCACTTTATCAACCTTGAAATGTACAAAACAAATGAATGCAATTCCATTAGAACATTAACTTTGAAATAATATGATAGACTGATATTAACTCAAGCTTAGCTTTATGCAAAATAAATGTTTACAAATGAATGCAATGTCCCAACAATGATCCCATACTTGATTGCTTCAATAAACGGAGTGTATGAATTTTGCCTTCAGCAATGCATTATTGACTGAGAGGATATTACTGAGGTTCAATGAGACCAACATCCAGGGTCTTAAATCAATTAATCAACAATTTTGCATCTTGTCCAATTAGGATATCAATTCAGAGGTCCTTGGTGTACTAATTACTTAGTAGGAGACCTAATACACTTATCATATTGCTAGTATGTATACCAATGCCTAGTGGACTACTCCTCAAACCAAACCAAACAAAACAAAGCAAGTATTAGCTGCATGTACAAATGTGTGAGCATGATGACTGTTTTAAACAAATATAAAATTAAGTGTATCCCACTAATCACCTCATATCCATAATGTGACTTTAAAACAACACGAGTTCCAGAAGATAGATTCTTGATGATCACCTGAAACATTAAAAAATTTAAAAAACAAACAAACAATTAATTAATCCATTAATTAACTCATAAGCTTTCATATGATGAGCATACGATTGGTATTGTTTGTTATTTTTACAAAATGGACTTCATCTGAGGTAGGTTTTGCTGGGGTTTCAATAATAGGCAGCTGCCAACGGCATAGCACCACCTATTTTACCTCTTATCGTTGGTTATTTTGTGTCTTACTTAATAAATATACCCCCATGCCCCCCTCCCCCCCCCAGAAAACGTTTGGGACACAGACACCTAGTTCAATTAATCAGACGCTTATTCAAAAAGGTAATGAAACCTCTGAGTATTGTTGCTACAGTGACACCACTGGGAATCAGTAAGTCTTTTATTTATTTTGAACCATCCACAAAATGCAATACCTGACTAAGACCAACATAGGTGATCTCAAACTTGTTCTTGTAAATAGATCTCCTTAGACAGCAATCGAACAACTCAACACCACCACACAAAGTACCCTGTCAAAATAAAAGTCAGCCAACTTAAATAAGGGCTTTAATAAACAGAAATCCAAGCAATATATAGTCCTTCTAATCTAAAGCACAAGTGTATGATTAGATACCTACTAGAGAGATAGTAATGTAATGTAATGTAGTGCTTATATAGCGCATTTTCACCTAATGTCTCAATGCGCTTTACAATCTTTTAATATTTATAGTATGTAATCCGGATTTACAAGCATGAGGTTGATTAGTAATTAGTATGTATTAGTGTAGGCCTATCACCGAGGATGGTCGTTACCTGCGTCCTCAGTCGTTCTTTTACGTCCCCCCATTAATGGTTAATGTGTAGTGTGGAGAGATAGTTGAACGGTATAGAATAAATGTAGTCGAATAATTACTAGATTACATATTATAAAGATGTACATACAATCTTGGACATAAATGTTGAGACTCTTTGTACACTTTGACTTTTCTTGAGTATGTTTCCTAATATACATCGCTCTGATGGTCTTTCTTTGAACCCCCTCCCCCCCAAAAGCAATGTTGTGCTCCCTGATGGTGTTTCTCTCTCATGAAGAACAACATTGGTCGAGGGAGGGGGAGGGAGGGGAAAATATTCATGTAATATGAAGAGTATAGTCATGAAACTGTGCAAGTTTTGAAGAGTCTCAACTATTTATGTCCAAGATTGTAGCTTTTTTATATATATTTGATACACACCTCCTTACCTAGTGCTTTCATAATTGGTAAGGAATATACAAATTTATGTACTAGAGTGGAAACACTAAATGTGTGCAACAGTTGCCACTATTTAGGAGTAAATAGCACTGTCTAATTTATAAACAATAGAATTAGTATAAAATAGCACTAAAAATATCCCCAGACAGCACTAACAAAATAATAACTATTTATAAGCTAATAACACATACTGCTAATAGTCTTGATCCATCTCGTTTCCATGACAGCGCAGTGATTGTGTACAGATTTGGAATTTCTTTCACTTTGGTTTCATCCCATGATCCCTTGCGGGGACTCCAATTATAAACCCTTAGCCTGAGAAAAGATTACAATATATAGCTCCACTAAAAAACAGATGTAGAATGTCTTTGGTCTATTTTAATCATTTCATTTTATCTGTAAGACTTTTAGACTGATAGGTTCCTAAAGTACTGCAAAGCGAAGGAAAATTTTAATGATTGAGTAGTACATACTAAGACATCGTAAGATAGATGGATTTGTATGTGGTATATTTACCTATCAAAACTGCCAACTACTACTGACTGCCCACTTGGACTACACACTGCTGTAGTGAATTCTTTTTCATCATCATCTCTTGAATAATCAAAGTTCTGAACTACACGACCTGATGGAAAAGACACACATTTTAAATTTCAAGGTGTGAAACAAATGTTGAAGTTTAGTCCTACCATTTAAAAAACAAGCTATACAGGCCCTGAAGTCATGGAAATGTTCTAATGTGACATGTCAGAAATGAAGAAGTTGACAAGAGTTTGCAGGATATTTTTTCCCATGTGACGGTTGTGCAGGATATTTTCTTCCTTACTGCATGATTTTTTTTATTGGCACATCTACCGTGCACTATTTGTTTCTCTGTTCAAGGCTTTGATCAATATATTTTTTTCGATATATGTCCAACCCCACCCCCCCCCCCCCCCCCCCCTCAAATATCAAATGGTCTGTCCCTAAGGGAATCTCCCCTGGGTTTTAAGTTTTCTGAGAGAATCAGTTGTCTCAATTGCATGTTACCTTCTTTGCCATAAGAAACCACTCTTTTATCACAGCCGGCTGCCACTATAGTTGAACCCCAACAAAGAGCATAGGGTGAGCAGGAATGTTTGCATAACTGACCCTTGTTACAACAAAATAAAACAAATTCACTAATAACATCATTATTATTGTGCCAAATACTTTGACAGTATACATTTTCTCATAATACTGGCCTGGACATTCATTACCATATGCTTGACTGACATATTCATGCATCAGTGTCATGGGGTCTAATGATTCCAATTGAGCTCCACTTCCAATTTAAATTATTTTTAAGCTTTGTGTTGTGTCATATATGTATCAGATACAGTGGACCCCGAATTAAAAAATAATGGATCATCTTAGTATGAACATGCATCCAAACATTCATTTATTAATGCATAAATGCTGTAATACACAGTTATCACAGTTAAGTGATCTGGGTGGTTCATGGGTGCTTGTTTTTTCTCTTACATCAAGTTATTTTAGTTTCTAAATGAAACAATATTAATGGCATATTTTAAATATTAGTGTACAACCACTTGCCATGCTAAAACAGCTTAACGTATTAAATTGAACTGTACCTGTGATAAACCTGTGCCTTCATCATCAAAGAAATATCTGACAATAGCACCATCAGCATGTCCAGATATGATACCTTTACCAGAGGGGCTGCACAAAAACATCAATTATTAGTAATAATAATAATAATAATTAATTTAGAGCATTAAACGCTGTCTCTATGCTCTTACAAGGATTAAAAAAAATAATAATAAAAAAATGCGTATTTACATCTATTTAGGTATAATTTACAATGTTCAATATATATTTTAAAAAAATACGATATAATATAATACAGTATAATTCGAATATGAAATGGACAAAAGAACTATTAAATAAGTTACTAACTATAGTATATAGTATTAAATATAAAACTATGAAAAAATAGCTAATTCAAACTTAAATATCTAAATTAAAAAGGTGTGTCTTTAAAGAGGACTTAAAAGAGTTTGTTGATACAGCAGTTCTTAATGTTAATGGAAGGGTATTCCAGAGTTTACTGGCAGCGAATGTAAAGGCCCTGTCTCCATAACTTTTAGTTGCCGATTTTGGTACGTTTAAATTGTTTAGAGCGTTAAACCTTAAGTTCCTGGATGGTTGGTATTTAGTTAGAAGGTCTTTTAGGTATTCAGGCGATTGACCATTTAAAGTCTTGTATGTTAGCAATAGTAATTTAAAGATGATCCTTTTCTTTATAGGCAGCCAGTGTAGTTTGCGTAAGATTGGTGTGATGTGGTCGAATTTCTTTGATCTAGTAACTAGTCGGGCGGCTATGTTTTGTACACGTTGTAGTTTGTCTATTTGGGTATCAGGCAGGCCATATAGTACAGCTTTACAGTAGTCAAGTTTTGATGTTACAAACGCGTGGACGATCCTCTCGCAGTCTGATTGTGTAAAATAAAACAGTGAAGAGGTAGTCAACGTGAGCATGTTACTTACTTGTGAGCCAAAGACACCACACAATTTTCTGTTCCAAATAATGTTTGAGATTTGTTAGTCTTCAAACTTGCAAGACGAACCTAATCACAAATGAAATTCAGAATACAGCATTTTGTCAAACACTTGTGGAATGCGGTTTCCTTCATGTAGTTTCTAATATTAGATAATATAAAATGTATTAATACAGTCATTTTGCATGATTGGGAAACAATGCCACATTGCACCATAACCAGAATGAGTAAAAAAAAGTTCAATATTTACGGTGCACACACCTTTTCCCATTTGTGTGAAACCAAATCTAATAAACTTATACTATTGAGTAACATTTCTTCCATTTAGTTCTGTACACTTGACCATTTAAATATGACATACTTTTAAAAAGGACTGTGTGACTGACATATCCAATACTTAGTCAATCAGAAATATTTACTAAGAGATAAAAACTAGTAATTAAAATTACTCTGACAATTGACTAATGTCCAACATGTCAGTATGACTATCATTTCTTAGTCGTGTCTAATTTATCAATTGATATATAATATTCTACAACAGAAATATTTACTGTCTACTGAATAACATTTAACATAACATAATTGGTCAAGTTCAGCTAGGTTCTACACCCGTTATATAATCTACAATACAAAGTTCAGATTTAAATGGTACACTGTTAGGTGTAAGTGTGAATGAATGAGTGAGCTTACCTTTCCATCAGCAAGACCAAAGATGATACTTTGCTGTTCTGGTGGCCATATCATACAGGTTACAGCACTCTAATAGTACGAAAAAATAATCATAATGAATTAAATAAAGAAATTACTAGTATGGTTTCTCATTTAGGCATGATCATGCGATATAATCAATATGAACACCAACTAAAGCAGAGAACTAGGAAATGGTTCGAAAGAGATCTGAAGGGTGATAACAAAAAATAGACAAATACATTAACAATGTGTAAAAACAAAAAGTGGGAACTATGTTAACAACAAAACTTACCTGTTGGATAAATTTGTTGCAAATGACTTTCTTTTCTCCCCTAAATATCAATGACACATAAATAATGTTACCAAACTTCTGTGATATATTTTCACAACATATTAAACTAATAAAGATAGATAGATAGATACTTTAATTGCCAAATAAAAACTTGCAGCCCTAAGGCTGAAATATGATATAGCTTACAATAAGATATAAAATTATGGTACATGTTGTATGCGTACAAGAATATGTAAAAAAATATTTTTATATACATATGTAATAATTGATTATATATATATTATTAAAATTCTTTGGTTATAGTTTGTTGAAAGTTAATACTATTAAAATTTACAAAACAATTTCTGAATCGATTTGTTTTGAATTTGATCTGAAAGCTTTGGGTGTTTCTTAGGTTGTATTTGTTTCTTTTCTTTGATGGTAGGAGAGCAGATAGTTTATGGTGTTCGTCATTAACTATTTCTTTAAATAGGTTTTCTGTAAGTTTCTGTCTTCTTTGTTCCAGAGTAGAGAGACCGGAGATGATGAGTGCCTCTGAGTACAAGCTTCCAGGGTAGATGATGCGCAATGCACGTTTCTGTAGTCTTTCAAGGTCTTCGCATAAGTATTTCGGTAGAGAACTGTGGAACACTTGGCATGCGTATTCCGTCACTGGGCGTATGCACGTGATATAAAATAATAGCATATCTTTGCGGTCCAAATTAGATCTTTTTAATTGTCTGAGAAAATATAGTCTTGTTGCGACTTTACAAATAATCTCTTGAACATGGGCATTCCATCTCAAATCATTACTTATAGTTATACCAAGTAGTTTGGCGCTTTCCACATTTTTGATGTCAGTGTTGTTGGCTGTGATAGGCTCGAGGGCGCTATGGTGTTTTCGGAATGTGATTCTCAGTTCCTTGCATTTCTGCTCATTGACTTGGAATTTGTTGTTCTCAGACCAAGTTACGAGATCGTTAACTGCTTCTTGAATATTGCTTGATTGATTTTTCTCAATGAATTCAGACATAGTGACATCGTCGACGTACTTCCAGAGTTTTACCCCCGGTACTTGCAAGTCATTTATCATGATAAGGAATAGCCACGCTCCTAGCTTGGTCCCTTGTGGGACACCGGCCCGAAGGTCGCTCCACTCCGATAAACAATCTGGACCTAGCTTTACGCGTTGTTTCCGATGTTTGAGGAAGTCTACAATCCAGAGTACTACATTTGGTGGGATATTGAAGAGTGCGAGTTTGTTGACGAGAATGTTGTGATCGATAAGGTCAAAAGCTTTTCGAAAGTCAAAAAGTACAACCCTTGTTGTAGTCCCATTGCCATCAGTGTTCATTAGCCAGGAGTGGATCATGCTTATAAGTGCATATACAGTAGATGATTTAGGTATAACACCAAATTGTTGACAATCAATCTTTGACATGACTGCGGGTTTTACAAATCGCTCAACAACATATTCCTCGCCAGTTTTTGATAAAATTGGTGTAAGCGATATGGGACGGAGATGTTTGTTGACATCCCTGATAGGCTTTTGTTTAGGTACTGGTATTACGTCTGCTCTTTTCCAGATGCTTGGGAGACGACACTCAGAGAAGGAGCTGTTTAATATTTCTTTCACAGGCTCAGCCAACAAATCAGCGTTCTCCTTCAGGAGCCAACCAGGAATTCCATCTGGACCTTGAGCCTTTGTTGGATTTAAGGCTGAGAGTTTCTTTAGGACTGAATCTGAGGTAACAATCAGTTGGGGTTCTAAGACAGACGTTGGACTCTGATCAGGCTGGTCAAGGAGGACTGGAAAGTCACTCATAGGTGTTAGAAAAGTTTCATTTACCATGTTGGCAATAGCAATGTCGCTTGATTGTTCTTGTCCTTCAAGTCGTTTTAGGGCATCAAGTACTTCATTGTGTGCACTTGTAGCCTTATCTTTACCACTAAGTCTTTTAACTTCCTTCCACCAATCAGCTGGTGAGCATTCTTTTAGGTGTTTTACTTTGCCGTCGTAATATTTAGAACGACATATTTTACGTTCACGGTTTACAGCGTTTCTGAGACGACGAAATTCTGCCATCATTCCCAGTCGTAAAGCTGATTGACGTTCCTTTATTAGAGATTTTAAACGGGTACTGATCCATGGCGGTTCGCTGATATATGTAGTTTTTGTCTTGATCGGTGCTATATAGTCAAGGCCTATTTGGACAATCGATTGTAGCATTGATGTTTTTTCCTCACAGCCATCAGCTGAGCTGATTTGAGCAGCAACGTTGATTTGTTCGAGATACGATCTCATTGCCAAATGAGTAGTTGGCTTTATATCCCTTGTTTTGATTGTTCTTTTGTTCTTAGCATTGTTAGGACGGGCTTTAGGTTGTACTTCAACAGACAGATGGTCTGATAGGCCAAAAGATGATTTTTGGATAGGTGTGTCATAGAATTCTTTTAAGTTGGTTAGAATCTTGTCCAGGGTATTGCGCCCTCGAGTCGGAAAGTTAACGATTTGTTTGATACTATAATTAGATCTTAGTTTAGAAGTATCAAGGTGGTTTAGATCGCCAAGCAGAATTATTCCGCAGTTGTTAAATCTGGATTCAATTTCAGTCAGACATGTAGTTAAATAGTTTAGCATTGTTATGTTAGAAGCCTTTGGAGGATGATAAATTAGGGCAATAATGATGTTGTTGATGCCTCTAGGGAGACAATTTGGACGTAATTCGATCCATAAAACTTCGAAAAGTTTATCGTGTAGATCTTGGATGATGGAAAATGGGATGGATTCTTTTACAAAGAGACAGACACCACCATGGGTTAATTCCTTTCGGTCTAGCCGTACGAGGTTAAAGCCATTAATAGATACTACAGAGTCTGGAATGTGTCTTTGAAGCCATGTTTCAGTTATGCAGATTAGGTCGTAATTAGCATTTTGAGCAACATGACGAACTTCATCGATTTTGGGCGATAAAGACATGACATTCGACAGCAGAAGTGCAGGAACAAACAAGTGCGATGATCCCTTGTTTTTGTGGTTTGATAAGTGATGATAAGTTGGTTTAATTTGTATCAGGTTTGAAGTATTTCTTTGGTTGTAGTTTTTAACACGCTTGGCTTCGCTCGTAGTAATTGTGCTGATGTTATTTCGCCGAACTTTTTCCCTCGCTTTTACTAGTTTTCCAGCCCTTGTTCCTCTGTATCGAGGCCATAAGTGTTTCCATAAAGTGCTAGCAGCATTTCTGGTATGTTGGAAAGCCATAAACCAAAACAGAACCGTCAAAAAAAAATATAAAAAGTAGGAGAAACTATAAATGCTGCCATATAACAAAAGGCGCATACATACTGGAAAAATCAAGATAGTTTAACACTTTGCTGCCTTTGATGACACATTGACATTGTTTACAATGTTTATTTTTTTAGAAAAATGAATATGGTTGTGCTTTTTTGGTAAATCTATGTTACAGGTACATTGTATCTGGAATATTTGGGGTATTCAAATAAACTCTTAGTAAATACACTAATAATTATAAGTAAGAGAAAGTTTACCATTCTTCCCCTATCTTGTAAACAAATACAATATTGTCTGTCTGTCCAACAGCTATTTTAGTAGAATCAGGTGAAAAGGCCAATCCCTTTACAATATAGCTTTTCTTTCCAGCTTGTGAATTAGCTGGTTTAGTGGCAAACTTGTCTCTCTTTTCTCCATGCTCATCATACAGAATTACTACTCTGTCCATAGTAACAACAGCCATTTTCTGGTTGTTTGGTGAACATGCAATAGCAGTAACTTTACAGGCCCCATCCTAACAAATAAACATTGGCAATATACAGTGAGTAATAATTTTACATCCAAGAGACTGGGATCCCGGTAGGTTGCGGGAAAATTTTTCAAATTGTGCGGAAATTCAAGGACAAATTATGCGGAAAAAATGGTCGATTGTGCGGTAAAATATGCGGGATTGCGCAATAATAATTTAACTACAAAAACGTTTTTTTCGTATTTCTGTAGAAAATTAGCCTAGTGTTTAATCAAGTATACCTCTAATTACAAAGTTTATATCTTGAATCCAGAGCTAGATTATTATCGTTCGTACTAAAGTCGCGAGAGCGCGAGAGCCCGTGTGACACAAGTTTGGAACGCCTTGCGTTTTTTTATTAGAGCACAGTCTCTCTCAATTCAATGGACGCCATTTTGTTTTTGACATACGAATTTCACTTCGAGTGAGTGGAATTTTGACGAAAAAGTTAGAAAAAAGGACCTGAAATCACCAGATTAACTTCTTAAAGTGACATTTATTAAGATAAGAGCATAAATTATGCCATATTTTTCTGAATTGTGCGGGTTTTGAGCAAATTTTCTCAATTGTGCGGAATTGTGCGGGAAGTACCTCATTGTGCGGACCCGCAACCGTGCAACGTACCGGGATCCCAGAAGAGATGAATTACATTAAACTAAATAATATGTGAAGCTTTTTGACTCCAACTTATTATGATAATTATTAATAATTAATAAGTCAGAGTCAAAAAACTTCACATATTTTGTTTAATATGAATCCTGAGTACAACTTCAACATTTTTAGATGAATTACATAGTTATACATAGTTTTATAGTTATTTTCGTATGAGTGGGAAATGGTACAGTTATGATTCCACTATGTTATGGCAGAAAATTCAAATTTACTCTTAGAAACTTTGGCTATAGGCCATGTCACACTTGCAATTTTTTTTCATGCAACTTTTCTTGCGAAACAAATTGTTGCAGGTTGCAAGTGACACACCCTCGTGCAACTTGAAATTTTCACTTTTTTGCTGTGCGAAAAGTAGAATCAACTTCTACTTTCTGCAACAATTTTGGAAAAATTGCAAGTGTGACATGCTTGCATGTAACTTGAAATACTTCAAAATAGCGCTGCGCTGTGCAGACCAATCTTTCTTTTTTTGTTTGACATCTTCCATGTCAAGAAAGCACAATATAGCAATCACTCGCTTTTTAGCATTGTCATCAGCCATGGCTAGCTGCGAAGGTGACGAAAGCTCGATTATTTCAAATTACGCTTGCAACTACAAAATAATTGCTGCACGCGCCAAGTTTCAACAGAAATTGCTAGTGTGACACCCACTCTTGCAACCTGCAACAATGTTTTGTGCAAGACAAGTTGCATGAAAAAATTGCAAGTGTGACATGGCCTTATAACATGATATGAACAGTGCTCTTTCCCACTTATACGAAAACTTCTCTAACTTTAGCAGGTTGAGAAACATGGCAGCTGTATTTTGTATTTTAAGTTTTTGTTTCACTGCTTAGAAATAAGAAACACGGTGATTTATATAGATACAATTACTAGTCATGGGGCACAAATATTGTTATTAAATTTTTTACAGTATTTTTTGAGTTGGAGAGCTCCTAATTATGCATGCAAAAACTCTTTTGCCCGCTATTTTTCTAAAATGTTTACATCATTACTTGTTTCCAGTAAACTCATCATCTTTATTTATTTTTGTATTATAAAATCAAAAGTAAAGTTTAAAAGAACTATGATATTTCATCTCAGAATTTCGTCCTTATTAGCCAAAGACATGCACTCTTGAGGGTGACAGGGACAACGATGTATTTTAACTACTGTCATGTGTAATCCCTTTTGAAAGTGTTAAAGCCTATCTTCCTCTTGTTGCATAAGGCAAACCAACGGAAAGAAGTTGAATTTTTCTAGTCGGACAGCTGACAAACTATTCACTTAATTCACACGCAATTCAATTTATTTTGAAAATTAATCATCTTGTCATGTGCCGTTCTTCAAAAACTACCACTATTTTTGTTACTCCATTTGTGACTAATTTTACAAGAAATGGTCTTTAGAAAGCAAATGAACCTAAAAACTAATTATTGAGAAATTCAATGTTTTTAAAAGCATAAAGTTTTTCATTGAAAATTACGGAATTAAAATCTCGATTTGCTGTAGCAACCAACATCGAGTGTTAAACAGCTGGTTTAAACAAGCAAAAACTCCCTTTTTGACTACAAATATTAAATAATTTTTCATACCTGTGGGTTCATTATAGTTTTCATATATCGTAACTGCATGTTTGTCGACTTTTTGTTGTAAAACCTTTGAGTGTATTATTATATTTCAGAATTCTACTTCGTCGCCATTTTGGCTATTATTTGGCGCTTCGGGTATCCAAGGAACCAGTTTTCTCGCTGACAAATATCCACAGGAAATCCGACGCCAATAACACTGTTTGTGGAATTCAGGCTGATTGCGTGCGGGTTGGGTATTTTCTGCAAAATCAGTCTGAAAGTCCTGATGTTCTCAATTTCATTAAAAAAATAGATAGTACATATCCTACCAACATATGAAATCAATGAGTACAAGCACAAAATATATAAATTGTATGGATGTATGCTGTCATTTTTTATTAAAAACATTTTTTATTTTTCAGACTGACATATATGCGCTATCTTGCGGCCGCTAAAATTCAACCTGAATGTTCTTCTAATTCTTGAGTTATTGACATCTATTGTTTTGTATAACATTATTGTTATAGTTATTGAGTAAATAACCCTAGCTTACTGAGTGAACCAAAAGCAACGGAATTGCTGACAACTGATTGACTTTTTAAGTTTTCATGACTTGTAATTAACTTATCCACTTACATGTACTATCATTCTCTATACATAATTCATTTTTTCTCGCATGAGAAATTTGGATAAAGTTTTTTCCTAAACATATCAAATAAAACCAGGTAATTGTTGGCTGTTGATTGCACATAAATACACTCAGAAGCTGATTAATATTGTTTCAGTATGACGCGAATCACCCTATCTTTTATTATCAGAATTTGTATCTATTCACAATTTCAAAAAAAAAAAAAAACTTATTGCAGAAATAAACACATGAACCATGTGGGCAATCCCGGCTCCTCCGGTCCATCCCAGCCTTGATCAACGTGATTTTAAATGTCTCAGTGGTCTATCTACTTCACACTGGGCTGGTGATTACATGTGGGCGAATCTACCGGAAGGTTTGCTAATTGCAATTATTAATTTGGTAATAAAAAGCATCAGAACATGAGAAGACGTTCCTCAAACTTCGCTTTACAGCAGTATCATTGCTGACGCTTATTTTTCCTCAGCGAAGGGAACCGAAGGACGTACGGTTCACTTTTTCTCGCAAACCATTCTTTTTACAAGAGGAAGATTCCTGGTCATTAATGAATTTACAAATCCTCAAATAGGTATACTGCTACACAAAAATATTCTTTCCTTTCCAGTACTCGCTGCTGCTGTCGCAAAATGCATGGCGACCTTCAGGAAATTCAACGCACAGTTAATACAGATACAGGACGATTAGTACTTCAGTGCCACGGTAATCCATATCATCAAATAGACTATCAATAACTCATCGAAATATAGCCAATATACTTGAAAATATTTATAACAAAATCACTTCGAAGCTTGTTTAACTTTGAACTAAGAAAATTAAGTAGTTCATTTTTACAGTTTAACCAAACGTTTCTTTGCTGGAATTTACTAGAAACTGATCCTATAAATTGAACGGATCGCTGAAGTATGTCATACCAAACCATTGAAAATACTAGTGATAATGACACTGATATTGAAGGGAAAGCATCGATTGAAAACTGCATCAACGAACAAAAAACGAGCAGCTCTGAAAATACTCAAAAGAGTACCTCGTGTCATGCTGCATGGAATCTCTTCAACATGGTTGAAGGTACCGGTGTTCTTGGTTTGCCCTACGCAGTTAAACAAGGCGGCTTTGTAGTAATAATCGGGCTTGCTCTTTTAGCTGTGATTTCAAATTATACAGGACAAATTCTTATCAGTTGTCTGTATGAAAAAGAAGCGAAAGTTGAAAACGAAAAGGACGAAAATGGCAAGGATGTTGAAATTCGAGTAAGATCGACTTACGAGGATATTGGACGCGCGTGTTTTCCGAGGTTTGGCGGGAAAGTCGTCATAGTTGTACAAATCGTCGAGTTGGTATTTGTGTCGACATTGTATCTTGTACTAAGTGGTTCGCTGCTCATCCATGTATTTCCCAACTATTCTATATCCCGTCGTGGATGGATTGCTATCAGTGCGTTGGTAGTATTACCTACAGTTTTTCTTCAACATCTCTCTCATGTGGCTTGGCTTAGCTTGATAAGCTCACTAGCTCTTCTAACCACGCTAACAGGTGTAACCATCTTTAGTATTCACGTTAGTGAACAATGGGACATTGACAAGCTGGATAATTGTAACATTGAAACATTACCCGTTGGGGTTGGGATTGTTCTTTTCAGCTATGCAGCCCATCCACTACTGCCCGGTATCGAAGAAAGCCTAAAGAACAGATCGAAATTTTCACTCGTTATGAACCTGACTTTCTTTCTAGTTGCTCTAACGAAAATTGTCTTTTCTATCACTTCGTATTTATCTTTTTCAGATAAAACTCAGGAAGTGATTACCAATAACCTCCCGGGCGGTTTTTACCGTAGCGTAGGGTGTATATTGTTAGTCATTAATGTGCTTTTTTCTTATGCATTCCCAATGTTTACTGTAATTTGTTGTATCACTACATCTGTTGTTACTCAATATCCTACTTTAATCGAATCGAATTACCTTGGCCCGTTTCTAACCTTCCTACGTTTAATCTTAGTTTTGATTACTTTGCTTGCGGCTCTTTTAATCCCACATTTTGCTCTGTTAATGTCTTTTATTGGTAATTTAACCGGTACATTTTTAGTTTTCATTTTCCCGCCGCTTTTTTACATGATGCTGCATAAAGGTCAACTACCATTATGGCAGATGTTGCTTAATGTTGGTATCATTCTGTTTGGAATAGGGGCTGGTATAGTAGGGATATATGCCTCTGGTATTGCTCTACTAAAAGCTTATATCAGTGACTAGTATCCATAGCAACTGTTTGAATTTTATCGATGATTATAGCAATATACAGCTATTCTTGAAATGGTTGTCCAATTGAAAGACAATTAGTTTTAAAATACAAAGTTATTTGCATATCTCGTTTTTTTTTTAATGATGTACAAATGTACAAAATAACATTACAAGTAACAATATAATCTTGTGCAGCTTTGTATCGTTTTAAGTCTGCAAATGACTTATTGTTCAAAGCCAAATCGGCATTTCAAATATGTGCTTTGTCAATATTTTTGTTTCGGCTTTGTGTTTAGTCAGTTGATGCCGCAGAGGAATCAAATAAAGCCATAGAAGTAAAATATCGAGAAAGCGCAAAATAAAAAATAATAATAAATAAAAAATAAAAAAAAACCCACGCTATAAAAGTATTTGTAAATGTGGAGTTCTTGAAATATAGAAATTGTTCACGTACTAATTAAATAGTCCTCTGTGTGTTTGATTTGCCTTTGACATAACTTTAGTAATATACTATTCTGACGTTTCTTTTTAAAATTCTTTTTTTGTTTAGTTTATAGTTTTGTTTATTCAGTTCTTGTCTTGATTCTTGCTTGGCTCACTCCGTCGCAGAGGAATTTGAATGCAGGCTTTCTGTGGTCCTAACTTATTACATTTCCAAGCTGGTATCAATTATATTCAATGACGGCCAATTTATATGGCTAGTAGTTATAGTTTTAATTTAAGCAGGCGTTAAAAATAATTGAAACTCAACGGTATTGCAGAGAGAATAACGGATTTCCATCATTAAAAAAGCTCTCCAAATCCCTGGCTCCAAACTCATTTACTTCATAATTGTTTTATTGTACACGGAAGCCGTGTTTTCGATCGTGGTGAGTTTAATTTTCTTTCTGATAGATTCGTGTTTTTGGTCATGTTTTCGTGTATGTTTTTTAGTGGTTACAATTCATATCGTATCTATAATTAGGTCCCGCCTTATACTCAATGCCCGGGGGGTACTCCGGGGATTAATGATCGGAGATGCTCGTCGAAATTCCTAAAAGATACCGGATGTTTTTCAAAAGGGCGTGGTTTCACACATTTTTCCTAAAAGATATTAAAATCATGAGTTTCAGTAGCTTTTAACCCCTAAAAGATACCAAAATATGAGAATTCGGCAAATTTTATATTTTTAAACCCTAAAAGATACCAAATCGTCGATTTTTACCCCTAAAAGATACGATGAGCATCCCCGATCGTTTATCATCGGAGTCCCCTCCCCCCGGGACTCAATGTCTTCAGTTGGTATCGATCTAGGGGTGGCCATATCATAAATGTACAAATGGTATGTCATTTTTAAAAGATGTAAATTGAAAACAACGATAAAAAAAAACAATGTTTTTTTCTAAATACTGATTTTTGGTTCCATGTCATGGGTATGAGGGCATGGATGAAGGAGATCGAGCGTCAGTTCTAAAAATGCTTGGTTATTTGTCAGTGCTGACCGTTGCTAGTTAAGCTAAAATTAAAGATCAATCACAATTTTCATTTCTTTTTTTACTTTCTTCCGGCATTTTTTCTTTTGAATATGTGTTTAAAGTCAAATGTAGGTATGAGTAGGAATGTTTTCTTAGAAATTACGGCTATGATGCCATACAGTACTGTTTCTCACTGATGCGAAAGCGACTCTAATGTCAGTTGTCAATAGTTAAATTTTATGTCAGTTGTCAGCTAAAAGTAAAAGAGTCTTTACAGTGAGGGCACTCGAACCGTGAACACTTTGTGCTTTTTTGACACTTTTTTTAACATGCATCCTTCGGGTGAATCTATTTGAAAACATTTGAATTTTGATAACTCAGTGCATTTGAGTTCAGTCCTACTTTTTCAGAGAATTTGAAGCAGTAGAAAGCTCAGAAAATAAAAAGCTAAATAAAGACAAGTGTTCACGGTTCGAGTGCACTCACTGTAAAACTAACTGGGGCCTCAATTGATATGATTGATATAAAATAACAATGTTTTTTCCAGTTTTCATAACCTATAGATAGCAAGATTTTACTCTGACTATTTTACAACATTCGAATATTTTATAATTCAGCTGTACCACACAATTTTAAATTAGAAAAAAAGAAAGTGTTCATTCAAGACACAGTCACGTACTAAATCTGTAAAGTTCGTATGAAAGGATTCATTGAATGTCCATGGCTCTGGTTGCCTAGAGTAAAACTCTTTTTTTTATATTGAATATATCATGTAACATATATAATGTTAAAATGAAACTCCATACGTAATAAATTTATATGAAATGAAATTCTTTTTTACTAATAAATTTTGTTAATTTATGCTAATTAATTTACCGCTCTATTTGGTCGGCCTCACCAAGGAGGTTAGCAGCAACATTTAGTATCCTGCCAGTTGTCCTTTATACATCACGCTATTTTTATTAGTCTCATGTAATTTTACTTCTTTCAACAAACTTGTATCAGGGAGTTTTTCTGCCATTTTTTCCCAAATATAAACAGCTATATTTTCCGCAGAGCTGACAATATTTTTGAAATACTCCACTTCCACATCCAAATTCTTGTGATCTACCTTTTTGAGTACATCTTGCAAGTATTCTTTCACGGCGACCAAGTTCATCACCATTCCAGTGTCTTGATCCACCGGGCCCTCGAGTGTCACTTCCACGGTGTAGTTATGACCGTGACCATTTTTATTTCCACACTTGCCGAAGATTTCCATATTTTTCTCGTCAGAAAACTTCGCATTGTAAAGTCTATGTGCCGCACTGAAGGTCTCGATTCTTTTGACACTTACAACAGGAATTTTTTTGTTTTCTTCTAGCGGTGTGCCCTCTTTGTCCATCTCTAGTTCTGGTATAGCCTTAACACTGGCTTTGGTATTATATATGTTATGACCCGGGGAAGATGGCAATCACCTTTGCGCATGCACAGCAGGCTTGGATATGGCGGGCTAATTATGAAATGCCAGAATAATCTCAGACGTACATTTACATTGTAAGACGTCTGCAACGGAGGCTACATTTGACATGAGTGACAAGTGTGCATCTTGACTCTAAGGCAGGTTGTTCGTTGTGTTATTTAAATTAACGTAAATTTTAAGAACTGAAAAAACCAAACACCTTTTTCAGGACTTGGAAAACAGAGAATGGATCTCTTTTTATTATGAAAAAAAGCTGCAGGCCCTGTACGTAGACATACTTCTTTATATTCATTCGTTCATTCATTCATTCGTTCTTTCCTTCGTTCGTTCATTTGTAGGGCAAGATATTTGTAACTTTTTTCCGGCAATTTGTCTCGACTTGTTTTTTTATGTAATATTTTCTAACATATAACTAGATTATTTACTTGTAAAGCTGGATTTTTTTGTAAATACAATATTTTATTTTTTAAATATTAATTTATATATTGATATATCTTTTTGTTCGCTTGTTAATTTCTTTGTTTTATCTATTCATTCATTCATTCATTCATTCATTCATTCATTTGTTTTATTTATTTATTTATTCATTCATTTGTTTTATTTATTTATTTATGTTATTTAATTATTTATATCAGAATAATATTTTTTTTCTTTTGGTAAAGAATGGGCTCCCTGTGTAAGGCCAGGCTGCTTGTATCAACATCGACTTTGGCGCGAAATTGTGTACGTGAATTTGTGAAAATTTATTTTTTCTGACAGGAAAAACAAAATAGAGTGTACATTTTGCTCAGTTCCCGAGCTTTTTGCAACAACTTGTGAGTTAGCACTGATTTTTGTGGTTAAGAAGTCTGAATATGTTACTAGGCGGGAGAAAGAATGAAAGGAAGTCGATTCAACTTCGAGAAGGTCGTGATTGGATTCAATATCCAAATCGTCTTCAAATGTATAAAATACCGCCTACTGATAACATATCTCTCGAGGAGTTTGAAGAACTTGCTATAGAGAGACTTAAAGGTAATCATTATCACTGTCGAGTTGCATAATTTTGTCTTTAGATTAGAAATTAAGATTGATTTTGTCTATGAAACGCATATCTTCGAAATGAAATCTAATAGATTTTTATAATTCTCGCCCTCTAGGGTTCTGGATAGTTATATTCTTGAGTTGTAATGTAATGCAATGTAGTGCTTATATAGCGCATTTCACCTAATGTCTCAATCTCTAATATTTATAGTATGTAATCCGGTTTTGCAATCATGAGGTTGATGTAGTAGGTATTACTGTAGGCCTATCACCGAGGATGGTTGTGACCTGCGTCCTCAGTCATTCTTTTATGTCCACCATTTTATCGTCCTTGTCTGAGAAGACCCGAACCCTTACAATTATAAATCGAAGAACATTCTCAATTATTTAAAGACCCTAAGTGATGGTCCGGAAGAGGGTGCGAACCTGCAGTCTCCCAGTTAACAGCCAATGCTATTCTAACTGAGCTAACCTTTTAATCGGTTTGAGTTGGAAAGGATGGTATTGGTATGGTACTCCCATATTTATGTATCATATTATAGCCCTGAGGGGAGAGGGGACTCTTTGAAAAGTTGGTAGGGGGCCAGATGAACATTTTAAGGCTGAAAATGAGACATGTCTTAATTTTGGGTCATTTCAAAAACTGTCCAATTGAGCCCCTTTACCCACTTTTCAATAGAGTCTCCCCTGGGACTCCAGGTCACTGTTGTTCAAGCTTCTTGTCAATGAAAGGGTATCCACTTTTACTAGATTTACAAATATTGTGTGTATTTCATGTCATATGATAGCTAAATCAACAGTGACTCTATGTAAGACTAAATTATATTAACATTAAAATTGAACATTAAAGTAACTGATTTTGTATCAATTTGGTTATTTTATAGTCTTAAGAGAAATTGAAAGTAATTTCATCAGATACAAAAAGGATGATTCTGTATATAAAAGTAAAAGTGAACAACTTCTCAAGAATTTCTTGCCACTCAATTATGGAGTAAATGTAAGTTTTTATTGGTTTCTTAAGGCAGTTGTGTCACATGCATTATACTTTCTTTCATACTAGGGAGGGAGGGGAGGGGGAACACCATTTAAAGGATTAGGTAATTTTATTGTCAGGAATTTTCAAAAATACCTCTAAGAGATACCTGGCATCTCCTTAAAAGGGCATGGCCCAGCAAATTTTCAACAATCTTTAAAAGACAATAAAAATTTATTTTTTTGTTAATTTCAAAAACTAAGATTACTCTCAACCTTTGTGAACAATCCAAAATTAAAAAAAGCGCTGTTTTGTTTTGACTTTGTCATTGATCCTTTTTGCTTGTTAAATTTCCAAAGTTGAATATTTTTTGTTAGTTAATCATCATTTTGATAGTCTTTTTCTCAGAGAATTAGAAATAATTGTAAATATTTTATGGAACAACAGTTTTTGGCAAGGGGCTTTAACCATTCTTTCCCATAACGCAATGGAATGCAACAGCAAGGGATTTGAGATATATATGTTTTATATACTATTATAGTACATTTAAAACTGCTAACTGTGACTTGTTGTTATTGTTGTGTAGAAAGAGAAAGACCCAAATCAAGAATATGACGAGAGGCGAAAAGACCATATTTCCCATTTTATACTTAGACTTGCTTATTGTCGATCGTATGTAATTAAATTATTAGATTTAGTTTAACATCAGTCTTATATATAGATCTTTAAAAATTAAATCCTTGCTGAAAAAATTTTCTTTGAAGGAATTTAGAAAATATTTGTTAAAACAAAACCAGAGATTTAGCATTTCTCAATATAAATTTTCGCAATTGTCAATTTCAGGGAAGAGTTACGGAGATGGTTTCTGTCACAAGAGGTTGAGCTCTTCAGGTAATATACTGCACAATGTTTTTATTGAATTATCAACCTGCTTAATACAAGTCATATTGTGAGTGTTGTCTTTTTATGATAGTTGTGACCTGAATTCAATACAGTGACAAGAATAATGTTTAATGAAAAATAACAAATCTCACAGCCAGTAACCTGAATTACATTTGTTGTTATAATATAATACATATGATCAACTTTTGAGTTGACGACTTAAAAAATACTAGATGGACTATTTCAGTGTTTCAAATGAAACAAGTGTAGATGGTAGATTTGTATAGAGATGTATTGTACACATCTACAAATCTACACATGAATGATTTTAGTTTGCATTAATTGTGGTGAATGATTTTGAATAATTAGTTAATTTAACTAATTTCTTTTTTAAATCAAAAACAAAAATGCTAGAAAGTTTGCAAGATGTTTTGACATTGTCAATTTTTTCTTCTCTCAGGATACGATTTTCACAAGAACAAAGGGAGCAAGTTGATGAATTCTTAGAAGGCAACAAACTCTCATATACTGATGTGAGTACAACAGTGTGAATGTAAATCATTGTTAATCCACATACCATCAAATTTATTTATCAGTATAAATAATTATCACCAAAAGTGTATTGATCACTAAAACTTGATTTTGTTCTTCTGTTAAGATAAGTGAGGAAGAGAAAGCAGCAAAAAAGGACAAGTTGAAAGATGCAGGTTATAATCTTAACCTTCAATCAGTACAAGCTGACGAATATTACAAGGTAAAGTAAAATCATACTGTCTGTTTATTCACTTCAGTAATTTATTGCTGAAGCAGAGCTGACAGTTTTTTAAAAAATCAGCAATTTTGCAGAGCCCTCAGGTAGATTTACAAACACACCATTAACAAGGATGATCTCCTTCAGTGCCTTGAGTTGAACATCCTTGGATGCACAAAAATTAAATGATCTTAAAGCATTTGCACAACTACATTTGTCCTAACTCACTTCAATCATGCTCAATGTTTTTTAGGTTCCATTCACAGAAGCCTTAGATTTAGTTCGATCAAGAAAGGTTTACCTGGAAGGTGTAAGTAAATAATGTACAATATTGTTGATATTGCTGGCATGATATCAGACTTGGCCACTCAACAGCAACTTGTTAACGAGGGAGTTATTAGCGCTAATAAGACAACAATCTCTACCTAACTATTTTACCTGTCATAGATAGAGTTTTGTACAAGTTAACCACTGATTTGTAATCCCCCCTTCTTTTGAATATTGATTTGTAAATTGCAACAATTTATCATTAAAGTTTCATTAAATATTGTTTGTCATGTTTAGGGATATGCGTATGTACCTCGTGGAGAGCTGTCATCCATCATATCAAATGTTTTCCGTACCCATTTATCTCATGCTTTAGCGGTAGGTCATTAATATGGGCCAGTTGCAAAAAGTGCAGTCATTCACTGTTAACTTTGTATGGAAATGGATGCAGAGATAGATGTGGATTTATCTAGTTAAGGGTCCTGATTACTTAAGCAAAAAGTCATCACGATTTTTTCTTAGAAAGATATTTTATAGAGAATTTATCAATTAATCGAAAAATGGATAGAAATCTATATGGTCCCGAGCCCGTTTTCGAGATAAAAATTTTTAAACGGAACCATGTTTTGACATTTTTGAAGAACAAATGACGAAAAATGCATTTTTCACAAAAATATTTATTAATCAAAAACTAATAAAGATATTGACGTAGTTTTTACAGGCAATCTCAACCAGACGGTATTTTACACAAATATGGGAAAATAAATTATATATGTTTTAAAATTTTGTCCAAATGTACAGTTTTGTTTTCGTCTTTGACTTAAAATTGCTCTGAAAAGTGAAACCCTAAACCACTTACCATCGCATGTAATGTTGAAAAGTCATCAGGATTTTTTCAAATCTTGTCAAAAGAAAGATTTTTACAAAATCTTTCAGAAAAAATGAAGAAAAATATAGAGTCCCGCGCAAAAAATGAGGGTTTTGGCTGGTTGAAGTATAATTTTCGAAGGCTCCTTGTGTTATTCTTATGTTGTCTTTTGGCGGGATTTGGCGAGCGCGCTGCGTTCTCAGCGGTAAATTGCTCGCGGGCACAGGTTTCAAGCGTCATTGTTGTTCTAAAGTAGTCAGGACCCTTAAAAAGGATTTATCCAGTGGATAGCCCTATTCAGGCTTCATATTTATTGCTATTTACTGATTTGATGTGATTTATAAATTCATGCCTTGCTTATTACATATTAATAATAATTGATTCAGTGGTACAAACTTTTTATCCTTTGCTCATTTTGACTTCACATCTGCATAAGATACACGAAAGCATTTCTTGAATGACTTTGAATATGTTGAAAATGTTTTGTTAAAGCTTACTGCAAGAGCACTCCCCTATCTTGAAGAAGATGAACGTCTACTTCCAAGATTGAACAATCTAAGGTAATAATCTTGAAATGTTTTTTTTTAGGTTTTAATTTGCAAGGGGAGTGAATGATGCTAAATTAATTTCATATTTGAATATCATGTTCTGTTTTTGAATTTTTAGTCGCCAATATGTTGGTCAAGACTATGGTACCAAGAAAAATATTGCAGGTGGCAAGATTACACTGGACCAAATTGATGCGGTAATGTCTTATGTTCAACAATTATTTCTTTATATAAAATGATTACGTTATCATTGACATTGGTTTTACTATTATTCTAGGTTTCCCGTAAATCATTCCCATTATGTATGCGTAATCTGCATCAGTCTTTGAGAGAGGCACATCATTTAAAACATGGTGGCCGTTTGCAATATGGACTGTTCCTCAAGGTAATTGTTGCTAAATTAATTGTTTGAGCTTTGAAGTGCAAGGTGTGTTCTTTTTTTCATAGAAATGTAAAAATAATAATAATTGCATAATAACATTTTATTCCTATTTCATGGTATTTTTCACCTCTTTCGTACCACCTCAACATTTCCTTAACTCTCACCTGACAGTTTGATGGAGGGAGGAAAATCAGAGAACACAGAAAATTTCTGATGTCACCAAAGAACAAATCATCAAACAAGTTCACGTGCTGCTCAATTATTGAGTAGTATAGTTTGGACAACTCATTCTGCCCACTTTGTCTTCAAAATGAAAAGCAAAAAAATTGTTGTTTGACTTGCTGTTCTAGGGCATTGGTATTTCTCTGGAAGAGTCTCTTATATTTTGGAGGTCAGAATTTGGAAAGATAATGGAGCTTGAAAAGGTAGACTTATGTTATCATCAATCATGAATAAATGAATTCAATATAAAATAAAAAGGATTGTGTAATAAGGATATCCCAGTATATAACCAATCAATCACATTGTGAAACACAATGATGTATTTTGATTGGCTTAGCAACTATTTTGCTAAACTACAAAGTTTTAAAAATGGTCAAATACACTTTACATCTGAAGTGGTATAATTTTCCCTTAGTCTAACTGGTCTAATCTACCAACTGGTGTTTCAATCAAGAATGTAATAGTACAGCCATGATCATCCTTGTGTTTGCAACATTATCATCACCACCACTGTTGCTGTCACAATCATTTTGATCATCAAGAGATGAATCACAATCACTCTAGTTATCAATCAACACCACCATCATGTTGATATTGAAGTACAGATTTATTGCATCATCATTTAACCTTTGACAGTTTGACAAGCAATATGCATATAATATCCGTCATAATTATGGCAAAGAAGGCAAACGTGCAGATTATACACCATATAGTTGTATGAAGATCATTATGTCCAATCAACCAGGACCAGGAGATTGCCATGGTAAGTAGTTACATCATCATGTTTACCTGCCATTTGAGAGTTTCTAGCTCTAGAACAGATTAGGAAATAAAACGTTTACTCAAGTTGCTAAATGATGATACGTTTTTTTGTCTATTTTTGTCAAAAAATAAATAAATAAAAATAGTAATAATGCAAAATGGTCTATAAAATACATTTTCCAGGCTGTCCATACAAACATACAGATCCTGACTTGCTAAAGCAAAGATTATCTAGCCACCAGCTTGGCAAAGAAGGATTAGAAGAGGTAAGTCACATTATAATAATTATTATAATTGTAATTCACATTGACAATGATCTTAGCATAAGTACCGGTATGTAATAAATGCACCAGTCTTTGCAGTCTTCCTCTGAAAATTATTTTCTCCTGTCAAAAAATGTTTTGAGCGACCTACCAAATACAAATAGCGAAAACTATGACTTATGGATTCAGTCTAGTCTAAATTGTAAAGTGATCCCCTTGATTAGTGTGTGAGTTTGGTAAGATGATGTCTCCAGTTTAACGTCCATATGTGAATCAAGCCTAAAAATCAAAGTAATTACAAAGCTAGAACATTCTTAACTATTTTTAACTGTCTGGTTGGGTTTTGAAATCATAGCCTCCTGGTTGATAGTGTACAATGCTCTCCCAACTGAAGAGTACATTAAAATTTCATTGTCTAATTTCAGGTCATGCACCTTGTGAGAGAGTCTCATTATCAACTAGCTTGTACAAGGTACTTTGAGATCACTCATGGAGACGAAAATCACCAAGGGATTAACCATCCCAATCAATATTATGAAGAAAGTCGCCAACTACTCGAGGGTAAAGCACCCAGCTCACAGAGCAGACCAAGACCAAAGGTCAATGTGAAAAAAGAATCTGATATCAAAACAGAAAATGATGACACATTTGAGGAGTTAGATGATATGCAACTGATGACAATGGAAATGGATGAAACACCTGGCAATTGATTTCCCTCTTACATGTAGATTCTTGAACATATGTATATCTGCAACAAACTCAGCCAATATTTAGTGAATGTTGCACTATAAAATCATAATGAAATTATTTCTTGCAACAGTTTTAAAAAGTTTCAGTTTTAGAACTCTTTGCATAATAAGCTATGAGATTCATCACTCTATAATCAACTATAATAATTTGTCATATTTTGAACAATGGTATATCTGTATTATACATATTGTGTTGAGCATGTTATAATGCACAATACATAATACAAAGCAGTTTGGATAATGTTTTTATTTCGCTGTTTTGTAAAATGCAATAGAGTATCATTTTGTAACTATACAGCTACATGTCAAAATAAAGATAGTTTTGTATTAAAAAAACTAAGTGGTTGATAAAAAGCTCATAGATTAATAAAGTGGTAATACTGTATATCAATACTATACTGTGTCATTATAACACAATGGCAGATTATCTGTAACGGCTTATCAGGTAACTGGCGTTTTCATCTGATACATCATCTTCTCTTGCCGGTAGCTTTTTCAGTTTCATACCTGGAATTGGCTTTAGCTAAAATAGATGAACAACAAAGGATCAGTCTTAGGGACCGTAGTTTATTATAACATCATATGGAGGAAGGGATGGTGGTTTACATAAGGATTGGTTTTGAAAAATGTACTCCACTCTCAAAACGTTTTGTAAATTTTGTACTCCCCTCACTTTAACATTTTTTACTCATTTTCAACAATGAACTCCCTATTAAAACCTCAAACCCCCACTATGACATAATGCAACATTGTAGGCAAGATTTCACATGCAGATTAAAACTATGATTCAATAAATACAAAAATAATACATATGCGATTCAAAATGAACGACTAAAGCCTGGTTTTTACTAGCGACACAAGCTCAAGGATCGAAATGTCTCCATCCCTTGTGATTCATTTTAAATATTTTTTCCTTGCGCTTAGCAAATAAACAGATGAATAAACTTTGCGACAATGAAAAGTCAGGAGAAAACTTCACCGAAACACAATACAGAAAACGTACGTGTCTTTGTGGTCGTCGCACAGGTGCTAGTTCAAGTTTCGAGAGATTCTTTCCTTCAGTGGAAGTACTGGAAGTGCCAGAGTCATTCAGATTTACAGGAAGGAAAGCTGGAGAGCGTAGTGCTTTTTCTTCACTTTTAGACTTACTTTGGGGTGGTGTTTTTTCGACCTGTACAGAATGATAAGTAATAATTGTAGTATTATTCTTGATAATAACGACTGATAATTCTAAACAGCATTTTGACCAAATTAACAAAAATACTGCGGAACGAGAAAAAAACAACAACATAGATCACCCCTCTCCGACTAAACATTAAAATGATGGACAATAACGAAACATCACTAAACTATTGCCTTGATTCAACTTACTTCTCGTGTTTCAGTTAGCTGAGATTGTTCGTCTTTTGCCTTTTGCTCAGGATAAGGTGAACTGTATGTATATTTGAATCCCTTCATTGCATCGCCATCTTTGTTGCTCTCAAGATGTTTTTTCGCTTGATCAAAATCTTCACGAGTAAAATTTTGAGTGGTTTTGAATACAATTTCTTGCATAGGAACCTCTTCTGGTCTCCCTTGAAGAAAAAAAAAGGAGAAAATAGAATTGTATCAAACATTCTCTCCGAAAGAAATCGCCGAGACACACAGACAAAAACTTACAAAACCGTAAAAAAAATTCGTTTAATTTGGGTAAACAGAGTTAATTGAAAATCATTTAGATAAATCATCGAGACTTCCAGTTATTTAAGAGAAACGTTTTTACCTGCTTCCTGCATGTTAATTTTGTTGTGGAAAGGATATGCGTACAAACGAGTTGCTTCACGAGTCAACTCACCGGCCATTACTTCCATAGGACCGCGCGCGTCTATTTTCCCGCCAAACTGGCTGTCGATCATTGTGACATATTGAAAGGCTATTGGTTGAAACGAGGTTGAAACATGCACTTTGAGAGCTTCCATCCCAAAGGAAACCAATTTTTCTACTCCCTAGTTTTCTTTTTTATTGTATTTTCTTCCTCTTCTATAAAAAAGAAGTGTTTTTAGATTTTAAGGAAACTGAAAGTGGTATTTCGAGCAGAATAATAATAAACTTCAAGTAAATTGTACGTAGGTTTCATATTAATAACAAATCTTTGTTTCGACTACGTAGAAATTACATAATATCCGAGCTTTCCGGGAGAATATCCTCCATCGTCAGGGTTTGAAAAATAATAAATCGAGAGCGAGATGAATTCAAACTCTCGATTTATTATTTTTCAAACCGTGACGATGGAGGATATTCTCCGAAAGCTCGGATATTATGTAATTTCTACGTAGTCGAAACAAAGATTTGTTATTAATAATAAACTTATAGCTCAATTCTTTTACTGATATGAAGAATAAGATAAAAATAACGTTAGCTCTTTGCGTTCTCCGTCTTCAGTGGCGACCCCGCGGGAATCGAACCCTACTAGTCGAGTCGAGTCGATCTACGGTATATTCTAGTCTGTTAACCAAAACACCGAACGCACTAATTAATTAATTTTTTTTACTAATAGATTAAAAAAATTGTCCAAAACGCTTTTACTCTTTTCTTTAGTCAGTCAAAATCAGTTTACACTCTTAGAATAATTAATTTCAGAAAAGTGCGGTATAATAATATTTAGAAATATTGGTCTTCAAATGTTCAGACCAAATGCAGTGATTGGTGTTTCAAATATCCATTGGTTACATGGAAGTGCCAAATCCGGGGAAAAGTATCAATTAATTTGCATTGCTAATACATTCCTTAATAATCTCACTCATTGACTTTTCCGGCGGCAATAAATATCTATTTTACGGACTATGTTATCATAGAAAGCAGTAGAAAAAAATACAAAGCGTGCTAATCCAATGCGACAGCCTGCCAAGAGATTTCAAAGCCGATAAATGGTTGACTGCTCAATGAAACAAAAAAAGGTCATTCAACAGAAAACCTAGTGTAGGAGTGCTTTAGTTCATCAGTCTGTTGAGCGTCATTTACAAAATATGGATAATTCATTGCTCACTGTCAGCCTAAAGAAAAAATTAACATGTGCTTTTTGTCAAGGGATATACAGAAATCCCAAAATGCTGCCATGCTTCCACAGTTTCTGCTTTACGTGCCTCAAAGAGATGTTGAGAAACACGAAATTGTTCGAACTGATCCATTGTCCAGTGTGTAAACATGGAGTCAGTTTAGCAGATAACATAGCATTACAAGCTCTACCGTCGCCTTATTTTATAAGTTCTTTACAAAAGGTACTGGATTGTGGGGAGGACGATTTGGAACTGACATGTAGTAGCTGCGACAGGCATTTCTTGGCATCGTCATTCTGTTTTGACTGTAAGTGCCTTGTATGTTCGGACTGTATTGAAATACACGAACATATGAAAGCAATGCGAGATCATAAAATTATGGAGCTTGAAGATATTCATTCTCAGGATATGAGAGAACTAGTTCAAGGTATGAGAAATTGTAGTCGTAAAACACACCAAACAGAACGGCTCGAATTTTACTGTGTAGATTGTGGTGTATGTGTTTGCGAGAAATGTCGTCAAACGGATCATCGTCATCATGGTGTTCACAAAATTCGTGATGCAAGAATGGAAACTGGCCAGCAAATGAACGAGTTTGTTGATAAACTGAACGAAAAAATTTCGTCTTGTCAAATGAGTATCGAGAAAATTGAACTCACTTATAATAGTGTCGTAGAGAAAATTGTTACTGTGAGAAAGGATGTTCGTGACAGCATCAATTCACTTGTTCGAGTTCTTCGAACTCACGAGAAAAACATGATCAGCCAACTTGAACGGATTCAGTTAGATCTAAAACAGGATATATTTTCAAACAAAAACAGTTACGAAGACTTATTGTTTCAGATGGTAAAGACGAAAGACGTCGTGGGGGAGATAGTGGATAGGGAAATAGATATCGAGTTGCTTAATCTCCATAATTCAATGCTAGATAGAATGAATGAATTGATAGTTGTTCCTATCGAGGAAACCAAGCATAAAGCAATTAGTTTTGATTATGCCCACAATGACAACGTATTACAGATGCTGGAAAATGCAGATCTTGGTCAAATCAAAGTTAGCTATACTGATCCCACGAACTCTGAAATAACTAACGAAAATCTCCAGCACTCAGTAACAGCGACTGGTGAACGGGTTTTGTTTGAAGTCGTCACGAAAGATTCCGAAGGCAATATCTCGTACTCGGATGACGATCGGCTTTCTGTAGCAGTCGAGTCTGAAAAAGGCCAAACCATCCAGCCTCGAATCGAAGACATGAAAGATGGTAACTACAAGGTTTCCTTTACCCCCCTGAAATCTGATGTTTTATTAACTCATGTGACTGTAATGGGTAAAACGATCAGGGGAAGTCCTTTTCAAATGTTTGTAAAATCAAGCGGTGACGTCCTTCGTCAGAGCTTGGACAGTACAAGGTCATCTACAGGTTCAGATCGAGCACAAACGCCAGTCATGTCAGCTGTTACTATGTTTGCTTTAAACAAGGGAAACTTTGGACGTCCATGTGGGATAGCTCTAAATTCTAACAATGACGTCATCGCAATTGCAGATTCTAAAAATAAGGTGGTACATGTTCTAGGAGTCGAGGGTAAAGTGCTAGGAAAGCTTGGTGGAGATAAGAACTCGAGTTCCCTCCTATCAAACCCCGTGGGAACTGTGTTTGATCGCGACGATAACATCTTGGTTACGGATTGTGATAATCATGTGATTAAAGTGTTCGATCCATCAGGACATTGTAAGCGCTCATTTGGGTCCAGGTACCTTCAACGACCGTTGGGAATCTGTTGCGGTCCAGACGGGGCCATTTTTGTCTGTGATTCTTTAGCGAGGAGTATCAAGAAGTTCTCAGCAAAAGGTTCGCTCCAAAGTGAGTTCATGAGTCCTGATGTTCACGCTTCAGGCAAGCGCGCTGTGCCCTACTTTATAGCTTCTCACAAGGAAAAATGTTTTGTAACGTTTGACAACCATTCAGTGCAAGTTTTTGATACCCAAGGAACCTTTCTGTACAAAATCGGCGATAAGGGACACGGTGAAGGCCGATTTAAGGACCCTCGCGGACTCGCTGTGGATTGTAACGACCGTTTGTTTGTCTGTGATACTGGGAATCATCGTATTCAAGTATTTGCTGAAGATGGGAGAGTTTCTTTGTTTGGGTCATATGGGGCAAAGCTTGGTGAATTGGATAGGCCACAGGATATTGTTATATCACGTGATTGCACGGCCTTTGTAACGGACTATAACAATGCAAGGATACAAGTATTTCGCCAATAAAAAGTCTCAAATGACTGAGTTCAGTGTTCTGAGATACCTGTCAGTAACGATTTTATCCAATGTCGTTGTTTCCTAACTAAGCCCCATGTTTTAACAAATTGAAGTACGTTTGTTGAACAGTTTTACCCAAGCACTTTTGATAGAGTCAAAACGTTGAAATCATTGGACATGACTTATAAGTTCAAAGTTGCGGCGTGAACGTATCCACAACAACCATAATACCATCTGTTTTTGAGGGGTAGGTTTTATGATTCAAATAAAATCAATTGTTATTCAAATACAAATGATTTCAAAGACAATAATTACCCCCCCCCCCCCCCCCCAAAAAAAAAAAAATTAAAAAAAAATTGTATTTTGGAATGCCTTAAAAGTTAATACACCAGGATTTGACCTATTTTATTTCAATAATAATCATGATCACAGTGATGAATGATAATGGTGATTTGAATGCAATATAATGTTATTGGATACAATCTTTTGGATAACTTTAAAATAGATTTTTATAAAAGGTTGTATTAACCAAAAAATTAAAGAAATTTACAGTTTTGGAGACCAGACAAAAGTCCGTGAATTCATGTATACTACTATACTAAATTTGTTCATTCGACTTTATTTTGCGCGCCGCAGCGGCTTTGTTCAACAAGGCAAAACAATTGACAAATATGAAGAATAAATGTTAATGTACAAAAATTAAAGTATGTCTGTAGAAATTATTAATTATAAAATATTACGAAGAGAGATTACAAAGAAAATACCCCATCGTCTTTTACGCAGGTGTAGTTGGCTATGTAAGGGGCGACAAGGGTGGACGAAGAAAAAAATACATACATTTCTCCCTTTCGTTTACTGTCTTCCCACGGCGCCACTTTCACAAGCCAAAATAATTGTTAAAATAAAAAAATAATAAAATAAGTTTCAGAACTTCCTGATTGATGAAACAGAGTAAGATATTAAAACGTGGTTGATGGATGTTGTAGAGTAGGCGAGTATAATATAAATATCGGTTTTGAAATGTTGAAATTGCAGTTAGGATTCATATTTAAAACTATATGATATTTTGTTTTTGTCATTGTTCTCTTGATCTTGGTTGTAGATTTTTCGAAAACTTCCGGACATTGCTACGACCATTATGCAGTTGTAATTACATTTTCAACTGGCAACTGATGCAGTCAGATACAAAAAAATATCATTATTGTTCAGATATAAATATATAGTCTTTAGTAACTAGACCATACTACATCATCTTTTTACGTTTTTACAAATTTAGTCACAACAGGTTTGACTGCAAGTTTAAATGATGTAGGATTCTGTACATGATGTGGTCTAGCACGCCTTGAAAAAACTATGTATGTTGTAGAAGTTAATTTGATTATAATATATGGTTACCATACAAATGACTGGAAAATCAACAAAAAACCTGCTGTGAATTCTACCTGGCATTCATATATAGACCCAAATTTTCTCCATTTTTAGAACTGCTACTGAAGGACGATACATACAGTCTTCCCGTTTGCATCTGTCACGTGTGCCGCACAGCGTTACAGCGCTACACTAATTTCGTTGTGGCGATTGCATGTGACATGGGGTATGATGTATTGCGCCCATAGCCTGTGAGCGCATTCAGAGTTTTTGACATATCATCCTATTACCCAGTCAGGATTCATGACTGATCGGCTCAGTTTGCCGGCCAGGCTATAGTAATTTTGAGTTTCGACACCTCGATAACAAAGTTCACTTTTCTGTCTTTGTCAATACTGTTCTGCAATGAAGACCTGACGGAAAAAGCCCAAAACTATTGACAATTTCTTATTTTCTTCTGATCCTCTGTTCAATCTCTTTTGAATCGAGCTATACCGCAGTACTTGATTTGGGATCATAGCACCATAAGGACGACACCCATGCCGGCCATCTCATTACTGAATGATACCTCCTTTAGTTGAATAACATCACTCAAGCTGTCATAATTTCGTTTCTCGGTCGATGAATTCATGAACAGGTTTACGAATCTCAATCACAGTGTTCAATTTTTGTGTCACATTATTATCGATATCTTTTTCTATTGCTGGGTTATACTGTATTCCATTCTGTTCATTGATGTGATTTCTATTGTCTGTATATTCTTTTTCTATTGCAGGGTTATACTGTATTTCATTCTGTTCACTGATGTGATTATCTTGATGTTCTTTAGGACTAAACAAGTGAGCTATTCCATAACTTGTTGTTGTGATGACTTTTGTTATCAATCCCGTTACCAAGACAACCATTGCAAGGTTACGGTTGTTGTACTGCAGACAGTTCGTTGTACCATCGCAACTGTAAATGAAAGGTACCAAACCAAGTTAATGCTGTTGAATTCAGAATTATTGGCTTTAGGATTGAGGCCCCGTTTTGAGGTGGGAATACATCACCAAATAAACACAAAAATGCACAGGATCACAGGGGAAGTGTGGTTTCCTCAACCAAAAAAAACAAAACAAAAAAAACAAAAAACAGAAAGCATCGAAGGTCACTTACGGGATGACTATTACTGGCACACTCTTCTCTTTTCCTCTTTTACAAATTGATTGTATTTGTTCGCCTTCTCAAAGGTTGTACCACATAAATGTGACAAAGCTAGTAGACAGTGTTTGGTTGCTATGGTACAGTGCCGCTTACCTTTCCTTCCACAGTGTACATGTCATGTCTATTAACGATCCAACCACGATTGGCCCTGGTATAGCTCCTAGAATTCTTAACAGACTTGACTGACTACCCAGAGCATACGCTCGTTGATCATTAGCGACGCATCTAAAAAAACACACATATCTATATTAGAACTAATATAAGTCAACCCTAGATACCAAATCCCGGGACCAAGTCGTTGACGCATGAAGATAACGCGGTGACAACAACATGTTATTACCGAATTGTTTCATGTGTAGTCAGTTTAAAATCTTTTCGCCGCGCCAGAATGTATTCCATACGACATGACGCACCAATTCAAGAATGCAGCATCGTCTTTTGGGAAAAGCGCACACGAGATCTGTCGGTTTTTAAGGTAATAGAGGTGCTTCACTTCATGTAGCGTTTGGGATTTTTAATACAGAATGTGAGTTGCACAATGTATTTTTACATCATGAAGTACTTAAATGCACATGTACATTGTCAAATCCCTTTCCGTCAAACAACTCAACGCATTATGTGATGCAAAGCTAAAGACTTTAGAACAAACTGCCACATGCTACTCTCTCTGAAAGTTGATGGACTAAAGATAGAGGACACGAACTCGGGAAATACTCGAAAATTATTTTTTACGCCATAAGTTGTTGATGTCAGTTAATTACATCTGATCAATATGATATTGGTGGACAATGAAATACAAGCTTCCAAAGGCATTCTTACCTAATTAAATATATTATAAATATTTTGTATGTAATTCCTTAATAAAGTCATAATACCTTATGGTAACTATTGTTGCTGGCGTTGCACTTAGAAACGTCAGTAAGACAGTCATGAAGTAAACACCAATATAAAAATAAGGTTTGAAGCCACAATTAGTCGAGCAGTATCCACTCGTTACCACGCTACTTGTCTCAAGACACGAGCAGTCTTTGTACGTCTAGAAACACAATTAGATCAAACAGTCATACACAATAAGCTACATAATGACACAGCTAAATGTTTGGTTGTCAAATGGACGCAAGCAGCCTCTATTTTCAACAACTTAATTGTCTAAAGGCAATCATAAAAATGCACGTCGTCAAAATATTCAATAACGCAATGTGTCATCCTGCATCATGGTCACGGGAGTGAACAACGTGCTGATGCGACACATATTTGCTATGCTTACCCCGTTTTTTAGGTCCGTGACACACCCTGCGTGACAGGGAGAGTAAAACGTCACCCCATCTGCGCACACTGGCTTATAATTGGTCGAGGAGCAGACGCAGCCAAGATTGCAAGTTGATGTTAGGCCTATAGAGGAACTGAATGGAACAATGTCAGCATTGCTAATTTGAAAACGGAAGCACGAGTCGTGGAAAGAGAAACGGGATACAGTTATACCATCATCACTATCGTTATTAGTTTCGTCAGCATCAACTTACCACTTTAACAATAAATAATAACCTTCTGTTTTTGAGGGTAGGTTTTGTGATGTATATACAGTCAATTGATATACAAATGCGAATGATTGCAATGACAACAATCACGTGCCAAAATCAGAAGGTATTCTGAGTATGTGAAAGTGGAGAACAGTACAGATGCATAACATTATTGTCGTAATCTGACTATCCTAGCCTATCCTACTATTGCTTTCAGTCAAGTCGTTTTTTTTCTTTATACAAGAATAGCGCAGCTGGCTAGTGCACGGCATTCTGTGTTAGCGAGAGGTGACGAGTTCGATTCCTTTATATCATTGTTTCGTGTCTGTGTAGCTTTAAATAGGAGCCGTAAAAAGGAGCATTGATGGAAAGAGGCGAAAAGTGCACTCCGCCTGTTTCCTGGAAAAATACCGTATGATAAAGGAAATATCGGCGCGAAATACAGTAGCTTTTGTTTTATTTATGAAATCAATAAAATTTGTTCTTGAATCAAATGCGTTTTTCGCTCGGGGTACAATCGTCCTGATGAAAATAGTCGAGGGAAAAAAACAGGTCTAGTTTTTAATATTCAACAAATATATTATATATCATATTATATAGGACTCTTCATCTTCATTACCTGTTTTTATAAGGTAAGTTGATGCCCACTATTGGATGAGTATCACAGTTGATAAAAAGCAAACACACGCCCAGCATGCTTAGCGCACTGACAGTTAAACACATCTTGGCTGCCCCACGCTGACCAAGATTTAATCTTTTACATACATATGCACCTGAAAATTAAGGAAAACAGAATCATAGAGTTCACGCATTGAGACTACTGAGCAAGATTAGAAAAAGGCTACGGTTACCCAAGACCAAGTAACTATTAAGGTTTTTTTTTTCATTCATACATTCTGAAATCCTTTCCTTCACTGTTCCGTTCCATTAAAGTTTTTTGTTGTTGTTTTGTATTCTTTTCAGAGCACACGTGTTCTAGACGCCCTGTCTGCACCGTCAAGTAATACTTTAATTAAGTAATCCTGTATATATACGTACCAACAAAGTTTCCCAATAATGCGCCAGGAATCACGACCATACCCATTACCAAACTAACTACGGAAGGTGTGAAACGAAACTGCTGCTCTATAACTTTAGGCATGAACGCTGTTAAAGCTGACACAATAAATCCTTCAATACAAACTCCTAATGTTGTAGCTATGTATGGTGTATTGGAGAACAACGCTTTTGATGCTTTAGGCAGATCTTGGAGCTTGACAAAGCCTAGCTCTTGGGCTGAAGGCTGAAAGAGACATGTTGCCACAATAAGTCATTGAGCAACAAGTTTTCGTACTTACCGTATGTAATTACGATTCGATACAAGTTTTAAAAAATGAAACATACAGCATAAAATAGTCTAAACCATAAAAATAATAACAAATAAACGATTTTGTGGTCTATTAGTAACCTTAAGATCTTGTTGTGAATTCATGCTACTTACATTATTAGCGTTGCCAATCAGATTTAGTTTTTTTAGTTTTTGGGTCCGAGGAAACTCCATGGGGAACCCCATTAAGATCGCACTCCATAACATGGCTAGCACAATAGAAACCAGGAATCCTAGCCACCAGGCTCCCACCCACTCTTCACTTTTTGATGTCAGGGTAGTCTGGACACCAAGGTCGACATATATTGATAGAAACAGACCACCGAGTAGGAAGCCTACTGCAGCACCTTCAATATACAAATAAATAGTCACAGTTTAATTCACGTACTACATTTTAGTTATTACACACTGTTGATTTGTAAACAATTGATATCAATGGTCATTATCTTGTTTCAAGAACAATAGACATACACCTAAAAAACAATGTTCGTGAAAAATAGACGATAGTCGAATGGCGAAAACAAGCGAACTTTCCGAGTCTTTTTTGGAAATACAATATCCATCTGTCACCAACAAAGGTTTGTATGTTGTCTTTATTATTTACTATGTCAGACTGTCTGATTCAAAAATCTTGACAATTCCTTTCGGTTGAGCTATTGCCTATCGGTTGGTCCAGTTGTACTATTCTTGTAATAACCGATCGAGATTTCATTTACACAGTAATAGCTTGTTTCCATGCAATGAACAGAAGATAGCTTCTTCAGTTTTGCGGACAGTTTGAATAATGCACATTTGTCCATCGACGTAACGTTTACATCGTCAGCATATCTATTTACCCAAATATTTAGAATATTGTTCTCAAATTAACCCACACCTAATTTTTAAATGACCTAATAGTTCGGTCACTTTTAGCAGACACAAGTCAAGCTTCTTCATAACCCCCAATGGACCTGCAGTAGCCACATCCTAATAGGTGTACTATATTAGACACCGCTTCCCGGTCGGGCCTACATAGACCTTCAAAATGTCAATAGTAAAGATGTTTTGTAACACAGACTTGCAAAATTAACATTCCAGTAGTGCATAGTTTTCATAACTAGCAGAAGCAGCCTAACCAAAATTAGATTCATTGCTCTTATTACCAAATGTCTCATTATATACATGTATTTTACATGTGAGAGAAAGACGCCCATTACAGGCGTAGGCTTTCTCGCAGGAGGTGAATACTACAAGTTCTTATTTTCGTGCCGTGAACATTATCCTTTTGTGCCACGATCGTTTTCAAGGGTTGCAACGAAATTGACAAAAACGGATTCATGATCTCAGCTAAAGAGAAGGAAACCTGATCCAATGCAGGTGGATTTTTATTTCACAATCTTCTGATCATCAGTCACACTGACTCGAGGTCTGTCTTATCCGAAACCTATATGTGATACCTATACCGGACGTATTTCACAGTCTTTTAAAATATGGTGTACCGCAATTAACCATAGTGCAGACAAAGAGATGCAGCTACAGCGTGACAAGATCAGTTAGCGACAGTATGTATGTATATATGCTATTAAACTAAAGTATCAAGCATTCCACATCGTATAAGAGAATCCGGCCGGATTTAATTTAATTTTAAATCCATTCATCACTATGAATCCGGAATCCCCTACTTCGGATCCGGAATACAGAACCTTGGAATCCGGAATCCAAACCCTTGCTATCCCTTACGTGAAATGATATCATATCATATGAGTTTTATTGCACAGTGACTTACCAAGAACCCCTGAACACGCAAATATCCCAATATACATAGGTGCACATTTGGCTTTGACATTTTCATCCATGTAAGCAGTACCAAGCGTCCACATGGGTGTTGAGCCTGTACCGATGACTAACATACCAAGAATAAACAACAGATAATATCCCCAATGACTTTGTGACTGATGACACTCATTGCTGTTAAGACTCGTCGTGTTGCATGTTGGTAATATTGTAGATTGGTGGCTACCTTGAAGAAAACACACAAAATCACGGTTTATTAACGGTTTAGTATTTGAAAATCAAGGAACCGGGCCTTTTCACAAAAAAGCTTGAAACTAATTTGTTGGTAACGAAGAGTTCTTGAACTCTTTAATGCACCGAGTCATGTTTAAAATTGAAGAGTTTCCCTTTACGATTCTTTGCAAATGCTCTCTAACTGCAACTTTCACAACAAGACTTTCTGGAGAGCTTCTGTGTCATCACTATAGGAAATGTCAACTAGACTTGACACCGTCACATGGCTGAGGCGTTTCCTTAGCAACGGATGTAAGAGGGTTGAAAAAATGTGACGTCACTCCGATACGTGAACGCTGTCACGACGAGAACGTGGAAGAAGGGCTGGCTTTTTATATATATAATGACTGTTAGGCGGCGTTGTTCTAAAGTGACCATCTTCACTCGGACACAAGTTATGGCAACTTGTACAGTGACGGCGGAAGTAGAAAAATCTCTTGGATGGGCACCCCAGCCGAAAAAATACCAGAATACTTATATATGACTTCTATTCTAGTTTGCTTAGAAATAAAAAAAGGGTAATACAACATTTTGATAAAAGCACTCTTAGGTAAGCAATTAAGTAGCGGACTAATTGAAGGAGACAACGTTTCGTTGCCATCACGGCAACATCGTCAGGTCAAATGAATAATATAAAAGGATAAGGCCAATATGCTAGAATGCACACATCAAAAGTGTGCAACATAAATACCACTAAATAGTGCTATTTTATGCTAATTCTATTGTTTTCTTTTGTTTAAATAGCGCTATTTACCACTAATTAGTGACAACTGTTGCACACATTTAGTGTTTGCTCTCTAATATGGGTAACAAATCAAGTATGAAAAGCAACTGTAAAAAACAATATAACAAATCAAGTGAAAAAAAAAAAAAAAAAAAAAAACTAAGGATATATTATCATTCATTTGACCAGACGAAACGTCTCCTTCAATTAGTCTTTCTACTTAATAATACAGCATTATTGTGTAATACACATTTTATTGGAGGGCCTGAAAACAAAAATACAAATCAGAAAATAAGCAAATCAACAAAGCAAAGAAAGGAAGACACAACCGTAGCATGCGCTTAGCAAATGACGTCTTTCTGCCGTGGCTTTCATAGGACTCGTTTGTTTATCAGGATAGAATGATAACGCAACGAAAGTGCACCTTTTTAAAAACGTTTAACGCCACGCCCCTTGATATTGGTTTAATAGGTAAAAAGCTTCCATGTGTGCTTTGAGACATATGATTTATATATACAGACCACTGTGTACGACTTCCGTAAATATTGTTTTAACTTTTGACACGAAGCCTGGGAAAAATGTGTGCGAACACATGATAATGACGTCACGGCAGTCTACAGGCAGCTCAGACTCGCATATTGTACCTATACTGACTGCACAATAAAATACATGTGAACTGCCCTCACTAGGTAGCTCGATGATAGGCACAGAGTTTACAACAAACAATTTTTATTGTTCTTTTTATAGGCTTTTCCCATTTTGCCCTATACTGTTATTTGATACTGTCATGCAGCACACCTTTTAACTCGCAGAATCATCATGGAAATCATTTTTACGATTGCTCCGACGATCGTTTAAATTTGTAATAGCAATAATTTTCACTCATTAAGTTTACATATAATTTTAAGGTTGTAAGATACATATACACATCCATTTTTCTAAAGTATTGAAATTTGCTAACTAACTTGATAAATTATCACACCATTAACTGTGCCATTGACTATGTCGTTTCTGGTTCATCGATTTTCTCAATCAGGAAAATTAAATGGAATCTAGTTTTGCAGTACCTAGCGTCAATTAACATGGATTCTTTCAACCACTAACTAACCGCTAATTCAGTGGTTTCGCAATTAGAGATCATATGTATCTAATATATTACGTTATTTAATACTCAGCATATGTTTGATGTTTCAAAGAAACGCAAACATTTAACACTCCATGAGGTGTCCATAGCAACGTCTACCGAAGAAGAACTTAATGACCTCAACATATGATTAGCTAACTATACGCTGACCATATGTACATTGTTTAAAACTAGTTTGTGGCTAGAGAAACTGATTTATTTATGCAGTGGCTAGATTAAAAACTCTTTTTATTAATGTAAATGCATTTAGAATAGAAGGATGTGCAAGCCGTTGCAGTGCAATGCTATGTGCGGTATAAACATTGCATGCCAGTTCTTACTGCTCAGGCCACGGGAAAATACTCGTGTTAAAGCAATGTATCAAATTATGCTACAAAGGTCTAGGTTACAAACAACATAAATTAATTCTGACAAACAGAATATGTGTAATCAGTGTGCTTCAATCGTTTAGTTATTATGATTGTTTATTATGATATATTTGTTTCATTTGTTTGTTCGTTCGTTTGTTCAATCGTTCATTCATTTGTTTGCTCGGTCATTTGTTTGCTTGTTTGCTTGTACTTCGTTTGTTTGTTTGTTTGTTTGTTTGTTTGTTTGTTTGTTTGTTTGTTTGTTTGTTTGTTTGTTTGTTTGTTTGTTTGTTTGTTTGTTTGTTTGTTTGTTTGTTTGTTTGTTTGTTTGTTTGTTTGTTTGTTTGTTTGTTTGTTTGTTTGTTTGTTTGTTTGTTTGTTTGTTTGTTTGTTTGTTTGTTTGTTTGTTTGTTTGTTTGTTTGTTTGTTTGTTTGTTTGTTTGTTTGTTTGTTTGTTTGTTTGTTTGTTTGTTTGTTTGTTTGTTTGTTTGTTTGTTTGTTTGTTTGTTTGTTTGTTTGTTTGTTTGTTTGTTTGTTTGTTTGTTTGTTTGTTTGTTTGTTTGTTTGTTTGTTTGTTTGTTTGTTTGTTTGTTTGTTTGTTTGTTTGTTTGTTTGTTTGTTTGTTTGTTTGTTTGTTTGTTTGTTTGTTTGTTTGTTTGTTCTGTGGAGTGAATACACAAACCGAAATCCAGACCAGTATCCCGGTAAAGAATTACATAATATAACACAATAATAACTCTTTAGAGAAAATATATGAGTACAGTAAATATGAATAAAACAGAAAAAATAAAAAATGTGCATATGTTTGGTAGAGAGCAAATTAATGTCCTTAATAGCTTCAGCATTACAAAAGTACACTTACTTGGTAAATATTTTCCAGAGAAGAGATGTGGTAGAATAAAGATTAAGAAGCCAACACCCATCAAAAAGAGTCCAATGCCACACCATTTAGGCTTCTTTCGTTTGGCTCCAAGGTAGCTAACAAATGGCGTGATAAGAAGTGCAGCAATATCATAACAACTCGTTAATACCCCAGTCTTGGAGCTGAAAACAATACATGAATACATAACTTATAATATCCAGGGGAATAAATTTGGAAATACGAACTGACGAAAACGACTCTAAATACATCATAAATGGATGGATGAGGACAAAAAGACATATGAAGATGAATTGCTGGTATTGTGGTTAATTCCACTAGCCGTTTCCCATTTTGATTCCATTCTTTAAAAACGTTGTCCACTCCTTTTTACAAAAGAAACAAAATGATATATTTTATATCCTTATTGCAAAATGTAGCTTTCTGTCGTTGTATATAGCACGAAAAAGATAAAGTATAAATAAGATTAATGCACGAATAAATCAATTACTTACTTAACGAACTCACAAATAAACGATCAAATAAGTGAATTAGTAAACCAAGAAATAAGTAAATGAATGACTAGATATTGCGACGTCAATTGATGAAAGACTTTATCATTTGCTCAGTTTTCAGAAGTTAAAGGCCTCTTGTCGTCATCTGTTACAGCTCAACAGCTAAAGGGTGGAAGCTGCATGGTGTTATGTTGTTCGAGATGAAATGGATACATTTATCTATAGAACAACTGATCTTGATCAGTAGATTTCAACAACTTCCAATAAATTGCTGATAACAAATGTCACACCTCACTATATAAGCCTGTTTAGTTTCTATATAATCGTAAACGATCGGGAAAAAATTGAATTAGGGGAAACCAAAGTTTTTCGATCCTACGACCGTTTTCGAACGATTTCGATCGTATATGGATCGACAACAGTCGTAGGATCGAAAAATGTTAGTTTCATAATCGATTTTTTTTTTCGATCGTTTGCGACCGTTGTCGATTATATGGAAACTACTAGTCAGTTTGTACTTGTATATAAAAAAGGTGATAAGCCAGAGTATACTATCTTCAAAGTAATCATTTACAGCAACAGTGGTTAAAACAATAAGAGATGAATGATAGACGGAAGATGGACAACAAATCCCAAACCCTAAAAACGCGGATTGCGTTATGTGTGCTGTTCCAAAATAAAGCATACAATTTAATCAAACAACTTTAATCAATCTCTACTTATTTCAGCAATAACTAAATGATTGATAATACCACATATTCCACCAATATGTTTTAATGAAAACAAAAAATATTTTAGTTAGTGCAACGTTTGTAGCCCAAGAAACGTTTTAAAAATTGGAAAAATAATTGTGTGAAATACCGAGAGAAGGTTGGGTTATGACAATTATGAGAAAGCAGTGACAATACTATTGTACGTTGAGATACACATAATGAAAAGCTGCCGGGTTCAATAACAATTTTTTATTTGGTGGTCGTTTGATATATACAATACCCAGGCTTAACTAATTTGTCCTGACAAATGCAGTGTATTAAATGTAGCGCGTTCTTTTATTGACAGTTTGTATAGTGTCGTTCGTCGAAGTCAAGAAGTTTCTTGAAATTTGTGTGTCAATTGATCGATGGGTGGCAAAATGCCTTCAGGTGGGTGTTCTAGTGTTTAGTTGAAATGTGCACTATATCACCCCACCACTACTGACATTGAACGTCACGTTGTTGATAATCTATTTTACATGGATCTCAGTACAAATAAATAAAACACAAAAGATTAACAAATATATGTGCGAAAATCCTTTGATTCTAAGGACTCTAAAAGACCCTATCAAAATGTAATGCAATTTACATCATTTGAAGTTTGAATTTGTGCACAAAATCAAATCCAAAGTGAAATTATTGTACTTCTTGTAGCCCATTTTACATTGCGTGATTCACAAATAAAAACACAAAAGATTAGCTATGTGTGGCAGTCAATTGGCTCTAAAGGAGTATAAACTCACTTCGAATGATGCATGGAAAAAATTTCCGGTGAAAAAGTGATTGATTTCGGAAGCTAGACAAAAGGCAGTCGGTGTGTTTTTGAAGGCTAAAAACTTGTACATAATCGTGTTAAGCTATGTACAAACAATGTTTAATGAAAATTGAGCATTTTTGGCTTATGACTGCGCATTTTTTCGGACTAGATTCCAAGTGTATATTGAATAGTCTAGTTGAGGATTATCTAGGTCTGTAGGCTTATGTCAATTAGTTTGCCAACGGTATATTGCAGCATTTAAGTAATGTTATAATCAACGAAGAAATAAATCTTGGCCTTTGGTGACCCGCCTTCTTTCCACTCGACATGGAAACCTTTCGACGACTATTCTAACAAGAAACATGTATTTGTTGAGAGAAACAACACGAGAAACACGACACATACATGAAGTTTAGAGCTTCTAGTTACATCACGTTATCAAAAGTACTTTCTCCCGCAGTGAAAACAGCTATTAATTAAGCAAATAAAGTGCGAATATTAATACCGTAATAAAAGAAAAAATCACTCAACCTTAAAAGCATTTTTTTTACAAAAATTCGACGACATACAAATACACTAAATAGTGCTTTAATAACTTCTAATTTCTCTACGATACGCTATAGTTTATTACATCTCGTAATCTGACATGATTGAGACAATTGGTACGGCGCGATCTGTACAGCAGAAATATTATAGTCCACTGATAATAAAAGTTTCCTGTAATCATGTTGTGTGAAGACATGGTTATAATCAAAACATAACAAGCAGGTATATTAGTCCAAAACATGTAACAAGCTAATAAGCGTAGCTTTAGAGCAGTGACAATCCAGTCAATGATACTACAAGACAAGTGTCAATCTTTTCATTGGAATAACTCAATCTTACCTTGAATAACCATAGCGTCTTTCTATTGTGGTGATTGAAACTGAATAAACTCCGTTCACTACGATGCTTTGTGTGAAGAAATACATACAAACAAAAAACAGAAACCATTTGGCATTATTAAATCCCTGAAGCCACGTTGGGCGCACTTTAAGCCAACCAAACCAAAGGTTTTTATTTTGGGGTATTTCTTTTAACGCCATCTTTGTTTCAATGTGAGTAGAATTGTCCATAACCTGCGACCCCACTGGAACGTCTGACCGGCTTCAAGCTATCCGCGGTTGTCAACAACTTACAACTCAAGCGCTCATTGACAGCAATTCAGGAATGTCGCATTAATAATGACGTATTATCAACAACCAATAACTTCTGGTAGCGACAAGTTAGTCGAACAACTCAACACAGTTTGAATGCCGTAAGAATAAAACGCTTCTATAATCAATGAATCAGAGTGTATCAACAGTGTTGCCTTCCAATTCATAATTTATGCAGCGTTTTTTTTAATATTTTGGAATAATTAATCAACCATATATTTGTCTGTATAACAAGAGGTTGTACTTACAAAAACTCTTGTTTGTTTTTAAAAAGAAAAAAAAGAAATAGTTTCACGAGCGTGCGAAGTGAGTTCTTACAATTCGTATAAAATGGTTTTGCGCTTTGAGTAAGAAAACATTATGACAAAAAAAATCATAAAAATGCCAATTTCAACACTCATATAATTCATATTTCCCCTAAAAGCTTTAGCAATAAGATAAAATTGAATTTAAGCCAAGAAAAAGGATTAAACCGCAAAGAAAAGAGTCTTTATTTTAATAACAAATTGCTTGAAACAAAACAGGTGTTTTGGGCGGGTCCCATGAATTTTCTTTTTTTTCTTTTGAAATATTGTTGAGGTTCAATATCAATCTTTCAAGAAACCTCAACAACTTAACAAACACAAACTTATAAAAAACTCAATCAATTTTACAATCGTAAGTGCAATTCTTTAAAAACACATCATTATTTAAAGTACTTTGAATCGCGCACGTGCAAGCGCGAGTTTTTCAGTGAACAAAATAATTCCACCATGCAAACCAGCTCTGCTTTTTTGCGAAAAGTGGGAGGCTTTTTGATAACATTACAATGTGCTAAGTTCAGCCCTAACTGAAGTATTATTAGCCAAATACGAACAAAATTTAAAATAACTTGGAGAATGACAAAAGATTAATTTATCGCAACGTTCTGTGCATAATTCATCATCTCATACACAAAACAAATTATAATTCTGCTTTTTTGCGCGAAGAAAGATGCTGAAATGAAGTCAAAATGTCGAGTCGAGTCCTAAAAACTTCGCGTTTTTTATCGGTTATTTTATCTTTCAAAAGTTTATTCACTCTTTGTTTTTCGGTTTCTATAAAATCTAGTCCTAATTCTTTGATCTTTTTCATGATGTTGACATATAACTCTCCCGCAGTTTTTTCTTTCTTGTCAGTTATGCTTCGTAGTTTTGACTCGGCTTCCTCAACAATTGAAGATTGTCGTGAATTTTCAGCCTCGAAAAACTTTCTTGCGAGGTGGTCAAACGCCTCGACACAGCCTTGCAAACCTGCAATAAACAGCATGAACCAAAATGAATAACGAAATACGAGAAGTTACGTGGAAATATGGCATGAATGTTAAGAAGGTCGCTCCGTACTCGAAGCATTCGATCCTCAGCATTGTCTAGTGTCTAGCGAAAACACAAAAACATCATAACAACGCACAGTCTGAGATTTATTGTTACGTTTTCAAAGAGAATATAAATAAACTTTGTGGTTTCCTTTATAATAGGAAAAGAACTCTGCTTAAAGGTTTTGAGTTACGAATCAATGCACAAAATCGATTCTTTCGTAAAACAGGAACATAAATCAGCGGAAGTTTTATTAGGACAAATAAATTTAAAAAATATGAGATGTTTTAGGCCGGGCGAAAAAAAAAAGAAAGCAAAGGTCTTGTTGTTTTGAAAACAAAATGGGAAAGCAAACGTGTTTTTAATGAACTGACGAAAAACTGCTGTTTGCAAATTCCCATATCATTTTGCACACAAAGCGTACAAAAGCAAAAAAACATTAATCAAAACCAATGTTGAAAACAGACTCTTTTTAAACCGCAAGTCACATTTGTGTAAAAAGAATACAAATGATCCGGATTCTCAAAAGTGTACTTGAGGAGAAATAATTTTTTTGTTGTAAATGAGTGATAGAAGGGCGCGCAAATCTACACAAATCAAAAGTTTTTCAGCGCGTGTAACAATAGCAGTTTAATCATTACTAGACAATGTGCCTTAAAGTGATAAGATTAACCACAAATTCGCCATAGCGACGCAGCATTATAAAATCACCACTTTCATAAGGAACTGAGAAATTAATCACGAAAGCAAACCAGTGAAATTTAAGGGGAAAATGTCCATCCCTATTGTGCCCAGAGATGTTCTTCTTGTTTAAGGTACCAGGGGAAATCGAGGTGTCTTTTTGAAAGTCACGTAATCGGAAAGGTTTAAAACTTAACCCTAGAAAAGTATAAATTTTCTAAAAGCTAAAAGAACAAATAATGAATTACGTTTGTGTGTGTTTGTGTGCACCACATTTTTAAAAGGGCTTAATGTGTAGAGAGAGACCTAGTTCATAAAAATCAACATGTGACAACGGGAGTAGTGTGCATGAAAATAAGTGAGTTAAGGTAATTCCGTAGTAATAGAACTAGCCATAGAATTTTGATAAAACTTTCTACGGTAAAACATTTTGAGTTTTTCATCAAAAATATAAAATAAAAAAATGGGGTCACCGTATTGGATTTCGCGAGAAAAATTTTTAAAGTATACCCACTTTTGTCAGTTTAGCGTCTAACATTCGAAAATGGGCATCATACATAAAAGTATCTCTTGACTGAGATTGGTCAATACCAAATATTTTTAATGTGCTTAAATGTGCTCCTTATACATTGGGCTACCGATGTAAAGCAAAAGATTTTCATTAAAATTCAACAGCGAAGAGAAATAAAGCAAAAATTAACAAAATGTTCGAAACACTTTTCAAAATATTGAAAAATCTAGCCATAGAATTTTGTCATCGATCACATATGTTTTAAAAAACATGATTTTAAATGATATTATGAATTAAAAAAGATAGGTGCCCTTATTGGTTTGCGAGATATTTTGAGAAATATTCTCAAATTTCAATAATATCAAGGATTTTCCGAGAGCGGAATGGGGCGAGTTTAAAGAAATTCGAAATTTTTTGCCTGAAAATGTGAAAACTGTTCGTATTTTTACGTTAAAGTGTTTCTGAGACATAGCTCTGTATCTATTGATGATAAGAAATGTAAAACTCTAAAATTTGAAATATGCGCAGAACTGTGCGCAGTGCAAAACTACGGAATTACCTTAAGGATAAAGCGAGTGTACTAGGTACCAGGGCACCCAAGAAGCCGATGTCCACACTAGACCTTATAGCAAGTGAAGTATGATACGGATTACAATTATATAAAAAATATATTTTTGAAAAAATTGTTCCCCAAGTTTATAAAAGAATGTTTTATGATTTTGGACCGCCATTTTAACTGCCAAGGTCTTCAGGATTTCAGTCCCATTTTACACACATTCAGCATTATATGTCCGAATACAAAAATAGTTTTTGGATATCCTGTCGCGTTTTGAGTTATTTTCAATTGACGCTTAAAAAGGCTAAAAATGATGCATTTGAAATTTGAAAACGCTGGAATGCGTTAATGAATCAAAAAACTGAGACACCGATTCAGAGATAAGACTTTCCAAACGAATGACTCATAAGGGACCGGTCATTATTTATCACCTGGGGGGGGGGGGGGGGGGGGGGGAGGGGGCTTCAGCATCATAACATTGTGATGATCCCGCCTCATAGGTGGGGAAAACTTAAGTGTCCCTCATATAAGTATATATATTTTTTGATGATGGTCTACATTTATACTTGTTGGCATTATGTCAAAATGATTTTCAGATTGTTGATGTTTGCACAAACTTTCAATCATTTTACTCTGTCTTACTATTAATCTGTTGCGAAATTAAGCCTATTTCTGGCAATTTCGTGCGATTGAATGCAATTTTGAGCGATTATGAGCAATTTTAAGCAATTTTGCGCCCCCCAGGTGATAAATAATGGCCGGTCCCTAAGTTTGTTTGTGCAATGTAATTCTGTGTTCCCGGAACTTTCACGGCGTTGAATATCATTCACAGATCAAGGCTTTATTTTATCAAAAGTGAGCAAGTAAGCAAGCAAAAAAAAAAATATCGAACCTCACTTGGGGGACCTCAAGGATCGTCAAAGACCCTCAAGGGCCTCTGACACTTCATCCATCCAGGGTACAGGTCCTGAGTAGCCTGTGTACATCCGTTTCCCCACCCCTCTCCCCCTGCAGTGGAAATTCTTTCCGAATTTTAGGCTAGGTCCTGAGGGGGTGAAATAGGACTTGGAACTTTCCATTCCTTCTCATCTTAGAACCTTCTCCTTAGGACACATTCTTACCTATCCAAAGGCCTGCTTGTTTGGATACAAATGCAGTCAAATCATTTACAGTAATTTTGTCTTTAAAGTGGATGGGATTTTTACGGTCTTGAAGGAACAGCATATAGTAGGGCAAGTCTTCTTTCTTCAAATGAAATTTTTGTCTCAAGTCATCGTTCTCCTTGTCACCGTATTCTGTTACCAAGATAGAAAAATTCTGTTTATACATGGCAGATTGAATAGTATATTCTTTGCAAATTGTCTTTCATATACAAATTTTGCATCTCTGTGGAGGTTAGGAAAACAATTGGCACTAATTGCCGTACAAAAGAAAGCCAGCAAAGCATTCTGGTATTGGTAGTACATTATGTCATCATTCAAATCACCTATTTATCAATATATTTTACAACTGTTTCTATAGAAATGCCGACCCAGCCCACCAAGTACTTTACTAACAGACAGTTACTGTTGCTGCAGAACTACAAGTCAGAGTTAACGTTCGTACTCTTTTGATGTCAATAAATCCCATGACTTTCTATGACTTTTTCCATTATTTTTTCATTATTAGCATGACCAAGAATTATCAAAAATAATCACGCAATTCATTTATTTTTTCTGTCGAACCCCTATTTTGTGTCGGCCATGACAGTTCAACTCTAGGGTAATCAGGATACGCATTGTTTTCAATGACTTTCCATGCCTGGAAAACGAAAATACCAATTTCCATGACTTTCCAGGATTTCGACATGACTCCATTATCACAGAGTGAGTCATTGGTACAAGCTTCTCATAAGCAGTCTTGTTGTTTCATACCTGTGTTGAGAACTGAGTCTGACTGTGCTGCTTATACTTTAGGAAAATGATGACAGCAGTTGACAACTGCAAATTATCAAGTTATGAAGACTAATGTTATTCATTTACCTCCAATGCCAACCTCAGCCACCAGCAGATGAGGCTGAGAAGCTGCTTTTTTACAGAATTCTTTAAAAACCTCCTGTTTTTCACCATATATGTACTGTCTATCAAACTTGACCAGCACAGCTTTGTGATTTTTAATGACCTAAGATAAATATTATCAGTGACAATTACTGTTGCAGATATGTGGTGTGCAGTAAAGCACAAGGGATAGCTTTTAGACTAAGGGGCTTTTTATATGGAGTGAGCCAGCCTGGTTTAGCGGGCTGGTTTCTTTTGTTTTTACGCTCTGAAAGCTTAAACACCAAAGAAACTAGCCCAGTAAACCAGGCTGGCTCACTCCATATAAACATATGAAACAAACTGGATGTCAGTGGAGTTAACTGACTAGCGTATGATACCGTTTTTTCATTATCATCTGAAATCTATAAATAACGAAAAAACTATAAAGAAAGTAATACTGTTTCTTCTACATTAATGTTAAAAGATTTTGAGTCACTGATCCATCACCAGGGTAATACAAACTGAAACTAAGATCTAGAATGTCAAGAATTCAAATTAACAATACACACTCCAGCAGGAAATCTATATCACACTAACTTATAAAACAATAAATGATTAAATAATAAATTAACAAATAAACAAAATAATCAAACAAACAAACAATCATTAAATAAATTAATTAATTAATTGACTAATATTACTATAATTATCTCACTTGCTAATACTAATAATTATCAGTAACAGTAATTGATTGGCATAGTTACTTTGTCATTGTGCTTTTGATACCATGTTTATAATTATAATAATAATCATGATGATAATGATGATGATGACAATACAATATACATTCTTAAAAACAAAAACTAAACTTATCATAATGTGAAGGAATTGAATTAAAGTTAAAAGCTTGTTTAAAGTGTTAATGTGTTAAATTTAGAGGTGAAGAGTTAGATTTCTAGACTTCTAGTGTTGCATTCTTTGCATTGATTCTCAGCAATGTTATCTGTTGGGACACAAACTCTGGTATCTAGGTATCAGATACTATTCATTCTCAGAAATTTTAAAGCTAAAATTAAGGTCAAGCATGCGACACCATAATTGAGATCCTCTTTGTAGATGACTGTAACCTTTATTAATGCTTCTTCAGAAACTGATAACATGCCATTGACGTCTTTGCAAGAGCCTGCAAAAACTCACATCATCAGCATTACAAAAACTGAAGTGGTGCCCCAGCCTGCAGTAGGGAAGTCCTAAATTGAACCTATATCTGCATCAATGGGCATCATCTCTTTGTGGTGGACAAATTCACTTGGAAAAACCCCTCTCATTGTCATGGATGAAAAAAAAATGTGTGGGACAGGAGGGTATCTCAATGAAAACCAAGATCAAGGTGTATCATGCTGTGGTCCCTATCATAGTATTATACAGATGCCAGATTCACCATATAAACCCATTTCATAATTTATATAGGACCAATGATGGCACAGTTGGGTAGCCTATGTCATATACAAGAGGTCATGATTCACTTATTCAACATCTTTCTGTTCAGTGTAGCTTGTAGTAGTTTTAAATAACCACAAAAAGGAACATTGACAGAGAGAGAGGGTGGGGGTGTGGGGGAGAGGGAAAAAAATGGACCTTCAAGAGCTTCATACATGAGCCTCTGGCTTGAGAGAACTGGGCACCATTCCCCACTCTTCGGATAAAACACTAAGCCCTGAAAAAACTCCTTGATGTGAAATAGCAAGACAAGGTTCCAGATACTGAGGTCCTTGCAGTGCAGGCCTGCCGAGCATCTACACCATATTGATACAGTCGCAGCTATGTTGGGGAGGTTATGTTGCCTGCATGGAAGATCATTGTCTTCCAAAGGAACTGCTATTCTGCAAACTTGAAAAGAATAAGAGTACTCAAGGGTATCAGAGAAAATGTCTTTAACATCAACCTTACTGATGGGATCATTGTTTGAATAATCACTGGAATGAATTATCTTGACTGTACATAAGAGAGATGATTCATAGGAGGGACAATCATTGGATAATAGTATGCATAGGTTTTGCATTTGATATTCTTAAAAATTATGGGTGGGATGGGAATGGAGAATCATAGCTGCACACTGCTATCAAAAATGGTGCTAGTGTCTGTGAGGCTAACACTCATGCTGAAGCTGAACTTGGTAGACAAGCAAGGAAAAATGCCATCAATTCACTATCTGCACCCACCATCCTCTGTCCTCATTGCAACAGACTTCTTCAAAGACACAAATATTAATTTTTACACAGTTGTATGACTTCATGGTCTTTGTTGTTTTGATGGGCAAACAGTGTTGCACTACAGACTAATAATAATTATAATAATGAAAACAATTGTAAATCTAACTGTTAAGGTAGCTTACAATCGGCTACTTGAATTTTGAATTTTGCTTTAGAAATATAATAATTACAGAATATCATAATTATGTTTATATTATATTATGTTTATATTATAATATATTAGATGTTACACAGTGCTTTACAAATCTAAAATCTATGGGTTAAAATATGGTAATTAAAATATTTTATAACTAATATTTAAAAAACTAATATGATATTAATAATGATGAATCTATACATGTGAGAACTGGATTGCATGGGAGCTCTTTTTAGGGATTAACAACATTTCTATGTGAAGTTGAGTGCAGACAGCTTGGAAAGTTAGTGGTTGTCTTTATTATTGGTTGGTATTGTCGTAGTAAATCTGTCCTGTAGGGTGGCATCCGTGCTCAGTCTAGCCATAATGTTCCAAGCAAATACTTGGCAATAGGTGATTTACATTATGGCATCATATACTACCAATACCAGAATGCTTTGCTTGCTTTTATTTGTATCACAATTAGTGCAAACTGTTTTACTAATCTTCAAAGGATTAAAAAATTTAAATATGAAAGAAAATTTGCAAAGAATGCTGGTCTTGGTAGTAAAATGACGCCATAATGAAAATCGCCTATTGATTGGCTGCTTTATATATAATAACATTAGGAAAATTAAAAAGACAATCAATTCTGCAGTAACTCAGGATTCTTCATATCTTTGTACTTATAATGATGTTCTTATAATGATGATGATAATTTACTTCATTATTGTCAACTGTTTACATTAACAAAGGTTGGGGCTCATGCATGCACACATGCAGTGTCAGTGATGTGGCATTATAGTTTAGTAATCGATTACAAATCTCTCAATATGCAACAAATCATTAATCTTTTATAAACAACAAGATGCTTTCTTAGATAATATCACAATTTAAAATCGTCAATTTATGAAGCAGTATGTTCTTTTAATAAAGATTACAAATAGTAAGCTAGCTTGTTTAATTCCCAGCTAACAAGCAAGACACAGAAGGCTTCATTTAATTCATTATTAATAATTAATTAAATTCATTAATCGAAATAACAAATAAATCAATATCATTTTTGGATTACAGTAACAATTCTGGACAAAACAGGAAGCATACACTACTTTTATAATGTAAAAATATATACACATGTAAGTTAAATAAATTAGAATAATTTGGAAAATAGTTGTATGGTAAAAACCGTAAATTTTGTGATTGTCAGCCACTTGAAAGTTTATCAACTTTTCCACCGAGCAAAATCGTATAAATTTTATTGTAAAATTTATTTAAAATTTATGCTTAACAAAAGCATAACAAATGATTTACCTTATCAAAAGTTAAACTGTCGAGTCCTACGGCTCCCCTAGTAGATGCATGGCTAAGATGGAAAATAAATTGTGCAAAAATCACCAACACAAACAGAGGAATGTTGACGGCCATTTTAAGAAGGCGTGACTGAATAAAGGAACTAGTCCCCAGGGAAACTCAGATGCTCTGTGACAAACCTCATGCGTGACCGTCACGAAACATAAGCAGAAATGAAACACTTAGTAACACAATCTCACTGCATACTCATTAACTCATCGCCAAGTGAGTTATGGGAAAAGAGTCCGCGAATGCTGAGTTGACGAGTGTGCAATGAGAGTGTTAATTTTTTATGTACGAGATGTGTAGCGTCAAACACCACAAGGGGATGGTGGGTGGGCGCAAAAATTGTGCTCGTGGTGTCGTCGCCGAGAAAACTGACCACGAGTCCGACTGGGCTGAAATATTTATACCCGCGACCGCAACGCATCATGCATGCCCCTACAGAGCACGCCCACGAGAGAATGTGACCGTGTTTACACAACTTTAGCTCTGAGCCAATTAGTTATGCAGTGAGAATAGTAACACAATCTCACTGCATACTCATTAACTCATCGCCAAGTGAGTTATGGGAAAAGAGTCCGCTACTGCCCTCCTTCTAGCGACGTGCATATCTACGTAATAACACCCAACAAAATACCGCAATCTACCACACGAAATCCAACCAAACAAAAAATGTTTAATGTTCCTTCCATTACTCAGAATCTCTAAATATCTACAAGGTATTAACAAATGCTGCACGGCCACGGAGGGCCGATGAATCTCGCGTGAAAATTACCTAGACATTGGTGCTATAAACAGATGTGCAAGGTACCGTGATGCAGCCAGGAGAAAATTGTGCGAGGTTACTCTAGTGGCTGATCGCCTCTAAATTATCGGGGTGTGATGGTGGTCTAGCGTCCAATAACGATGTATCCCCTGGATGGACCCTACCCTCGAGAAGGGTAGTTGAATTAACTATATTGGATATCCTAGTGTAGTGACTGACCATCCCCTTGCTGCGCCAACCTAAACACTGAGAAATTTCTTTCTGGGAGCAGCCCAACATGTTAAGGGTATTAGACAGACCAACCCTGAAACTATGCGGTGTTTCTCCACAATTGATTTTGGCTTCTGAAAGGTATTTCCGCAAGCGATTGTTGACCGCTGACCCTAAGAAAGGGTTTTCACTCACAGCCTTTTTCCTATCTGTGGATCGGAAGAAAAAACCCCGTGATAGGTCAACGCCTAACAAACGGCATGCTGTTATATAATACTCAATCCATTTGACTGGGCAAACTCCCTGATTACAAAAAGGTTCTAATATAATGAAGCGCGGGGCGTCACCTCGCGCAGTCTTTGTGAGCGTTAACTTAAGTAGGAACCCCTTACGATCTTTAAGCCTGAAAACCTGATTAGACAGGAGCCGACCCAGATCCGACGCCCTATCCCCGGTAAAGAAATCAATTACAAAGAAAGCGGTATCCCTAACCAAGATGTACTTTGTTATCGCTGAACAATGGCTACTACTTTGAATAGAAGACCTGAGAAAGTCTATCAACTTGGTAAATTTTCTGAAAAACAAAGGGATCGCTTGTGATGGGGTGACCGCACCACTAGCCTGCTCCTCCCGAACAAACTTTAAGTATGCTTTGACCCGGGGATGCGCGACCGGATTTGAATCATGCAAACGACCTAAATTATTAAATAAAGATCTAAGCTTGCCCAGCAAAGAGTCCACCGACCCTGCAGCCAAGCGAACAGGGCAGCTGCAACCGCTACCAGAGTATGCCTGAGAATGGACCAAAGTTCTGCCTGATCTGTCCTTGCTCATCAGAAACTTTATGATGTCGTCGGAAGTGCATGAGGTTAAACATTTTGAAGGACGCATCGAGGCCAGAAAGTCTGTAAGCTGTCGTTCCAAAGCTGATTTTTGTCGTTGATAAGGCTTAGCTTTCGATGCGGCCAAAAATGCCTTGAATCGTTTATCTAATGATGCGTCATCCACAACCGTGCTTTTTCCACTCGGGATGCGCCAATGAAAAGGTGAACCACATGCCTGACAAAAGTTGGCGTCAAAATCGCTCGGATACAAACATGCCGAGCAGCGCTGAGCTGGCTTCCAGGGTCTTGCAATCTATAAAAGATGAATGCGACGTCCAATTAACAAATGCACCTCAGAGCCCAAAGGTCCCATTGAAGTGGACGCGGGAGCCATTGCGCAGAGTGAGAAGGAAAAAGAAGTACCGACAATGAGCCCTTCTTCCTCAAAAGTAAGCGGTCTACCACAAAGGCCTGCAAAGTTGCCCACCAAAACTGCCTTGGTCGAAGGTCAGGAACAATAAGTGTGAAGGCCCCGTGGTATTTCTGGTCGATAACATAGCGAAGGAGGGGTCCAATGAGTACAAACGGCGGAAAGATGTAGACGTTGTGGCCGAATGGCAAACGACTAGAAAATACATTCACACCGCTGGAACCAGGTGTAAAACATGGTGTGAAATGTGGTAATGGAGCTCCGTTTCTATCCTTTTGGCAATTACTGTCTAGGGACATTAGGTCAAACGTATGAGGGCCGAAGAAGCGCTCAACCGACGACCACGCCTCCAGACTCAGCATACAATCAGAGTCTAACCATTTACGTGAAGGAGCGTCAGCTGGGTTGTCCTTTGAAGGTACATAAAACGCGTGCACGCTGAAGTTCCCTTCGCGGCTACACTGGAGAATCTCCTTGACAATGGTATTCGCAGCAGAATTTCTGCATCCGTCGTTATCCAAAGCAGACTTCAAAATAAGGTTATCCACATGGACATCAATTCTTGCATTGGAAATGTGCTCCTTGAATGCGACAAGAGCATTCAGTAGGGCCTTTGCTTCAAGAACGCTAATATCTTCATTCGCATCTGCAGGCCAATAGTCTCGTGACAAAAACTCGCAACCATCCTTCTTCAAGATAGCACCCCAGGCAATCAAAGACGCGTCAGAGAACAAAGAAACACTCAGGTGACGTTCTGAGCGCCACGGCAGACACTCGGTCCAATTATCCAGGAAGCGCCAGAACACGATTTCCTCTCTAAGGACTTTGCCGATGGGCATGGAAAACCTGGCGGTGCGACATAGCTGAGAGATGGCCTTGAAGACTTCTCTTATATACAACTTGCATCCTGGAACCGCCAAACTGAAGGAAATCACCTTTCCTGAAAAACGCTGGAGCGTCTTGATGTCAATGCAGCGAGAGGAAAGGATTCTTTCTCTCAAAGAGGCGAACTTCTGCTTTTTATCGTCGGGCAGCAAAAACGCCTGCTGATACGAGTCACAGATAAACCCTAAAAAACGCACTGATGTGGACGGGATACAGCATGCTTTCTCAATGTTTATGAAATAGCCGGCCTCTATAAGCAAATAACACAAAATATACGCCCCAGCTACGGCAAGCACAGGGTCAGCAACCCAACCACTCCTAGTAATACCAGGAGAAAACAGCTGCCCTACATGTCTATCATCAATGTACTGCGACACAGGAACCCCAAACGAGCGTGCGGCACTGGTGACTGCAAGTCCGATATTGTGATAAACATAAGCACTTGCTTTCCAACCAAAAGGGAGGGTGCGGAAGACAAAATAAACGCCCTTAAACTCCAGACCAAAATATCTGCGTGAAGAAGGATGAAGAAGGACATGTTGGTATCCGCTTTTATCATCAAAGGTTGTCTGAAAATGGCCTGGAAGTACATAGCGGGGAAGGTCCGGTAGGTGGTCCAGACGGAAAGGGAGGTCTACAATCCACAAATTAAGGAATCGCTCATCGTGACAAAGACGAGGTTTTGACGGTTCTATGGTAATCGGAAGCGTCAAGTGCGGTGGCTCGACCTCTCCAGCTTTGCCCCAAACGGAAAGAACACCGGCTGAAACCCAATCAACAAGTGTATCGGAGATGAAGCCCAGAAAAGTATCACAGCTTCTGGAGTTCTTTAACCTCATAGGAGGCGGTGTTGGAGAATTGAAAGCGCATCCCTTAAAGTTCCCTTTAAAAGGTCGGAAAAACCGCTCGATGCGAACACCCTCGCGAATAATATCCAGCAAATTAACCTTGGGGCTGCTAATGTCCCGAAGTAGATCCTCCCAAACAGGCAAGTGGTTATGCAATTCGCCCGCTTTGAAATATCCAGGGTCACGAAAACGAAGCTGCTCCAAAGATGCCAAAGAAGGCGAGGCTGTAACCATATCCGGGGAGGGTAGTGGGCCAACGAAGGGATGGGACCCCTGTGATATACAGCGTACCCTACTCTCTCGGTGGGCTATGTCAGCCGCAACAACCTTGCTATAGAACAAACACGAGTCCTAAGGAGAAATAGAGACCACTAGTGTAAATACACTTAAAAGGAAAAAGCCCACACACCACAGGGACACCACCCCTTCGCTGACCCGAGCTCCGAGCATAAGCCCGAAATTGAGACACTGAGCAGGCCCCCCCAGGTCAACGAAGAAATGGAGCGAAAAAATAAAAACCGAAACAATGAACACAAGGTGCATGCGCCCGAGATTTATTACAATTAATCATAGTAAAGTTGATAGAAAAATATTAAGTTATACAAATCATTTCTGAACACAGCGCCAACGTCTGGCTAGAAACGGCCTCTTGCTTGACCCGGACGCCGCCCGCTTCGACATGAGCGAGCCATATGGCCATATTTGTGGCACCGATAACACTGGACTTGATTAAGCAATGGGTAAGGTGCTGATCTACGCAACACAGCTCGGCCGCGACCCCCTGTTAGGTGTGATGTTCCAACATTCTTCAAGATTGACGTAGCGTCCTTCGCCACCTTTGCGCGGACTGGGTCACCCAACAGGCCAAGGAATAGCCGCTGTAGCTGGATATCGTCTAACACCTCCAACCTGGAGGAAACTTCATCCAGGGCTGCGGAGTATTCTCCAGCCTTCTCATGTCCCTCGCTTCTTGCGAGTCGAAGAAGGGATTGTAAAAGTTGAGTAGCCTCGTAGCGATCAAATAGCCGGCTTGGTCTATTGGTGTATCTACGCAATACTGATAGTGCTGACTCCGAGGACTCCATACTCCTCAACTGCTCCAGGGACTTGATCTTGTTCTCTAAAGTTTTTATACGATTTTCCGTCTAAAACGAAAGCAAACACAGTCTCAGCCTAGCATGTCCGCACCGCTCTAACGAGGAGGCGAACTCCCAACTAAAAATGCGACATAAGATATGCCGGGCGAAATGAAACTGTACGCCATAGTAATGACAGCAAGCCAAAATATTTCAAAACTGGCCAAAACAGGCTCTTAATAGTACGCGCCCAAGTATATAGTCGGCAGAGTGATATATTAAACGCGCCAGCCTTGAACACGTGACTAGGACCCCGAGGAATACAAATGAGCACTTCGTCTGGCGGGAAACTAAAATTGCATGAGCAATAACACTCCATCCTTACGCTTTATACCACGTGACTAGTACACACATAAAAGCACCACTAATCTTTCCACCCTCTTAGGGAAACCAATAACGATATTCTATGAAATGCAACACGGGACAACAGTAACTAACAAAATACAAACTAACTTCCATCTCTGGCGGGAAACAAACAATACAACTTCACCAGAGGTAAACACGTGACTAGAATGATTAATGAAATACAAATTAACTTTCCATCTCTGGCGGGAAACAAACAATACAACCTCACCAGAGGTAAACACGTGACCAGAATGACCAATAAAATACAAATTAACTTTCCATCTCTGGCGGGAAACAAACAATACAACTTCACCAGAGGTAAACACGTGACTAGAATAACCAGTAGAAATACAAATAAGCTTTCCGTCCCTGGCGGGGAACAAACAATACAACCTCACCAGAGGTAAACACGTGACTAGAATAACCAGTAGAAATACAAATGAACTTTCCATCTCTGGCGGGAAACAAACAATACAACCTCACCAGAGGTAAACACGTGACTAGAATAACTAATAAGATACAAATTAACTTTCCATCTCTGGCGGGAAACAAACAATACAACTTCACCAGAGGTAAACACGTGATTAGAATAACCAGTAGAAATACAAATTAACTTTCCATCTCTGGCGGGAAACAAACAATACAACTTCACCAGAGGTAAACACGTGATTAGAATAACCAGTAGAAATACAAATTAACTTTCCGTCTCTGGCGGGAAACGAACAATACAACTTCACCAGAGGTAAACACGTGACTAGGATAACCAGTAGAAATACAAATGAACTTTGCATCTCTGGCGGGAAACAAACAATACAACCTCACCAGAGGTAAAACACGTGACTAGAATAACTGATACAATACAAATTAACCTTCCATCTCTGGCGGGAAACAAACAATACAACTTCACCAGAGGTAAACACGTGACTAGGATAACTAATGGAAATACAAATTAAGTTTCCATCTCTGGCGGGAAACAAACAATACAACTTCACCAGAGGTAAACACGTGACTAGAATAACTGATACAATACAAATTAACCTTCCATCTCTGGCGGGAAACAAACAATACAACTTCACCAGAGGTAAACACGTGACTAGGATAACTAATGGAAATACAAATTAACCTTCCATCTCTGGCGGGAAACAAACAATACAACTTCACCAGAGGTAAACACGTGACTAGGATAACTAATGGAAATACAAATTAAGTTTCCATCTCTGGCGGGAAACAAACAATACAACTTCACCAGAGGTAAACATGTGACTAGAATGACTAACAAAAGCACCCGAGAACTGCGTCCTAGGCCGAGAACCACCAAAAACTGAACCAACGTAAACGTAAACGTGACCCGAGAATAAAAGTAAACCTTAAACTACCGTAAACCGTAACCAAATGAAGGTGAAGGTAAAACAAACGTGACACAAAAGCGATACAATAAAAGAAAACTAGTAGAGCGAAGATAAGTAAACGGGTCAAAAATGACTAAAGAATGACAAAGGGCTACAACGAAACTATGTGGCTCCCCACGGACCCGACGCCGAAGAAATTAAAGACGACCGAAAATACGGCAAAATTATCGCAATATATAATGAAAATGTGTACCCTAGAAACCTAGGTAAAAGGAGATAAATTACCTCATCTACTTGCCCAACGGCTGGCTCACCCGCGGGCCTGTTTTGCTCTACGTTTTGTTGAGCTACTTCTTGAGCGTTGTTCTCTGCGTTGACATTCTCTGCAGCATCCGGAACTTGATTTTGGATGGCCTGCAAATCTGCTGGAGGCGGAGGAAGGTTTTCAGCCATGAATAAACTTGTGCTTGTGGTGTTTGACGCCCTTGACGAATAGTGAAGCAAAAATTGTGCTCGTGGTGTCGTCGCCGAGAAAACTGACCACGAGTCCGACTGGGCTGAAATATTTATACCCGCGACCGCAACGCATCATGCATGCCCCTACAGAGCACGCCCACGAGAGAATGTGACCGTGTTTACACAACTTTAGCTCTGAGCCAATTAGTTATGCAGTGAGAATAGTCTGTGTTTTAATTTTTCCCCGTAAAGGGGGGGGGGAGGGGTGGACCGATGTACACAGGCAATGAGACACCGTACAGAGGCGGATCTAGGAGAGGAGCAGAGAATGCGCAACCCCTCCTGAAAGGACTTCGAATCCCCGTTTTTCAAAATATTTTTTTGTATAACCGTTCTATTCCAATGTTCATTTTGGTTTTATTCATTGAAGCATTTTTCATCATTGAATTTCCAGGTATCATGACTGCGCAAAAGCCTCCGTTGCAGACGTCTTACGTGGTTTGCCGAAGGAAAGCTAGTCTCCATACAGGCAGCCCAAGCAATCTTCTTGTCTTCTTTTCAAAATGGCGGTTCATTGGGGTTCATTGGAAGTACGCGAGTTCGAATCCCACGCTGGGAGACTTGGAAAAAAAATTATTTTCTTATCACTTGATTTTGAAACCATATTTTTCTTACTATTTTTACTTTTTATTTTTTATGAAACACCATTTTGAAAAGAAGACAAGTAGATTGCTTGGGCTGCCTGTGGTCTCCCGAGCCTATCTTGCCCGGAACCACATGAGACGTCTGCAAAGGAGACTAGACTGTGCAGGGAGTCGAGCTACTATTACTATCAATGATTTCTTATGCACTCTGGGTATCTTTTGAAACTCAGTTCAAATAAATATTATTTTTTTATCGATCAATAAAAATTGTCACTTCTTACCTTGAATTATGGAATTGTTTTATTAATTAGTTATTTTATTACTTTTGTAATTTCAACAATGTTTACTGTTGATCACTTTCAGGGTGTCCTAAAAGCAACAAACCTAGAAATGTTAAAGCAGTATATTTGCTTTCACAGTTTTGGCTTCGAAGACCGTTGCTCAAAAACCACTCGTCCGAATTTTTGTTCGCCTCGGTTCGATGCAAAATTAGAAATGGAATTGCAATTTTCAAGCTTTTTATTTAGTCAAATATTTTTTTCGTCCGGCATAGCTCACAGTCCATTGTCAATATTATATTTAAATTCACTAAAGTTACATTGTCAGTCTAAGTGTTTTTATATAATTCTATTTAAGGTCTCGATATCTGATATAGACAGTTGAATTCCAATTGATAATGAGAGATATCTAGTCCAGATGGCCTTCCCGTCGAGACTTCCCTGACAATTTAATTGATTTATCTACGTCGGGCGTTTGTATTGATGATGCAGAGAATATAAGAACATCAGATTATCATATTCTTGCTTGACGCTGATGTCATATATACATAATATCGTCAGGGTATTAATGACATAGGGACTGAGGAGTCTGAGGAACATTGATACACTCGTTTGCAAGAACGTTGTAGTATACATTTATACAAATATCTAATTTATTCGGTGTATTTAATGACATGCAAAAACAGAAAATTCGCTTTATTTATTTATTTATCTTTTTTTTTTCATTCAATGAATATCAAAATGTATTTTTCCTGCCTTTTACATCGTACAGATTATAAAACATTTGGTTTACGTGACACCTGTCTATTGTCATCATCACTGATTGCGTGACATCCTATCTATTGTCATCATCACTGGTTGCGTGACATCCTATCTATTGTCATCATTGTCATCATCACTGATTACGTGACATCCAATGTATTGTCATCATCACTGGTTGCTTGACATCCTATCCATTGTCATCACTGTTATCATCACTGATCATGTGACATCCTATATATTGTCCTCATCACTGATTACGTGACATCCTATCCATTGTCATCACTGTCATTATCACTGATTACGTGACATCCTATATATTGTCATCACTGTCATTGTCACTGATTACGTGACATCCTATATATTGTCATTATCACTGATTACGTGACATCCTATATATTGTCATTATCACTGATTACGTGACATCCTATATATTGTCATTATCACTGATTACGTGACATCCTATATATTGTCATTATCACTGATTACGTGACATCCTATATATTGTAATCATCACTGATTACGTGACATCAGATCTATTGTCATCATCACTGATTACGTGACATCAGATCTATTGTCATCATCACTGATTACGTGACATCAGATCTATTGTCATCATCACTGATCACGTGGCATCAGATCTATTGTCATCATCACTGATTACGTGCCATCAGATCTATTGTCATCATCACTGATCACGTGGCATCAGATCTATTGTCATCATCACTGATTACGTGACATCAGATCTATTGTCATCATCACTGATTACGTGACATCCTATCCATTGTCATCATCACTGATTGCGTGACATCCTATCTATTGTCATCACTGTCATCATCACTGATCACGTGGCATCAGATCTATTGTCGTCATCACTGATTACGTGGCATCAGATCTATTGTCATCATCACTGATTACGTGGCATCAGATCTATTGCATCTATACATATCGCTATAGTTTTTCTACGCTCCGCCTAATTCGCCGTTGCCCACAATACCTGAATACGACATTTTTCGTATATAGACTGGGCACGAGTGCACACTCCCAGAGTGTCTAGTTTCATCATCGCTGTCGCGATCGTATTAAGTACACATCTCCAATAAGGGCGGACCTTTTGAATTCAGGCAGGACAGGGACGGGGATGATTTAAAAAGATATCATCGAAATTTTTGAAAATGCCGTTCTTCGATATATGGGAGTCCTCTCGGAGGGATAGCAGGCTGGATAAAGATTCTGTAACGACCAAACCCCACCCCTTATGAGTCAAATGCTCGGCCCCTAATATTATCATTATCATATAAAACACACACTATTCATATTCCATTAATTGGTTTAGTAAGAGGATGATGATTTGAATCATTATTTTAAAATCCTCCATCATTCATGTAGGGCCAGTCTCCAGCCGTTGGAGAGACTGAGCCTACCGTACATGTCGTTTAGTTGCAAAAAGAAATTAGTATTTTCAAAGCATTGTCAGCTGGCAGTTGGTGTTGATAAGTGTTTGTTTATGGTATTGTGAAATAATATCAAGCAGAGTTGTATTGTCTTTTACGGACAGTCGGACTTATTGAATTCGAGTATATCTCGTGTTGTGCCCAGTGTTTAACTGTTTTTATCATTAACGTTCTCTCTGTACCACGGGGTTTCAAGTTAAGTAGCTATAATAGTTCTCGTCGAAATTCATATGGTTTCGTTCAATCATTTTTTCCCATTGTGCCGTTGCGGCCCCGTCACTTGTTTTGGACCCCTCGGTCAGTGGTCACCCCCTCCAAAGCCGTTCAATAGCATTGGTATTGCATAAAAGACTATTTCTGGTATAACATTGCAACAGAGCTAAACAAGTCGATATAATTTGTCAAATAATAATTTGAAATAAGATTACAATAAAACCTAGAGACTATGCAAGGGTTATCATCAGTTTTCATCATATATCTCAAACTTTGGCCTCACTATCGCAACTTTTTCCTCCGTACCTAAAAGAATATAGATTTATCATAATTGATTTTCGATAGCATCTCATTTATGTCTAAGTTTGCACGCTTATCTTAAACCATCCCAACTAATTTGTTTTTGATCTCCTTTTTTTTTTCTCAGAGAAAATATCTCAGGAAAATCTTATATTTTTCGGCTTTCAGTGTGAAATGAAAGCGAGGCTCGATGCAGCTGCTTTGGTATGACGTCATATAGTATGTCTTCCGGTTTTCGGCCATAGCATTGAGGACAGAATGAGCTGTTTACCTTGTTGTATTCGAACACACAAACCTTTCTCTCTGCGAAAACTCAACTTATGAATGAAATTTAATGCGAAAGGAATCAGTGAGGACACCTTAGCTTTGATAGAGGCGAAGGTCTCTTGTATTCTCCATCATGTTGATCAAGGAATACAGAATTCCATTGCCGATGAGCGTCGAAGAGTACAGGATCGCTCAACTCTATATGATCCAGGTATTTGTGGACATATGTTTTGTTTTTTGTACTTCCCTGCGTGTTGTTTGCTTTCTAAAAAACTCATTGGTGTCTATGGTGGCTCTTTACAAATTAAACTGGACGAAAACGATCAAACTATGTCATAGTGTAGTGTAGTTTTATCTCGATTGGAGCGAACTGGCTATTATAACAAGCCAGTGATCTAGCTAGATTCTTTTAAGTATTATTACTAGATTCTTCATTTGCCGTATAATGTCAGCTTTTTAGTTAATATGCATTTTGTTCTAACTAAAGAGATTTATTGGTTATGATATAGGAACAAGTCTTTTTGAAAATGTTTTGGTCGAGTGGTTTAACTTCGGTGGTACGGTTGTCAAATCGACCGCCTCGTCACATGAAAACTCACTGGTCTCGCTCAAACTTTCCTTTGAAAAGTCATCTTTTTATTTATTTCTCCACACTTTCGACGTGCCTTAAAAATTCTGATTAAAACGACAATTTTTATTTGTTGGATTATCTAAAGTTTTTTGATGTGACATTTATTGTGTTGGGAATGACTGCAAGGTCTGTAGGCTATCTCAACTGCAATCTGACGTACTTGACAACTTAAAAGACAGAGGTATGAATAATAAAATATATTCTAACCCTCACTTTTTCTCTCGATTACCGTGAATACCACATTCGCGAACCTTTATCCAAAATCTATCACCTTCTATCGAAGTATTTACATTTTTCTAACATTAGCTTGTTAAATCTTGTTATACTCGTCTTCGTCATAATCGACTACCATGTTCACAACAAAAAAAGTTTCAAACGGGCATTTGTTAATCTTCCCTTTAACTTTCGCGGGGGAAATAAGCTGAAATGAAAATTATTGCATTTTTACCACTTTTCTAATCGACTTTTTTGTATGGTAGTGATTATGAATCGTCGATTTATAGCTGACAATCAGATTTTTAGTAATTCATGTACATATTTATTCTCGAAAAGATGTTATTTTTATGTTTTGGACGATCCATGTACGACTCGACGAGAGGTGTTTTTTTTTTCCTTTCCTCAGTCCTTCTATTGATAAACTCCATATTTTCGAGTCGATCATTTTAGGAATACATAGTTAGAGTGTGTCAATTTTGGGGGGGCAGCTGGTTTTTGGCTTGAAATATTCCGACCATTTTGATTTTCAGTGGCAAATTTGCAATCATTTTTCTCACATTTTCTGTATTAATAAGCGATCTGATACCTTACCAACTTAATCATTTCCCATTTTAAAAGTTCTACTAGTGTTAAGGTTGTTAATACTACTGTTTTTTTGTATTTAAGAATTCAAAGCAAAATGTACTGTGCTTTTGAATATATTTTTTTAGCTTTGGGAGTGACTAATGTACTCAAATTGCTATTTAATATTTATAACTAAAATCCATCAATTTTAGGGATTTCGCTAACTGAAAACATTTTTCCATTTGTCGAAATTGTTGAAGTCTTCATAATCTTTAATACGGTTGTGAATTTTAACTCAACAATTATAACATTCGACGTCTTATTCGCTATGTTAATATCAGATTGACGTAAACCAGCAACTAAATGTATTATTGAACATTTTAAAGCCATCATTCGGCTTTGAAATGCATTTTTCACTTTGTTGTTTTTTATGCTATGTCACCTTCAGCTTTTGATATAGACACCCGAAAATGAAATAGAAATAGTAGTGTTTTGTAAAAATTATTCAAAGTGTTTATATTGTTGACCTGCAGAGCAAATATATATACATCTCACAGTTGGTGACATTGGTATTTATAGCGGGTTGACATTATTAACAATATTAATGATTATTAATATATATTAGTGATATATTAAGATAAATGACATTTCTAGTGTTTTCAATTCATGTGTCTGTATAAAATCCAACAATGTTCAAAACAACTATGCATACAATTATAGACTTCATAGTGAATAACTAATAGTGATTGTAGATTTATGGAAATTTGATTGGTAACAGATGTGTATTTATTTTATTTAAACATGCTGGTTTATTGCCAGGGACAGCTTAATGCTTGAATAAACATGTATATCACCCAAAACTACCATAAACATGTTAATCTTGCCTGACTGGTCTTACATGATTGTTTGATTTTGCATGTCAATTAATATACACTTGAGAAATTTCAATTGCTTTGCCTCCTGCTGAATTATCATTGCTCTTACTTATATTAATGAAAATCATGTTTGGTATATTGCATGATCTATAAATTCTATAAATGACTCGAGTGCATCAGGGCTTGATCTAGGAGGGGGGGAGTGATTAGGGTGACAAGTTCCATTTTCCATTTTGAAAATAAAATGTTGAGATGGAAAAGTACAAAATTTACCCCCTGCTATTCTAATATAGGAATAGAAAATAAAATAAAACTGAGACTTTGATAAATTGTATACTAATTTGTTTTGATGTAAAATATGTGTTACTCTAAGCCAATTGAACAGGAAGTTCCTTAGGAAGTACATGTTCGTACAGCCATATTTACATTGTTACCACATAAAATAGTCACCCCCTTCAACAAATCCTGGATCTGTGCCTGGTACACACAGTGAAATGGTATGCATATGGGTCAATTCCAAAAAATCCATCCTGGCCCCAGGCAAGCTCTCAGGACTTTTTGAAAAAAAACGTTTCAAATTCCCCTCTTGGCAGACAAAGTAAAATAGACCCCAAATATAAGAAAAATAAATCTATTATTGGTTAGATATCCACCTTAAAATAGCTTGTGAAAAAAATTTTCGAGAAGGCACAAGCATTTGAAAATTAGCAAAAACTCCAAAACAAGGTTAGAAAGGTCTCAGCAAAAACATCCATATGATCCTTACATTTTTAACATAGCATAACTTTTACACTTCTAGCACAAACTAGAGAAACTTCCCATGAATGTCTTTTCATAATAATTCTTTAATTCCAGATTACTGTAACAAAGTTTACAAATATTTAGTTTAATTGGATAGTCAATTTTTTTATCGTTCTCTAATAATTGTTTTAGAAAAAGAGTCGCTTGGAGAGTATTGGAGAAGGAAGTGGAGTTGAAATTCTTGAAAATCATCCGTATCGAAGCAAAGATGGTGAATGTGGTCAATACACTAAGAAAATTTACCATATTGGTAATCATCTACCAAGCTGGCTTAAGGCAATCCTTCCAAAGTCTGCTTTGAGAGTTGAGGAAGAAGCTTGGAATGCCTATCCTTACACTAAGATGAGAACTACTTGTCCTTTTGTTGAGAAATTTTATGTTGATGTTGAGACTTACTATCTACCGGATGCTGGCCAAACGGTATGCTCTAAATAGTCATTTGGTGCCAGTTACTGTGGGATGGGCTACGTTTATAGTTTATGTGGTGTAATTTAATCACTAAGTGTCATTATAATTCCTAGTCTAATTTCACATGAATATCACGACATGACAAAATACCATCAGCATGGCATTACCAGCTTTTCTGATGTTTGAGACTGTTAATCTGTTACATGTTCCATATGCACTTGCAACAACACACAAACAATGCTATAATACTCTTTAATACAGCAACAACTTTGTGTCTTCCATAGTCTGCATGTTATATTTGTTAGACTTTGAAAGTAAAGACGTGTATACCACCTTTCTTAAGCCCTTGATTTGCCCCTGATTAATAAGAAAGTGTGCATATATCCTTCTTAAATAGGTATGCTTATGTTGTAAAGGGTTTGCAACTTTAGGGTAATATTACGGTGGTTGCAATGCATGCTGGTTATCTATATATGTGCTTGTATTCTAGGAGAACGTATTTAACCTTAGTCCTACAGAACTAAGCTATAGGGAAGTTGGTGAGTGCCTCATGAATACAAGTAGATGTCTGACCAAGTGATCAACTCACTAAACAACTGGGATATTGATTGACACATTGAATAACTGGCCAACAGACTGACCGACTGTTGTTACCAACTTACTCACTAGATAACTGATTGCTAAGTAGATAACCAAGTAGCTAAATAACTGAATGACTGTCCTAAACAACCCGCTAAAGCCTAACCTTGCTAAATGATTGACTGATTGACTGACTGACCAACCTGCTAACTTGTTAAATGACTGGCTGACTGACTATCTTCCCAACTCACTAAATTTGCTAAATGACTGACTGACCAACCCACTAACTTGCTAAATGACTGACTGACTGACTGTCTTACCAACCCACTAACTTTGCTAAAAGACTGACTGATTGGCTTACCAACCTACGAACTTTGCTAAGTGACTGGCTTACTGACTGATTGACTTAGCAGTCCACTGACTTGCTAAATGACTGACTGACTGTCTTACCAACCCACTAACTTGGCTAAATGACTGACTGATTGACTTAAATACCAACCTACAAACTTTGCTAAATGACTAGCTGACTGAGTGATTGCCTTAGCAGCCCACTGACTTGCTAAATGAATAGGAAGTATACATGACGTATTTGCTCATTAGACGTGTAATTGGCTGGATGATTCACTGACGTATTTGCTCATTAGTGTAATTGGCTGGATGATTCACTGACGTATTTGCTCATTCGTGTAATTGGCTGGATGATTCACTGACGTATTTGCTCATTAGACGTGTAATTGGCTGGATGATTCACTGACGTATTTGCTCATTAGTGTAATTGGCTGGATGATTCACTGACGTATTTGCTCATTAGTGTAATTGGCTGGATGATTCACTGACGTATTTGCTCATTAGTGTAATTGGCTGGATGATTAACTGATGTATTTGCTCATTTGTGTAATTGGCTGGATGATTCACTGACGTATTTGCTCATTCGTGTAATTGGCTGGATGATTCACTGACGTATTTGCTCATTAGTGTAATTGGCTGGATGATTCACTGATGTATTTGCTCATTAGTGTAATTGGCTGGATGATTCACTGACGTATTTGCTCATTAGACGTGTAATTGGTTGGATGATTCACTGACGTATTTGCTCATTAGACGTGTAATTGGCTGGATGATTCACTGACGTATTTGCTCATTAGACGTGTAATTGGCTGGATGATTCACTGACGTATTTGCTCATTAGTGTAATTGGCTGGATGATTCACTGACGTATTTGCTCATTAGACGTGTAATTGGCTGGATGATTCACTGACGTATTTGCTCATTAGACGTGTAATTGGCTGGATGATTCACTGACGTATTTGCTCATTAGACGTGTAATTGGCTGGATGATTCACTGACGTATTTGCTCATTAGACGTGTAATTGGCTGGATGATTCACTGACGTATTTGCTCATTAGTGTAATTGGCTGGATGATTCACTGACGTATTTGCTCATTAGTGTAATTGGCTGGATGATTCACTGACGTATTTGCTCATTAGTGTAATTGGCTGGATGATTCACTGAGTCGTATTTGCTCATTGATGTAATTGGCTGGATGATTCACTGACATATTTGCTCATTAGTGTAATTGGCTGGATGATTCACTGGAAAATATTGATCCATTTCCAGTTTGAGTACTTTCATTTTATTGACTGTCTCTAGTAACATCAATTGACAGCCTCATGGATCAACCTAGTCTTACTAAAACATCTGTTTTCCTATCAGATTTGATTGATCCCATTGTGGAAGATGTTTTGCCAGGAGATTACAGTGAAGAAGAAGATCCTTTGCTGTATAAATCACAGAAAACAGGGCGTGGTCCCATGCCAACAAACTGGTTGGATCAGTATCAAACAGATAACCCCCCTTCAAGTGTTATGTGTGCTTACAAGTTAATCAAAGTGGAGTTTAGGTACTGGGGAATGCAGGTGGGTGGAGTTTGTTTCTGAGGGATATACAAAAGCTTATTTCTAATTAGATCATTCATTTGTCAGTCAGTCATTTTTTTGTTGATTTGTCATTCAGTCATTCTCTCATTCTTTTGTCATTCAATCATTCTCTCATTTGTCATTCAGTCATTCTGTCATTCATTTGTCATTTAGTCATTCTCTCATTCATTTTCATTCAGTCATTCTCTCATTCATTTGTCATTCAGTTATTCTCTTATTCATTTTCATTCCGGTCATTATCTCATTCATTTGTCATTCAGTCATTCTTTCATTCATTCATTCACTCATTCATTCATTCATCACCTTTCCCCCACTTGTCTCCCCATTAAGTCTTTTATATAGTCATTTTTCTATTCGCCATTCATTCATCACTAATTTATTTGTTCATTTATTCATTTATTCAATCGTTCTTCGAATTTAATTTTCATTTATTCAATTTTTTTACACAGAGCAAAATCGAACACTTTATTCACAGTGGCCTGCGTCGCCCAATGTTGATGGGACATCGTCAAGCATGGGTATGGCAAGACGAGTGGTATGGTTTAACAATTGAAGACATTCGTCAACTCGAAGAAGAAACACGAGCCATTCTAAACCAAACCATGTGTAAACAAAGTGATTCGCTACAACTTGGTAACTTATCAGATCGTGAGAGTGATCAAGAGGGGGGTTTTGCCAACACTGAAAGTAGAGGAAGTGTAGTCCACGTTCCTAGCTTAAACATCAAGCGAGGTTCGATTCAAGACGTTAATGGATCAAAACTAGAACTGATATCTAAATATTCATTGGAGGATTCAGAGGAAAGTGCCCCTGTTCCACCTGTTGAGATTAAAGTTGAGAGACATGATCTTGAACGAGAGGGAACACCAATGGTATTCCAGGAAAGAGATCAGGAATACCCGACAGCATCGAACATTAGAGACTCGTTTCCTCGTTCAATGAGGCCATTGTCATTTAGGGACAGTAAAAGAGGTAGTGTTACTAGTTATGAAAGTGCTTCAGCATCACTGCCGCCATGTGTTTCAAGGAGAATGTCTTGTACCGATGTCATGAAAGGGTGGCAAATGACCAGTATTGAAACATCAGAGTCGACATCAGAGGATGAGTTCTTTGATGCACAAGGTACAGTTCTCATAGGAAATCATTCGGGATCCCAGGCAAAGGGAGGGGTGTACCCACAATTTAAAAAGATAGGGAAAGTTGGACTTTGGGACTCTGCCCTCGTTACAGCGTACATCACGGGAGGCAATAACTAGTCACATTTGTCACGATCAGAAATATTTTTAAAGTGTAAGGTGTTTAATTTCCATTTAACGAAAAAGCTTGTTTCGAATTGCAACAATTCCTTCTACGCCTCAATAAAAAAATCATGTGCTTTACAACACCGTCCACAGCTTAGAACTTGTATATTATTTATCAGTTAGGGATGGATAGCGCCATCCAGACTTGGTGCAAACGGTCTCTGGTGTACAACGCTAAAGTATTCTTTTTTATAACACAGAGGAACTTGATAGTCCAACAGAACCTATTGGTACCAATCTTCTCACCATTCAGAATGTCGAGCTGAGTAATAGTTTTAAGAGCCTGGAACTAGACTCAGATTCGTCCCGCGGATCACGGGAATCACTTGATTCTCTCGGGTCATCGATCATTGATCAGTCAAAGGTGAGTTGTTCTGTTTATGTTCTGACTATATCTACATGCTTTATGTAATTCGATTACACTAACATTTTCATCCCGGACCGCTGCCCTCGCTTTGCTCGGGAATGAAGGAATAGAAATGAGGCAGCGTGCCCTTAGGAGTTATAGAACACGCGGGAATTTTAAGAGGAGGAGAGAAGCGTTAGGAGAACAACGATCGCGAGCCAGAGTGCTTCTCTGCACTTCTCTCTCGCCTACACTGCTGTTTCTTATATAAAATATATAATTTTCCATATTTTAGGGTTTTGCTCAGGTCCAGAAAGAAAAACTCTGCAAAAAAGTGAGCGACACATCGACATGCTCCATCTCCACTTGTAAAATTACCACTCTTCTACTAGTCGTCCATGGTGGAAGCCAACTAGATTGTGACCAGGATAGTTTATCCAAAGAAATGGACTGTGAACTGCTGAAAGAAAGCTTTCAAACTGTTATGAAAACACATTATAGAGGCGCAGTAGGACGAATTGCGATACGGCTGGTCGAGTGTCCCGCTGTCTGCTCCAAAGCATTGAATATATTATCCCATATCTGTCCCTATGTTGAGAATGATTCAGGTACCTTTATTTGTGATAGTGATTGTGTTGATTCGCTTTATCACGATAAGATATCTTGCTAACGCTGTCTGTGTGTGTTTTTTCAGATACATTGTCATGTAACTCAGGTGCTCCTATCTCCAGTAGTTTTCCTATCAGCGCTGTACCATTAATGGTGACATCATCGCCCAACTATGATGAAATGGTCGCCACTATGATTGGCAATACTAATCGTGTTTATAATGACTTTATTCGTTCGGAAGAAGGGCAGGGGTTTAATGGAGAGGTATGTCGTACCGTTAGTTCGCTACTTTAGCATATGAACAACCCTCAGTGATCGAGTGATTGAAAGAATCGATTTGATTAAGGATAGACGAGGGGAAGAATTATCAATCAGTCGATCGATCAATCCAAATTAATCAATCAATAAAAGTCAATCAATTCATCAATCAATTAAAATCAATAATTCAATCAATCAATCAATAATTCAATCAATCAATCAATCAATAATTTTATTTAATCAATTAATCAATCAATCAACCAGTCAGTCAGTTAATTGATTATTAGTCAACTACTGAACCACTCACAATCAGTGGACAGACAGACACAGACCAAATGTCAGTCAGACAAGTATCTCTAACCGAAAGCGAAAAAACGCAATCCCTTAACCCCTTACAACAAAAATGGAATACTGTTGGCCTATGGAGACTGCTGTCAAGAGATTAGCCATGAAGCGATAGAGAAATGTGAAAAGGATTCTGGTATAGAGACAGGGATAAAATGTCGTAACCCTTCATTCTTGTTGATTATATCTTGATATTTCTTTCAGACGTGTATAATAGGTGACTGTATGGGTGCATTGTTAGTATATGACGCACTCATTGCATTCCGCGGACGAACAGCCAGCGTCAATTCAACCAACAGCTACCACATATCATACCCTCCAAACTCTTCTAACTCTTCCTTGAATGGTGACTCCGTAACAGGCTCTCCTCAAACAGAAAAGCCCAGGAGGATTAGTGCCCACACACCTCCCAATAAGAACAGTTTAGCGACGTCAAAAGGTCTTCGCATGTGCGTTAGTAGCGGGAATATACGAGACAACTTGGCCACTAATAATGAAGAAGAATCTGAAGTGACACCTGAGTCTCCAACCGTAGATGGCGGAAGAAGTAAGTGATAGATTCCAACACACAGTAAATGACAATAGTCCAATTCTGGTCATTCATCAGTATGTCTTGAACAAATGCAGGATAAAACGTGTTGTTGTTACATAGACTTGCAATATCAGATTGTAAATTTGCCACACCTGTTGTTGTAAAAGCCAGCTGAGCATTATGACAATAGTGTTGTCTGTAGGGAATTGTACGTTGCATTCTGACGAGCGACTATAGCTATATTCACTGTTTACAAACAAACACGTCGCATGCATGTCAAAATTGTATTTCATACTCCGACGACGGACTAACGTCTGAAACATCGATATCGCTATCGTCCTTTAACGGTGTCAAAATTACATACTACTGTTTCTAGAGAAACACTGACGTACTTTACTTGTTTTTATCTCATCATTTATTACCTTACCTTAAGAAAGGTCACAAACGACCGAGGAAAAAAAATTGAAGAAACAAAAGTTTTTCGATCCTACGAACCGTTTAGATCCATTTCGATCGTCTGCGATATATGGAAACACTTTTCGATCGTACGATCGGAATGTTGCGATCGTTCTCGACCGTTCTCGATTTTATGGAAACCAGGCTTATAATGATTCGTTTTTCAAACTAGCTGTTTTGTGTTTTCAGGTTTAAGGCAAGTCCTGGAGGCAAAGAATAGTTGCGATGGTCTGAATTTGTCTCTAGATTCTATCGACCAAGTTGCGTTTGACTTTGAGGTGTCAAAGTTCTTTGCATTTGGTTCTCCTATTGGCCTTGTCATTGGATCAAGGAAGTTTATACAGGGTGATGAATATAAAGGTATCGTTGGATATTTTAACTATTCATCACGCTTTTCGTTATGGTCATAAAGTCACCGTAAGTCTGTCCGAGGCACAGGTCACCCAAGCTATCTACATGGCGGTTCAGTGAAAGTACGCGGGCTCGAAACCCACGGCGAGGGACTTTAAAAAGTGTTTTTTCTTCTAATACATATGATTATTTTATTTTGCACTATTGTGATCAATGCATCACTTCCAATTCAGCACTCCCTCTATGCGCATTTTTTATTGCATTCATAGGATCCATTCCATTTCCTCGACCAACCGTTAAGCCTTTAATTTATGTGATTCGGTCTTTTATTTCAGCTCTCCCTCCACGACCTTTGTGTTCGCAGTTCTATAATTTGTTTCATCCCTTCGATCCATCGGCTTCTCGAATCGAACCTTTAATTGTACCAGGACTATCACAGAGTTCATCTGTAAATGTACCGCGGTATCATCATTTTCCTTTGGGAGATGGTCAGTCACACTGTCTTAAAAGTACAATGCAAGCCTATCCTGAACTGTTTGGCAATCTACAATCCTCTCCTCTGCTCAGTCCACGGGGAATATCCCGACCGGGGATTGTAAGGCACGATAGTAATATGAGCACATCCAGTATATCGTCATTGGATAGTATCTTCGATAATAAATACCCAGAGGTCGAACCAGGTGAGACGATATTCCAGCATGTTATTCGGTTTTTTTTCGTTCATTCATTCATGTTTGCAATAACTCGTTATTTCCTCTTCTTTCATCTATTTTTTCGTTTAGGTCCAGTCTTCATTCTTTGCTTTCTTCTTTCGTACTTAAAAAGCCAACCCGCGTTCCTTTCTTCCTCAAATTGTGCTATACCTTAATAAACTCTTGATTGTCTAGGTTATTATTGGTGGGGTCAAAAGCGTTTAGATTATGCCTTATACTGTCCAGAAGGGCTACAGCAATTTCCTACAGCAGTTCTCTCGCCATTGTTTCATGTTAGTTACTGGGAGTCATGTGATGTGGCGGCTTTTGTCGTCAGAGAGGTATGTATTCAAAATCTGTAGTCTGTAAAAACACATATAGGTTACACCAACAATCTTATTTTGCAATGCATTGTGGGTATCACTACTGTAGCCCAAGTGAACGAAGTTTGTTGTTTACGTGTGTTTAGTGTTGTTCTTTCTCATGCGATGACGGGTCCTTCGGGTTTTGTCCCCCATGAGCAAAAATCAACATGTGTGCCAAAATGTATGCAAAATACGTTAATAAGTAGTCAGGCTAATAACTAATGCCTTACTTTATAGACTTGAGGCTGTATTAATGTCATTCAATTTCTAAGGTTCTTCATGGTGCCTGGAGCATCTCAACTGTGTCCTCACCAAGTAAACGAGGAATGACTTTCTCACCGTCACAACCAATAGAGAGGTGGTTACGAAGGAGAACAGCTATCAAAATAAAGGTAATGTGGGCTTTTTGAGGTATTGTGTATCAGGGTTCCCAAATGTATTAAAATATTGGTTATATCTTACCACAACATAAGCAAAACGTTTTGGTTGGTAGCATCTCGATCTGATCAATTAATGTTCAATTAATCAATTAGAAAAAATGCAGCAGGTTCAGCCCTTGACGAACTTACGCTAGCTCTATCCGTTTGTATGTAAGGTAGATAAGTAAGATGCTGACAGGACGTCGAGTCTCTCCACACTTCACATACCTACACATTACTCATACCACTCTATCCGTTGATATTAGGCCGTATTTAGTACATGCGGCTTAACCATCCTCACTACTATCCTGCTGATCTAGAAAGTATTGATATTTTTATTTTATTTTCATAGAATCTAAATTCCAACCATCGAGCCAATGATATTGTAGTCATGGAGGGTGCTCCCCAGGTCCTCACGGCTAGATTCATGTATGGACCGCTGGACATGGTATCGCTGACAGGTGAAAAGGTAATACGTGTTGTTTATATAGTATAGTGAATAACTAAATAAAAAATAAAACATAAAAAAATAAATAATATATGACCGTGTGGTAGGGATAAGACATCATGATATCAGACTTACAATACGTAAAGTCTACTGTTACGTTTATTACGCTAAACTCGCTTGGTTTTGAATTTTTAAAAAAATTACGTACGAACTAATGTTGCAGTCGAATCTGATGGAGCATGCCAGAGTCACGTGCATGTGATTCATTTCTTCTTCCATGGAAAATACGTATCATAATTGAGGGAGGAAGCCAACAATATTACCTCCAGATTAATGATAATAGTATATATACAATATCAAAACAGTAAACGACAAATAAATACAAATATTTACATGAACGACAATAAAATAAATAATTGACAAAAAGCAATTGTGAAGAAATAAGTGTTTAGTGTTTTTTTGTGAATTGTCAAACTTTAAGTTCCTTAGATTAAAGGGAAGTTGATATTTAAACTTTGCTACTTGCACATGCAAAAAAAACAATATTACCGGCCAATGATAAAATTGAAATGCGACAAGAATAGTTTTTATGCTGAAAAGCATCGTGACTTGGTAGACGTGATAGCTAATGTCCACAAGTCGGGGGCTATGGTGTCCACACCCATTTTCTTGGAAGCCCATGGTGATAGTGGGGGTGTCTGTAACTCAGTGTTTCCTTAGTTGTGAATGAGTTAAGTGTATGGTCTATTCCTACTACTAACGTACACTTCTTACAGATTGATATTTACGTCATGGCTCAACCGCCGTCCGGTGAATATGTTTTATTCGATACGGTGATAACGGCCAGCGGTGGACGCCTGATATACACCATTCAAGAAGATAAAAGATTACCTGTTGGTATATTTCCATTGAAAATGGTGGTCAGGTATGTAATGGTACATGGTCACCACCATTTCATTGATTATTTATTGCTTAGCCAAATTGCGTTGCATCTAAAATTTCTTTTATTCGCTCATTTATTCATTCATTTATTCTTCATTTGTTCATTTTTTCACTTACTTGTTCTTTCATTCATTCAATCCTCCATTCATCCATTCATGCATTGACATCTAATCATATATTTCAATGTTCCATCCAGTCTAAACCTTCATATATATTTATCTTTATTTTATTTTCAGGGGTGACCATACTTGGGTTGATAGCAATCTAGCAGTGTTACCAGCTAAGACAGAAGCAGTTGTATTCAGTATAGATGGATCGTTCACAGCTAGCGTATCTATCAGAGGCAAGGATCCCAAAGTACGAGCGGGTGCTGTTGATGTCGTCAGGTAAACTTCTAAAATGACCAATATTGATATAATTCATTTATCTTATACATCATAAGCAACAGCTAGCATCTTTGTTATGTCCTCAATATCACCACTATTCTCTGTCATTCATTCTTCAGACACTGGCAAGAACTTGGGTTCTTAATCATTTACGTCACAAGTCGTCCAGATTTCCAGAAACATAAAGTAATGTCCTGGTTAGCGGAGCATAATTTCCCCTATGGACTGGTCGCCTTTGGTGATGGAATTACTAAAGAAATACAGAAACACAAGACAGAGTTTCTACGAAAAATTATTTCAGAGGTAGGCATGATGTAATATGGCTATCTATTTTTTATACTTAATAAATGCAGTTTAAGTGATGTATTAAAACATTACCCTTCGAGCAGATCTATTTTTTAACTCTCTCCCAAGAGAGAATTCCTCTGCTCGCAGGGTATTACAATATATAACTGATATAATAACGTACCCTGCTATTTTCGCCCCTTTATCTGTTGAGTTATTCTGAGCCTCTATTCAGTAGCCAACCACTGTACAACAGCAACTTTGGAAACTGTAAAGTCCCGAGAGAGAGTACTTGATAGAGGTACCACTATTAGAATGTGGTTATTTTCTTCCAGGCTGGTGTTATAATTCACGCAGCGTACGGGTCAATCAAAGACATCTCTGTGTACTCTAGTGTTGGTCTGAAGCCCGATCAGATCTTCTGTGTGGCAAAACATTACAATAAAAAATATGAGAGACAATCACAGGTACGGTTAACTACCCATGCATTGGCTTTTCTAGCGATTAGATAGATACAACGGGGGACAAAAACCCGGCTTGGGTTTAACTCGAGGGAAATAAGTAAAACACTGTTCATAGTGCAGGACTCTGTCTCTGTTTGTCGCCCGTTGTATCTAAAAAATAGCTGAATCTTACAAAGAATGCAGCGTTTTATCCCCGTCGCTATACCAGAATCCTTTGCACATTCCTTTTTTTCAAAAACGTCATCTCGCTTTTTTTTCAGTCTCTTGATAGCAGTTTCCATAGCATTACTTCATTTTTGTTGTAAGGGGTAAAGGGATTGGGGTTTTCGCGTACATATACTAATTCTCGCTTAGCGTTGAGTGACACAATTGACGTATGCGAGGGAGATCAACATATACCGGTCTGTGTGACATTTAGTCTTCGTCTGTCTGACTGACTGACTGACTGACTGACTGACTGACTGACTGACTGATTGATTGATTGATTGATTGATTGATTGATTGATTGATTGATTGATTGATTGATTGATTGATTGATTGAGATGATTGAATCCATTGATGGATGGATGTATGGTTTGATAGACGTTTGGATGGATATGGGTGGATTTATTTGATTCTGTTAATTTATTTGTTCACTCTTTTATTCACGTTCATATTGATTGTTTGACATATGTTATCACCTCTTAATAGTTTCTAAAAGAAGGTTATGCAGCTCACCTCAACCAGATGTCAAGCAATCCTATATCAAGACCTTCAGCTGGTAACTCTCGTCTCATCCTTCGTCGCGGTTGCTTTGGTCTACCTACTCGTTCGTCGAAGAGCAAGCATAAACAACTTAAGCGCACAAGTTCTGATAGTAAACAAAAGAATAAAGGTGGTAAAATTGCGGAGCTTGCGCAGTCCGAGGGAGGTCAAATATTATCGGGAACGTTTAATTACTCATCATTTCGACAAACGAAAGGTCTTTCTATTGCTAAAATGCAATAACAAAAGGCCTTCTTCTTTACCTGGCTGAGAATTATGGGAAATTAAAATGGCCCTTTATAAATCGGCAACTGAGGCATGTTGATAACAAGAGTCTTTCAGGGACATCCTCAAAAGCACGACCAATCCATCGTACTACCACCCCCTGTTTTGTACATAGTACAAGAAGGCTATTAAGGATTATCCAAGGACACCTATCATGTATATATGCTAAGTAAAAAAGCGAGTGACACTCCAAACACCATGCAATACAAGTTTCGTGTAAATTCTGACTTGGTCTCTAAATGCACGATCGTTGAGCATAGTAGGAAACCTACTTGTTTTGGTCCCAATAAACGACGCAAAGACCTCTGGGTATGTATTTTAGCTTGGTGCCTGTTTGATTCAAAATAGTGGTTAAGAAATTGCCACGCATAACCTCAAGAGATATTATTAGAAATCCATTCAAATTGACCTTAATTGACTAGCTGTCGTAAGATTCTGATCATTTCTCGATCAACAACCAGAAATAAATTGACGTCTAACATCAATAGAGAGTTAACTGAATTTCAGTAATATAAAAACATTTAAAATATATATGATTTTGTCAAAGAAGTTATTATTTTTCTTAGAATAGTGAAAAAAGAGTTTGAACAGGCATTATGTATTTAATAAAAAGGTTGGCAAGTGATTTTATTTTTTATGGTCCATTCAAACTCAGCTTTTAAAATGTATTTATCAGGTATAACTTCCAATGTCAAAACGAATATGCTGTGTTTAGAAAAAATATGTTTTAGTAGTGAACCGTCTATGGAACTTATTTATTCTTCAAATTGGGTAAATATTGAGCTTTAACTAATCTAAAATGTATACTTGTATGAGAACTCTACTTTAATCATTGGTAAGATGTAATGTTGTTTATGTACATAAAACTATCTATTCTATCTTTATCTAGCTACGATCTCCACAGAAAGATTGAAATACCATGGATTAGTTCTCACAAATCTAAGTCCACATTTCAAAATACGTCAAACTCTACTATGTAGGTGTTTTGTTTAAAAAGTAGTGGCTCAAACGGGAATTCTCGGGGTTATATTTTTCGTCGAAAACTTAGTAACACCAAAACGGGAGATGTACTAATAGAGACTCATAATAGGATTTAAACGTGTAGCGACAGTTTATTGCTTTGGTTGCCGATGCTCCGGAACATTTGATTTTTTCGTCGAGAAGCGTTTCTCAAATAAAATGATATCTTTTATGTTTCAAAAACCTTATAAACTAAGTAAATCTCTTGGAAGCAAATTTACAGCATCAAGTGGGCATTTTGATTCTAGCGCTGACTATCAAATATTGACCAAATATGGTGTCAAAATTATGCTAATTAGTGGGAATATTTCAGGTCATGGAACCATGCTCACGTTTCAATCCATTTATGATGTTCCTGAATGGTAGCTTGTTTGAGCTGCCAAATTACCCATAATTCTTTTAGACTCCAGACCTTGCAGGATTGATGTTACCAAAGTGTTGTACTGTATTCACAAAAATGATTTGAGTACTTAAAGTAACAGTACACTTCCCAGGTTATCAAAGAACCCAGGGAAACCCCTTCGTGAGGAAATTCTCATTATGGCGTTATATGATATGAGAATGCATTCTTGGGGGATAATACATAATACATAATTGATGTGTAATGCTCACATTAATTTACTGAATTGTTAAACAATCTAAAATTGATTGTTTCTAGATTTGCAACTTGCAAAAGTAACCTTATTTTTATGCCAGATTTTCATTGTGACGTCAAAATGTTTTTTGTTATTTCAAAATCCATCGTTGAATACACGATGCGCTTGTATGTAGAATGATCATAATAATAATATAATAATAATAATAATCTTTATTGGGTAACTAATAAAGCAAAAGCTTATTTCCCATTAGGCCCGTAAATGAATGAATGCTACCCTCCCGAAATCTTGTTGAAACGCTGCGTGACAGCTTTGAATTAACCATATACGGGAGGTATTGATGATATTACTTATATTAATATCATTAGCATAATAATAGTAATAATAATATTTATAAAATAAAAGTCTGTTGATATCTTCTGTGAATGTAGTGTAGAGTAGAAAACGTCCTAAGTTATAAAAGAATCTACGGTTCAAAACCGTCAACCATGTAAATCTTATAGCAAATGAAAAAGACTACAAATTGTTATGATATTGAAACTGTCATTCTATGTACTGTCAGATTTGTCAGATGACAAAAATAAACTGTTGTGTGAGTACCGATTCACTCGTACTCAGTTGAACTAATTATTGTTGTTAATTATTGTTATTGTGAAAATGGTTGAACATTCAGTGGCGGATCTAGGAGTGTTTTTATTGAGGGGGACCAATGGGAATTTTCCAACAATTTCGTTATATTATTTTTCGGATTCTCATTAGTATACTCTAGTACGTCATTCATTGCAGTTCATCTATGAGAATAAAACACTCAAAATACATTCGGTTGATATTAATTATTTTATTTCAGTGAATGAAATGAAAAAAGGTTGCTTTTAAATTTTAAAATTAGAAAGTCAGTGCATTTTTTTTGGGGGGGGAGGGGACAAGTCTCCTCAGTGCCTCTCCCTGGGTCCGTCCCTGACATTGCAATCGCGAACTCTAATCGAGAAAAATGCAAATAATTCACCTCGAATAATAGACCATGTGTTTTTTACAAGATATTATTATATACTTGAGATACTACGCATATTTTCATTGATCGGACAAGAGTGCATTATTTTTTGTAACGCGAACTCTGCTTGGTTAATTGACCAGTTTAAGCTTTTATCGCCTAAAATGAAAGGAAATCGTGCTTTTTAGCAAATCTTGATTGAAAATTATTATGATAAATGTGTTTGACTTGCATAAGATTTACATTTTTGACTTTTTTCTGCTGTTTTGAGCCCGACTGTTTTGGTGTTTGAGTTCAGTTTCTCGATCGAACAATTCCCTTATATGCGAAAAAAAGCACAAAAGATCACGTTTTAGACAAAAGCTGAATGAAAATGCACATATCTATGTAAAAAGAACTTTGCCGCCAATGTTATTATTTTTGTTTAGTTGATTTCGTTGCCTGTTTTGACTTTTTTCGGATCAAAATGGTCGTGATTTCCTTAGATTTTTTTATGTAGCTTTTCTTTGTCATTCAGCTGAAACCATTTTACCAAGAAATTGGAAGCAAGTATATAATAAATCAAATAAAAGAGGCTTTGACGTGCTTTGTTCAGTAAAAGAAGTGAAGAGAGCACTCAAGAAAAGTGCGCGTTCCGCTCTCGTCACTTTCCATCGTGTTCTATTGTTAAACAAAGCAAGCCTCTTATACGAGTGGTATCCCAAGGGCCTTGAATAACTTAAAGCCTCGACGTCCCTGGAACCGGTTGGACGAACCATGGATAGAATTTCTTTAGAATTTATCCGCTGGATAGCGATTTCCGGTGTATAGGACATTTGTCTGTCTGTCTGGCTGACTACTTTCCTCTGTCCATGATCTCTCTTCCCCCACCCCCTAAATTTTTCATCTCCCCACAGCCTAGGGATTAAACCAAAAATTCCGGATGATGTTCGGAATCGTCTGTGGTTAAATGGAACGGTTCACAAAATTTTCGATACTTTTTCGGGAATTGTTGCCATTCCATTTGAGCACGGAGCAAAATTTCCGAAAATTAACGCTAAAGCAAAAGTTGCGAAGGTTGTCTCATATTTTTTGGGAAAAAAAATCGGAAAAAAGTATTCAATGAATAACTTCAACTCAAGCTTTGAAATTCAAATTGAGTGACGTGTTCGGTACGTCAACGTGTTGTTTTTGTTGCTCCTCATTGGTCGAGGTAATTAGTGGTTTGATTGCAGATGTCATAGTTTCGATTAACATTCATAACTAGAATTGAAAATAGGCAGGCACTGGCACTATACTAATTTTCTGATATTTTTCGATTGAACTATACAGAAATACCTATCCTTGTATCATAGTACTTTATACAGCGTTTTAAGGCATGTAAATCAACATTGTACGTACTTCATTAAAATGAAAAAAATAGTCAGTGACGTCAAGTATATGACCAACCCCTCTAATGAAGATGGTTCAAGTGCAACACCCCTGCCATATCATGCAAGGTCATATTTTCTACATTTACCAAATAAGGCAATTATAAATTCACTATGACGTCATATCATGCAAGGTCATATTTTCTACATTTACCAAATAAGGCAATTATAAATAGCATATAGTATTACCCTAATTCACTATGACGTCATATCAACGTCATATTTTCTAACTTTGCAAAATGAGGCAATTATAATTAGCATATTGTATTACCCTAATTCACTATGAGGTCATATCCTGGTCATATTTTCTAACTTTGCAAAATGAGTCAATTATAATTACCATATAGTATTACCCTAATTCACTATGACGTCATATCAACGTCATATTTTCTAACTTTGCAAAATGAGGCAATTATAATTAGCATATTGTATTACCCTAATTCACTATGACGTCATATCAACGTCATATTTTCTAACTTTGCAAAATGAGTCAATTATAATTAGCATATCAACGTCATTTTTTCTAACTTTACAAAATGAGGCAAATGATGTTTTTTGTGTTTTTTTGCTCGTTTAAAATGTCATATTTAAAATCCAAACTACAACGAAAAAAGAAAGAAGAATGTTTAAAAGTAGCTTTTAAGTTACATTTTTATTTATGACTCATTATCTAAAAATGATATTGTCCATGGTTGGCTCAAAAATTTCTATGGAAGCTGGACGTGCGTATTTTTGTCCAGTTCTGTCCCGGTACAAAGGCTTAGGTTAGAATTTGACACATACGAGCCCTCCATTTTTAGTGAGTTCTTTTCTCTTTCCGTTTTTTTGGCATACCTTTGTAACAGTCGTATTTTCAAAAGTAACATCAACAATAGCACATCGAACATCACTAATATGGAGTAGCGACGTGTGCATGGCGTCAAAATGAAGTCACTTGCACTTGACAAGTAGTGAAAGAATTGACATGAGACAACCATGAGACATAATTGAATCTCATGAACAGTTCAGAAATGTCACTTTATGAAGGCGTTACTTGTTCAAATCCTTCAAATGATTAATTTACTGCAAAGTTGTTTCCTTCGTAGTTTCTTTTTCTTCGATTCTTCTTATTTTGCTGCTCCTTAATAAAGTAACAGAAGGAGAAGAAGAAATCATTCCTTGTTATTTTCTTCTACTAATATATATGTGTTTTTCTTCTTCTTCTTCAGCTTTTTCTTCTTTTCCTTCATTTTGTTTTACTTCCTTCTTTCTTTGTCGTTTTCTTCAGATGGCTGTTCCGCCGCCCCTGACTACAAGCCATACGATTGTGGCTCAATAACTGTGAAACGAGAATAAAACTGATTTTAGATAAAGCAAACAAAATAATATTTTAGAAATTAGAACGAAATTCAATTTCATTTATTTGAAATGTACTGCTAATTCCTTGGTGTAAATGGTTTTCAAATAGTGGAAGTTGAATTTCAAGTAATTTCTTTGACGTTCAGTCTGGCGCCTCTCTTTTCTTTATACTTTGAGTTTTTACTTTCTTTTTATTCGGTTAATTTATCTTAATTTTTTATTCCTCTCCTCAGTCATTTACCATCTTTATGTATTTTCGTGAGTCTAAAGTAATTTTTTTCGCTTGGCTGGTAGCTAGTATTTAACAAATATTGCAAATATGTTGTAGGTACTTCTTTTAGATTTGACATCATTCTATCTTACAGTGAGGACACTTGAACCGTGAACACTTTGTGCTTTTTTGACACTTTTTTAACATGCATCCTTCGAGTGAATATATTTAAAAACATTTGAATTTTTATAATTCAGTGCATTTGAGTTCAGTCCTACTTTTTCGGAGAATTTGAAGCAGTAGAAAGCTCAGAAAATAAAAAGCTAAATAAAGACAAGTGTTCACGGTTCGAGTGCCCTCATTGTAAGTAACAGCAAAACATGGTAAATTGAAAAGAAAATGTATTTTTGACAATAAAACGTTTTTTGTCTCCACTTCTATAGTTTTATGTTAAAGCAATAATATTTGTCTTTTGATTTATGTATTATTTTAGAAAAATGCAATTTTTCTCCATGACAAAACTAGCCTTCTATTTGGGTTTTCAGCTTGTTGTTTTGTATATTGATGATGGTCTATTCGTTTAGACAACTTGAAAGGGGTTTTTATTCTATACAGCCGGTTAAAGAAAGAGCTGTTGCTAGGTGACATAATCCTTCTATTTCACGTTCTATTCCCTCTTGTCTTTACTCTAGCCCTTATTACTTGGCGTAGTGATTCTTAATGATTCTTTTTAATCGTTTCATATTCTAATAAGAGCCTTAATCTCCTGTTTTAGATGGCAACTGGGAGTGAAACGTATCTTACCAATTAATCTTGTCTAGCGGTCAATCTATTCTATTAATAACGTCTATAGTTTAATCAATGTGTTCGTTAACTAGACAGCGTTTACCCCAAGGCAAATACAACTAGACAAAACAAGCTAAACTATCAATATAAGATAATTAAAGTTCTGTGGTTTGGCTTAGGAAAACACCATGTGCACTGAGTTGCCAGGAAGTCGAGTTGTGTCTGGTCAAAAACCCGATCACCCATATATGTCAAAACCACTATCCCAGACGACAATGGTTCAGTTATTGTCAAATAACTGTTTCAATCCACAAATACTTACTTAGGGACAGTCCATTAGTTTTTTGATGACATGAGATGATGTGATTATTGAGGTTTTTGATATTTCTTTAGCCTAATCAGTAGTTGTTAGATATTTTTAACGGCTTATCCAATATGTTTTTAAGAACTTTTTTTTTTGTTTGTTGTTGTTGTTGTTGTTTTTTTTTTTGGGGGGGGGGGGGAGGGGTGAAAAACCTTTCATAATCGGTGTTGGGGAGAGTCAATGCATATCCTCCCCACACATACTTACATCAAATATGAAATGGTGTGTCTGTGCGCTTCGAGATAGGGATTTCACCCGACTGAGAAAGGTCTTTATATATTCAATATATGCAGATTGTCTTGTGAGCCAGATATCTTCCAGCCACACGACAGCCAACCTTCACACGTAGCTGTCGTATCTTCATTTTTTCCATATAGCTCGAGAAATATTTTTATAATTTTATGGTGTTTATGTCATAAATAACGATATTGTACTGTGTCAAATCCCACCTTGTAGTAACATGTAACAGCTAAAGTGTATCAATTGGCGCTTTTCGACAAATTTTCCCACACTAAATACTACCCGCAGCATGGCTGGTGCTATTTTGAGAGTCATGATCAATTGCCAGGTGCAAATAAAAATTACATATGTAGTTTACCGGGCAAGATGCCCATGAGAACTCTATTGTACATTAACTGCCTTAAGGGATAGAGAACGGTTAGTCGAGATTACTAGTAAGAATTTACTAATCCCTAAATGAGAAGTTATGTCATTGATTTCAAGTGAGCCACTTCATAACATGTGGTGTTTAAGATGTTATCAGCTATAGAACTAATAAACCAGCTGCTTTTGCGATATTTTCTGTGCTCCTTTACGTTTCTAGACTACCTCACAGTCGTTTTTAATTGTCCACTTTTCTGAAATCCGTTCGAAATGTCGAATCAGCTGGTGAGTATCGTATGAACTGAAAAAGAACAAGTCAGTGACGTGGTTTTGCAAATATTGTTTTCTCTCCCATCAACTGATCAGGACGTGATGAATTGATGAATAATAACGTACAATGGAGATATCATCTAATCAATACTGACTAATACGTGATTTGGCCAGGCACTAGGTCGATGCCTCGATTTCTCAGTTTCAATTTGATGCGTTTTTAAACGCTTATAAACTTATAAACATGTATAAACACGTATAAGCCTCACATTTCCATCAAAATAGCTAAATGATCACGTTTTACAATATAAAATGTCATAAAATTTCATCAAGGCCCATCAATTTCTAAATAATTGAATTGTTGAAAAAAAAACAAATGTGATTTGATTTTTATTCTTGTTCCGTGATATTAGTAATTACAAGGCCGAAGTTTCGTTTTATTTATATTTAAACCTCTTTATCTGCTACCAATATTTTTCTAGTTTAAATTCACGAATAACATTTTTCAATAAATACACCAATTTGCATGTTGTACATTTATTGACGCAAAAAAGTAGAAATTGACAATCGTTCGACTGTTTAGTTATGACGTCATGGACGTATGAAACATTTTCAGACAAAAAATGATAAGGACAAAAGGTATATAAACGCTTTTTTTTCTTAATTGCTTACTTCAATAAGCGTTTATATACCTTTAAAAACACATCGGTAAGAGGATAATAGTTATTGAGTTGCGGAATTGTCAGCTTTGCAGAACTGACTGCGCGTGCTTTGCCGAATAAAGAAGTCATAGAAGTAGGTTGTGGATAAAACAAAGTGTGCGGATTGTGGATTGCGGATAAACGATTGCGGATGGATTTCTGTAGTTAAAAAAAATTGATGTGTATTTTGTCTGGTAAACTCACTTCCGTCGGTTATTACCGGCAAGCAGACAACCAGTATTCTGGTTGTCATTAAAGAAAGCAAATTTTTGTCAGCTTACCTTTTAGGAGTATCAGAACATAGCTATGATCAGAAGTACAAAAAAAATCATGTCATAAAATAATATGTTATTCAACATCCATCAAAAGGAATACATGTTCTTCAAGGAATCCAGGATGAAGTGCAGGGATTCCTTATATCATACGGGCATAAAAGGGGTAACTCGGATTAATGGATGAAATAAAATCTTTGTTTCAAATACATTCGGTCAAACATAGTAACAAGTAAATGTTCAAGTTACAAAAAGTTGCCAATTATAAACGTTGCTTCACGTTTTAGAGAAGTTGTATTAAGAAATTCTTTTATCCATTGCGGAATTTGGAAATGTCAAATAATTCAATATTATTATTATTTATTTATACGTTCTATCTGCCTTTGTGCCTTTCTTTCTCTCTTTTTTTTCTATTTTAATTTCCTTGTTCTCAATTATCGCCCGATCACACATGCAGTCAGGCTTTTACTTTCTAAATTTTGTCACTCATTTATTTGCATTTTAGCGTGTTCTTCATTTCATTGGTGCTTCTTTTCACTTTTTCTATCAGTATTGTCTTTTTCCGTCGTTAGACATCTTTCTCCTGGTCGATTAAAACCACGCCCTATCTCCATTGTTTAGTATTAATGTAAGTTTTCAACGCCATGAACTTCCCACCAGAACAGCTAGGTTAATCAAGTCAATTTTGCGTTGTCGTTAAACAGTTTTTATTCAGTTTCTTTTGCGGTGCTTTTAATTTCAAGAGATGTTTTGACCTAATTGTTAATGAACTAACGGATATTACTTACTTCAATTGTATAAGTGTCATGAAGCCAACAAAACCACCAGACCAAATAGCACAGGTAGCGAATTCTGATGAAAGAATCTGTGATTGCAGGTTTTACAGACCATTCTCCGATGATAGTGCGTGGGATATAGAATAATGTCATATGAAATAAGTAATAAATTATTGTATATTTCAAATTTTTCTTACTTTATTTATTAAACAATATTTTCAAATTAAAATATTTTTAGAACTGGAGTTTTAACCGTTAAAAAAAATAACGCTGTAGGGCAAGGGCTTTCTTTTGTTAGAAACCATTCTTTGTCTAGTACCCACGAGAATATGGGACCTCAGTGTAAACGGTACGTGTGTACGTATCGAATTATTGGATTCTTAAACATTCGCCCAGTATCGAGTGACTGCCGGCCAATATAGACTTATTGAATGAAATCTCTTTAGGTTGTATTTTCTACACTGATATGTGTTTGAATCCTTTGCGATAATTTTAACGTTGTTGTGTAAGTGTTTAATCTATGATTATGAAGAACACGTTTAGTTGTGTGATAATCATTTCAACAAGGTCTTTACTGTAGAAAGTAATTACTACCCGTTTATGATGCAACACATGGTTGCAGGAATCAACTAGACTAATTGTGTCAAACACATGACGTGGAAATATTTTCTAAATACTAAGAGAGGTAACTTAAAAAAAATACCTATTGAAAATTGAAGTTGCACAAGTACACCCATAAGTTTGCTTTATATTGGTAAATGTATTCGCCATTTTCTCAAAATGCTTTTCCTATTCACGGACTTCAAATTTTGTGAAATGTAAATAAAAATAAGAGAAAATTTTAAATGAAACAACCAAACAAAAAAAGATTAATGAATAGAATGAAATAATCATTGTTTTATTGTTCAATTTGTGTTTGATACCGATGATAACAGATACTTTTCGCAAGTTCATGCACCATTATATCAATTATAATGACAACAGTCTTTTATTGGTTCACAGTTTGCGCAGTTTCTGCTGTTTTTCGCATATTTACACTTTCCCCTCACACTTAGTAAGAATAATCTCTTTTTCGTGGTTTGAAATATTTCATCGTCATTTTATACCACACGTTCCCCTCCCCACCAGTACAAATGGTCAGAAATCACCCAGGGTCCTCTGCGCACTTCTCGAACAGTCTTTCTTTCACACGTCTTCATAACTAGAATCACGTACACCTTCCGCCACTTCACCTTGACTTTCATTACTTTTCCAGCTCCAACTTTTTGGAATTTTTTTTATTAATGAGTTGATATTATACAAGAGTGATTGAAGATATAGGGTGATGATCGTGGTGTTGAATGAATTCCCTCGAGTCTAAAGAGATCTCGCAGTACAGTTCACACTTTCAAACTATAAAGACATGTAAATGCATGTAGTGAAGAGGCGCTAAAGCAAGCTATAATTGTGAAACGGTATTAAAGGTGATTTTTATCTTGTAAGAACTAAAATTACAAAAGGTGACGGTATAGACTTCTTAAATGAGCGAAAATACCAGTTAGTTTATGTGAAGAAGTCTCACGTGCTTTACCATTCCAAATGCAACCACCTGCTTCACTCCTAATTCAAAAGCTTGGGAAACCGCAATTCCAGAACAATGCCACCAGTTTTCTGGTCCAGAGCCGTACGGCATCTACAAAGATTCTTCTCTCTTTTCAGACATTCTCTTTTGTCTTCGGGACAAAAAACCGGCCCGTGCCGTAGCTTTGACTTCCATGGCGCCGCATCAGACCCTGCCGAAGATTTCAGGCCCAAATTAATATCTCCCACGCGAGCTAGTTGACGAGCCAAAAATTGGCAATTTCTTAAGCTTTGTATTACGGGAGCAAATCGCTTCAAGTGATTGGTAGTTTTCACAGTGAAGTGATAACAAGAAATCTTAATTGTCGGCTATTTGGCTTTTTTCGTTGGGTCCAGTGATGATGAAAAAAAATACCACGTGACGTAAAGAACTTTTTACTTAAAGTTGTCGATTTTTCATTTTAAAACCAATAATTCTGTCGAATTGACTAACTTTTAACTGACTTGAATATCAGGAATATCAATAGATATGTTGGTTATTTCTAAAATCACCCTGGCCTTACATTGACACATTTTAAAACGTCAACAAAATACAGGACCGAACTCAAACCACCCCTTGATTTTAACACTAGTTTTTAAAAACATATACTGAGTAATAAAACACTTCATATATATAAAAAGATTAATGCCTTCAATGTATAGTAAAAGACCTGAATTGCGACCTTAAACTAACAATCGAATGACTGTAAACAACATTAAGTCCTAGAAACTTGACGAATATTTGCTTACTTTGAGTTATTCATCAAAAACAGTTGAGAATTATCACCTGTAGAATAGAAGGTTTGAAAATGGCTTGAAAAGAATATTAAACTAGGCAGAGTATTCATTGTTTGCATATAGCACACTTGGCTAACACCTCTTTTACCTACCGTGACATGACAGGTGCCTCTTGGCCCAAACTAAAATGAAAACGTCCTTCCTCTTCAGACAATACCAAAAAGATTTCCTTAAAGAACTGGATTAACAGTTCTCAAAATACTCGTATCAACGGATTAAGCTAATCATGTTGGAAGAACAAACGAGTTCTTTTGATCGTGTTTTCATTTTTGATAATAGCCGTTTTGTTTGAAAAATATACTCAGTGCTGAAGGAGTTGAATATACTCAGTGCTGAAGGAGTTGAATTTGAAAGTTCAATGCTGATTTGACCAGAAAATTACGGACCCTAAACTACCATAAAAAATGATAGTTTTAAAATGTTAGAAGTTTGGTTCAGGCGAAGAAATGCACGAATGTGTTTGAAAAACGAATGTTTTTATAACAGGCAAGCTTCTGTCGAGTCTCAAGGGAAATGATTTATCTCACTGAAAGTGATAAATCTTTTCTCTTTAAACAGTGGCCGAACACGGGGCTAAAATCTGGCTTTTTTATTGTCACGAATTTGCTATGGTATCAACCATTATTTAGCTCATTACTAGTATTTCTATCAGAGAAGTGGAAGACACCTTTATGAAAACCAGAACGCGCTAAAGTTTTACGGTCCGATACTCAGGTTCGTCGAAATAAACACGATATCAAGTCATTATCACCACTGCTGTTAGTGTTGTGTTGAAAGTAGTCAAGTCATGAGATATTATAAATTAAATGTTACACTTGTCAATGAACTGTAACTGCCGTTAATTCGGTAAACAAGTCCTTGAAGGCCAGAGAATTTTATATTACGTGATGGCCTTTGAGCACGATTTCATAAAGCGTCAATCATTTTTGTATACTTTTTTACCGGAAAACCTTTTCTTTTTTGTTTGAACTTGTTCTCAAAAAGGCCCGAAAAGCGAATGTCTAAGAACCATCTTTCAGTCTTTTTAATAGAATGCACAAGGTTGGATTCTTTTCTTTCTTTCTCTGCTTTCTTTCTTTTTTACGTTTGATTTTTAATAAGACAAGAAGAGGATGATGAGGTGTGGGTTTTGAGGACAGCAGCTGCCTTTATACTTTCACAGTCCCGGCAACAAGCATGTAAAGCGAATGTAGAATACAGCAATCTATAAACAATTAGTTTTTTTTCTTTTTCTTTTCTAGTACAGAATATCATTAACAAACTAACTCAATTCATTCTGTTCTTTTATTCAGTTTTGGTCGTTAATTAGTATGGTCAATATGAAAAATACTATAATTGTTTTAAATTTAACATCCAAAAACATTGGTCGATGTATTAGGATTATTTCCAAATCCCTTTAAAACCGCCTTTCTTAAGTCTTATGAAATTCAAAGACTTCATTTCTTTTAACTGGATGATAATAAAACATTGTGTGAATTTATATTAAGTTTTGAGAGCTACGCGAGAACGACACACTTTTCAAACAATAGGTATAATTGCACAAGACCCAGCAATAGTGAAAACAGTAAAGTTCTTTACTGGACTAAAATTCATCATTTACAACCTGGAAAACCCATTCTCTACCATAAGTACATCAATGCATTTCCAACAAACCCTTAAACCATCTGTGATTCAGTCAATTGATTCTCAGGCTAGAATGTTTTGTTTAGAGATATTATTGTGTATTCCTATTGTATGATACATATTGTTAGTTGGTGAGTCATACGAAGAGTACGCAACATTCCCTCACCATGATATTCCGGATCCGTCAGGATGACGCGTTTTATCGGAATACAGGCTAGTATCCAAACGGTTTCAGGTTTCTACGGGTTGTTGCGGATTTCATCCTTAACGGATTGTTGGGGGTTTGTTGTGGTTTAGGTGAAGTAGAATATATTTCAGTAGAAGTATGATGATGGTGAAGGTCATCGAAAATGAATATTGATGATACACAGCGAAGTGATTTGACCTTGCAAGTGATTTGTATATTATAAACTGAGTGACAGATACTCTGCTTTGTGAGGCGTCGAAATCTACTGGCTCGCATTAGAATAAGTGACAAGAAACATGAAAAAGGTGCTAATTCTTTCAGAAAAGAACACAAAAATATCACCTTGTCAATGTACTGCATGTCAATTACATATGTCAAGTATTTATTGGCAGCGCTCTGATTGGTCATCCGTAAGCCTATAACCAATCACCGTGTAGGAGTCATTAGCCCTTATGACATGTTAGCTTGTTTCAATGCAGCTGTGGAACGAGGCTAACAACAATATACGTGTGGGTCAGAATCGTGTTCTACCTGAAAGAGGAAAGTTATGGCGTACTATCCGTACTATCCATCTCGTATGCGAGATTTTCGCGTGAGTTCTTTGCTTGAAGGATGTTCACAATTTATTCCTGGCATGCCAGGAACTAGTCCTTCTATACCAAATAATTTAAACTCCAACAGTCCGTACATGTATCCACCGTACCATCCACAACAACTAACCAAACAGCCATCTCACTTCGGGCCAGCAACAGGAATGGCTACTCCTCATTCATCTTCACCTCAAGTTCATCTGCCTGGACATGACTCAGACCTCGACAGTGCTGAGCTCTCACTAGAAAATAAAGATCTCTGGATGAGCTTTTACAATGAAAAGACTGAAATGGTTATCACTAAAGCCGGCAGGTAAGTAAAGCCAGTCTTCAACGTGTTGTCGAGCGTACCAAAGAGACAGCTCTCATGAGTTAGTGTGTCGATATAAACGCCTAGAAGTCTCAAACTGATGCAAATATCGAGTTCAAAAACCGGCGATACGTCTAGACTAAACGGTTAAAACGAATGTGCTATTATTTGCTACAGATCTCGATTATTTTAACACTAATATATTACGCTGGCGTACGGGTTCGTAGCTGACAAAGATTCTCTCTGTTGTTTGTTATTTTACAGGCGAATGTTTCCTCCGATAAAGTGTCGTATTTCAGGCCTTGATCCAAGAGCAAAGTATTTCTTCTTACTGGACATTGTCCCTGCTGATGATTGTCGTTATAAGTTTCACAACTGCCGTTGGATGGTCGCAGGTAAAGCCGATCCTGAACTGGCCAAGCCACTTTACATACACCCCGACTCACCCAGCACGGGCGCACAGTGGATGCAGAAAACTATATCATTTCACAAGATGAAACTAACTAATAATATTGCCGATAAACATGGTTATGTAAGTTATGTCATTCGTTTTATTTTGTATCTTTGCTTGTGTTTTCACGGTGTCGAAGTATCGGAAGTTGATGGTAGCTCGCGTAACTTCAACTCTTTTATTGTTTTCTAATTCTTTCTACTTTTTGTTTTTCTTTTTGTCTTTCTTTACAGACAATTCTTAACTCCATGCACAAATATCAGCCAAGGATTCATGTTGTACGAGCTGACGATGGATATAAATATCCCCCTAACTCTCCGTTTAAGACGTTCACTTTTGAGGAGACCCCATTTATAGCGGTAACAGCGTACCAAAACGAAAAGGTATACAAATTTAGCCTGCAGGCATATTTTGTTCTAATTTATAATTGTGTTTAACTGTTTAATATAGAACCCCCGCTGTTACATCTTAACTTACCGTAAAAAATCATTGCAATGAAACAAGAATTTGTACCAGCATTAACTTCTAAACATCTTTTGTGACAGTTAGAACAATGTAACTGTAAACATAGTTTCCTGGTCAGAAATAACAAGTCAACCATTTTTGGTAAAATGTAGGCTTTTTCGTTGTTAAAATTTTTCTACTTTAAAATGGTATTTGATCGCGAAGGCTTGTGTTTCTGTCACCAACGATGTCCTTGCCTGTGTACATTGTTATTAGAATTTTCATTCATTCAAACGTTTCTTTGTTTCGCGATAGTTGTTTTTTTTCTTTGCGAAAATCTAAGTAATATTCTAGTTGAATTCCGATTTAAGTTGACCAGAATTACTCACTAAAGACATGAATTTGTGTTTTTCAACAACCCGTTTTGATAGTTATTGAAAAAATTTGAGGGGCAATGAAATTCTTTTTTGTTGATTGTAATTGAATTGACGAGTAGGTCCTTCACTATTTAAAAGACGAGGACAATATTTTCGTGAAGTATCATGTTTTGAGAGTATTAACTACTCTCGAACTATTAACTACTAATATAGCAAAGCTCTTCAACAATATCGATGATATCTTCTCGCTCTCTGACCAAAACACAATCATCGCTTTCAGGTTTGAATAAATAATGTGGTAATTTGTTCTCGTTTTCAACTATTTCAATATTTTTATTGATTGATTGATTTTGTAGTTTATTTCCTTGTGTTCATGTTTTTCCTCAGATTACACAGCTTAAAATTGACAATAATCCATTTGCAAAAGGTTTTCGAGAAGAAGGAGCTGGACATCGTCGAAGAATGGAAAGAAGGTTGGTTTTTTGTATGTGTTTTTGGTATGTATATGTATTTGGCATGTTTTCTGTTTCACACGAGTGTTAGTTTCAAGTGTTAGATTTTGCCTGAACAAACACCATGCTACTCTATATAAAAAACTCTAGAAAACTATGGATGTAAACCATGTGAAGAATAAAAAACAATAGTCCTTGAAAAGATTTAATTACACAAACTATTGAAGTGATAAAATTATGGGAATTAAGAAATTTTGTTGCCTTATTTTACCATTTTTACTCGTTTTTCATTTTTCATTAATTTTGAAAGTGACTTGGAATTTGTGTGTTATAACTTCGCAAAAAGGAAAAACTTTTTCGTCATATTGAAAAAGGTTTCTGTTGCTTAACAATAAAATTTCTTTTATAACTAAACCAAGCTGTATTGTTAGGGCAATTTTCTGATTTCCTGCTCGCTAGAGTTTTTTTCGAAGTGACTTTCAAACCTTTTATTCTTGTTTAGGAGGCGTACGGAATCGGGCAACGAAGAAGATCTTGTCGACGAAGAAAATGATGGACATAATAGCGAAGATGGTGAACAAAGACGAGAACAGAATTCAATTTCCCCAGCAAAAATAGAAAATGAAAGTGGTAAGTCAAACGAAAACTAGTTCAAAAGTAGGTCTTGCAATTCAATTTTCTTCAAACTTCGGGCGCGTAAAGTACTAACCTTACCAAATTAAAAGTTTTCATTGAGTACGCATAAAGAGTGCTTTTCAATTTAGTTTTACGTTTTAAAGTTTGGCGAATTTTTTGCACAACGATCTTACTGCCTTTGGTTAAAAGATTTTTGAAGAATTTTTTCTTATTTTTGACGCGAGATTTGTTATATTTCACTGAAACACCGAGTTGCTAATCATATTGCAATTGTTGTGAGCACTTTGCGTTAGAACAACAAACAAAAAGATTTTTCATTCAATGAATATTTCCAATTAACAAACATTTCAACTCTTCTAACATGATAGACTTTTCAGGAAGGTTTCTCGATTCGGTTAGATAAAGGGTTCAGTCAGTAAAAAGGTGACCGAAAACAGGATACGAAATTTCCATTGCAACACCCTGTTATCGTAAAACCCTTTTATTCGATGCCAAAAGACATTTTTAGACGGCTTTAAGTGGTTTAGCTTAAAAAGTGGCAATCTGTGTTGAAAATATTTTTCTCCCTACCTTTCAAACATAGTAACTATCGTAGCGTATTGCTAACTCAGATAAAAAACAAAATTATTTCCTTACGAAAAGAACAATTTTAAGAACGGTTTCATTATTTTTCTAAACATTTCAAACAAGAAAGTATAGGGGTCTTTTACTGGAATATACTCGGTGATTTTCTTTGTGCCTATTCGTTTAATTATAGAGCTGTTTAGGACATGACAAATATTTCACATATGGTTTAATGACACTTTAAATTTAACGCTTTTTCTGGCAAAATGAAAAAGTCCCGTTTGCTTAGCTTAAATCAACGATGATTTTTCTTTTAAAATTTGTTGCGAGCGTACAGTTTCTTTAGTACGTTGCTAAATTATTTCATATTCTTCCTGGCGACTAACAAAAGCTTAAATACTAAACATTTTTAGTTAAGCTATTCAATATGAAAATATTTACATCAAAAATTAGCAACAAAGGGTTGTTGTCCAGATAAATTATTGGTGGTTGACTTCACATATAAAAAGCTTTTAGAATGGTTTACCTAACATTTTTAAAACTTTTGACTATCTTCAATAAACAAAACAAAAACCTGAAGAAAAGAAAGCGCTTTTACACTTTAACATAATTTTTTTAGCAGAGATTTTTTTCTCGGTCAATTTTTTCGTTTAAATTCAAAACTAGGCGAAACAAATAAAAACTATCGTCGCTTCACAAATAGAGGACTTGGAGAAGTAAAAGTTGCTTTTAATAGCATAACAAAATGGTTTGATTCTAAGAAAGAAATGTTGTGCTCTTAGGGAAAAGCAGTATAATAATTAGTAGAGTGAGTTGGCTATAAGCTTTACCGGACATTTAACTCGAGAATGCGAGTTTGTTTGCTTTCAAGATATAAGTCTTTTCATAATAAACTTATTCCCCTAGGGAGTTGAAACGGTTTCTGTTCAGTAGAGGCGTCAATGTGCTGTGTTTATAGTGTAAAAGACTTCAAAATACTGCACGTTTGGTGCTAAAAAACTACACAATTCTACACGAAAATTGAGTGCGTGATAAAACAAAACTTTCGCACGAGCGAGAATAAATAACAAATTGTCACTTGTGAAATACTGCTAAAATTACTTCTACTCTTGTAATTCTCTAGAGATTTTAAGACATCTTGGAAGCTATTTTTTGAAAGAATGGCCGTAAATACATCGAATTTTTTTAAGGCAGTTCAAACAACAAACAATTTTGAGCATTACTGCTTTGTTAATAATCGTATTCTTGGAAAAGTACTCTTTCCCGTAAACTTCTTTATTTTTCTTGACTAAATGGTTTTCAATAGTTTACAGTCATTTATAACCAAGCACAAAGTGTTGCTGAACGTGGGAGTTTTTTTCTAAGTGGCCTTAATTTGAGCTTCCGAGGCAAAATGAATCACTTTGCTCAAAAATCATTTTAAAAATTTGAATGGTTCCTGAGTTTTTAATATGTAGAAAAAGTTTCCCTGAAATGAATACCAATGACTTTTTTTGGTTCTTTCGGTGTTTTTTTTTATCAAGCATTTTTTGTTTACTGTTATGATTGTATTTTGTGTAAGTTATTTTATTGATTGTGTTGTGTTTGTTTGGGCCATTGAATATGATCTAGAATCTTTTTTGACAATAGTGAAACTGCGTGAAATCTTAGCTTATAAGATGTACTCGTAAATATAAAATAAAAATATTTTGAAAACTGTCCAAAAGAACTATTGAACCTGATAAGTATACAACTCCATTTATAAAGGAGCGATAAACATTCTCAAATGAATTCTAAAACACAAAAAGTTACCTTAAAAACTTCGTAAAAAAGGAAACATGAGTTAATTATATTTTCTTTGAAAAAACTGTGCTTTTCTCACATGTTCCTTGATTTCTGATCAATAATTTCACGATGTTGACCCAATTTTTTATCTAGTTTTCGAGTTGTTGACTGTTAAGAAAGCTTAGTAAAAAAAATCCCAAAGGTTAAATATATATTTATTAATTTTCTATATTTGTTGTGAAGGTTTTCTAAATAAAGGTTTACTAAGTTCAACGTATCAATCGAAACACAAAGCTACAATCTTGAAATTGCAATTAGCAGGTCAGGATTGTTAGACCGATAGCATTGTTCGTGAATAGAAAGTAAATTGAACCTCTTCAAGGAAATAACCTTGCTATAGGGGCGTTAATACTAAGGAAATTGTATCTTATTTACTTAGCATTGCTTGCTTTATTTGCTTTCTAAAGCTTCCCCTTTTACAAGCAATTTTTCTTTTAATTCCAGTAATTGGAAATTTTCAAGGGACCTTTATAATTATAAGTGAATGGTTTTTGTTGATTGCGGACGTAACTATATTCCAGAAAAAAAATACTCTCGATAAATGTCGATCTTTTATTCAATTGAAAAGTTTTTCAGTTGAGATTTTCCTAAAAAGTACCGTTGTGTTTTATATAATGTACACAGTTATGGGACATATTTATTGTTTTTTAAACATTGCATTCAATGTGTTGTTGCGATCACCTTGACTCGAATCACATCATGGTTTTAAGGGTGGAGCGAAGCCATTATATATTAAAAACTCCTGCGAATTTTCGAGTAATAGTCAATTAGATTAACCATATTTTTGAAAGAAGAAGAAAAACCTCAAAACTTAATTAAAATAGAGGATGTACTTTTTTTCTTTTGGAAATTTCTATATTTTGAGCTACAAAGAATTAATGCGCAATATTCCCACTTCAATATAACTGTTTTTTTTTGTTTTTTTTTGTTGTTTTTTTGCTGTTTAAGGATATACTATTTTTTAGCATTACCATCGAAGTTTAGACAACAAAAAACAAAGAAACTATGGGTTTATTTGAAAAAGATAGGGAAAAAACCCGACTTTTTTCAAAACTTAAACAATGAGTCATATCACCGCTATCGCTACTTTTCATCTCCAAAATTGTTTACCACAAACTTGAAGTTGTCCCAAGTTGTTAGCGCTTTGCAAAAACGCATTCTACATGGCAACTCTACTTCAAACAAGACAACATTTTTATTGAGAACGTGTAAAAACCCTTGTAACTTTAATTTTCATAGTGTTGCTACAAACGAATTCATCACTCGGTCATCATTTCATGTGTAACGTTAACCCTAACCTAGTTCTCACGATGATTAAAAGACTCTTCATTATATCGATGAATTCGCCAATCTCCATAGATGCAATCGAGGTCGATAAGATTGTGTCCTATTCAAAGATGGCAGTCTAAATTAGGACTATTGTTCATGAAGAAACAAGCACCGATAGAAAAACGTAGTTACGTAAACAGCTGCCAAAACAGCTTTAGGTGTTAAAAACATAACACTCAGGATTTCACCATTAACTAGAAAGAAAAAACTTCCTTTTCAAAGGATGCAACGTTGAATTACTAAGGATTGATTGCAACTAGAACTTTAATAATCGTGTTTTTTTTTGCGGGCTGTGTAGTTTACCCCCGGGATGGGACCCATAGGTATAACTGTTACTCGTCCTAAAGAGGACTCTTTCAAATTTCCGTCCTTAGTGCCGTTTATTTGGGACAAACACCAACAATAATAAAACGAAAGCATGGTCTACTTTAAAAGTTTTTTTTTTTTTCTTTGTAATGGAAAAAATAGTTTTTGACGGTGTTGTTTTTTATTTATTTCTGGGTAAGGTGAAGATAAATTATTAAACGTTGTAGTCATTATGGTGAGTCCAATTCAGTATTCGGGTTTGGGATATCTTGTATGGACGTAATGAATTGACTTTGATCTTTGCCGATATTTCCAACACTAAACAAACCGGCTTTCTTTTACTTCTCCACTACTTTTCCTTTACGCACTTAAAAAAAATCAATTAATTTATCAACGTTTTTGCGAATGGTGAAAAATTTGCTTTTCTGTTCTGTTAGCGTTGTGAGTGGTGTTTCGCTAACACTGTGGTCGATTTCAATTGTTCAATGTTCAATCCTTCTCATAATTTTATTCTAAAAATTCTAATTTACTTTCATTTCTATTTACTATTTTTGACTTTTAACTTCTACCACAATCATCCATTTTCAACAAACATCTTTCGTTGTGCTTATTTTGGTCTTATCAGTTGTGCCTCAACCTAGAACCTTTTTTTTGTATTTCGAAACTTGATATGATTCTTATTTTAATAATATTCATACTAGTATCTGTTTTAATTGTCTTGATAATTCCTCTAGCACTATTAATATTATCACCACTTACAGCGGCAATATTAAACGCTATAAAGTTGTGTTTGTTTTCTAGAGTGGATCATGATGATTTTTAGTCCAGTAAAACAAACAAACTAGACAAACTTATTCGATCTAATGTCAACTGTGTTTGTCGTTGTAGATCATAGCAGTGCGTCATCCCTTCCTATTGGAAACGAAGAAAGACATGAATTAAAGCCTATTATTCACCATCAGGAAGAACAACATCACTATAACGAATTCAACCACGGCTCAGCCGTCCATATTCCAGAAGACACGAAACCCGTTCACTTGCAACATCCCGAGTTAAACGAAGGCGTCTCTTCACATCTTAAAACACCAACACCTAGATCATTTCACATGGATATGAGATTTAATCCATATTCACGCCCGCCGTACCCACTCAACAGCGTTACTTCAAGTTTTATGCCAGCGCACAGCCATGTCTACCCATCATGCAGCATACCTCAGAGTGTCTATCCTAGTTATCAAAGCAACCAGAGCGGTTACCCATCATTCAATGGTACTAGTCAAGGGTTTGGGTATCCAACAGGTATGTCGACAGCTACAATGGTCGGTAGCTTACCTTCAGATACACACACAAGTTCGGAACTACATAACATGGACGCTGCACATGATCACAGACCTCCGACACAGTGAACACTTCTAGAAATTAAATCATTATAAATATATATATATATCTATAAATGAACCCTTATATGAATGAGATTTCCATAGTAGTAGCGGCGATTACAGTAGTTTTAGAACATCAGAAACACCGTTTTCTGGATTAGAGTCATCTCTAAGGAATTATGATGACAGTTTTTATCAATTTATATCTGTTTATAATACATTAATACAATATTGCTGTGCAAAGGCTGTTATATAAAGTTGCTTTTAGTTAATGAGAACCTCGTTTGCTCATCGCCTACTGTTTACTAGTACAGCGTAGTCCGAGGTTTTTACGGCTTCGACATTTTTTGACTCCTGGCGAGTTTCAAAGTTTTTTTGTTAAATTATTTTCTTATTCAGTATGTTTACTAACAATTACTCAATACAAAATCATTCGTATTTTTTTTTTGTTCGTTATATTAGTTCTGCCGGTGGTCTTTGTAAGAAGAGACTTTTATCTTGCAAAACCATAGTATTGATAAGCGGTGTAGCTCCCAGCTATTTTGTTTGTTTTTTGTTTTTTTTTGTTTTTTTTTTTTGTTTTTTTTTGTTTTTGTTTTAAACAATTTCTTTTTCAATAAGGTTTGGGTGTTCTGTTAGCAAACATTATCGCAAAAAAAGTATTTATCAAGAAATATTTCAACTACTTGTGCTTCTTAAATTCTTGGATGTTTGACACCAAGAAATATACAAAAAATATTTACTCTTATTATTAATATTGTAATATATCTACTTTCTTTATTATTTATCAAAACGTTTTTGCATCTTTTTCGTTGACTCGAGTCGCGAGCTGACGTTACTGTTAGAGTGGTTTTGAAAAACACGTGAAATCTACTTTAGCGTATTTATCACATCTTACTGCACTTTATTGTACACAATTTCGTTTGTGCTTTCGGTGTATTACATCAGTTAGTCAGTCTAGAGTAATAGTTATGGTGATTGGTTGTCATATTTGTAAATGAAGTAATGTCTATAACCCTTCCAGATCAAAGCTTCATATATACATTATATTTGTTATGTATACGCTCGTTGGCACAAACCTTATAGTATACATTGATACAAATATATACTATATACTACAACCGTTACCGCAAACAATTGTACATCTTGACTCATTTAGTCTGTTGTCATCCACACAATTTCTTAAACATTGGGATAACACTTTCACTTGTTCATTTTCTCTTGGAGCAAGAGGAGTAGAACCCATGGGTTTTTTAGTATGTACTATGCAGTATATATGTCACATCATCATCATTATTAGCAATATTAGATCACGTATATCCTAACATTTAAATGTAATTCATGCATATAAACGTATAGTCGATAGTTTTTTGGTAGGTAAGTAGGGACACTTAGGTGCTTGATGCATTATATCTCATTTAAATAACTTTGTTCTGTAATCATAGTATTCGGTAAGCAATCGTTCATGGAGCAGGCTCGTGGACATGGTTTACGTTTTTTACTGTCAAGGCAGAACGTAATTCATAGAAAGGCCGTTGTAGTCTTGTACACAGAAAAACATTAGCTATTTCAGATGGGTTGATTTGATAGTTATTAAGATGTATTCCATGCTTGCTCCTTATTTACATACTTACTTGCTGACATACTATGAAGTAAACGTTGTTACCTCGGTACTCGCGCAAGGTTTCACCATTTTAGCATTCCATATTTTTATGTTCATTTCAAACACAATTTCGAGTACCTGATTCAGCTTTAAATGGAATAGCTTTTAGAAGTCTGAAAGCTGTTACAGTAGGTTATAGTTGTACATTTAACCAAACAATAATATCTACCAATAAAATATGTTATAACAATATGATTGTCTGATTCTTGTCTCTTTCAAAGGCGGATGTTTGTTGTGGAGTGGCCTAATAAAAAAGAATCCTTTACCCAAATCTAATACCTTCTATTTTATCTACAATAATTTCCGATTTAATCTGATGGTGACCCTTTTTGGCTTGTAAGACACGTGTTTGTGAATTGAAAGAGCTCAGTAAAAAAAAGTCGTCCTTAGATTTTTCTGCACACCGAATACTGCATTCAAATAACGAAATCTTTTTTTAAGAACAGGTGACTCGAAATGCACAAAACAACATTACATGTACTATATAATATGTGCAGTTTTGTGCCGTTGTTTTAAGTCTAACCTTAAAACTGAAAACTTGAGTAATACAAACGACATTGTTATCAGCGCTTAATTAAGATTTCAACTGGACAACCAAGAATATCTCATGAGTATACAATCATCTGAATTTGCCGGCTCCATATTCCGAAGATTTACGTTTAGAAACATTGTCGCAGTTCACATGATACCTTTGTCAACACTGCAGTTCGGTCTTGGAATGCAGTATTCATTTGGTATTCAGTATGCAGAAAACCCAAGGAGAACGTTGTTTTAAAAAGTGTCTACATAGAAATTTTCCCTGCATGGTGGCAGTGTCTCTCCTGGTGTTGAGTATCCTGAGTTCTTTTTTTTTAAGGTGAAACACTAAAACAGTTGCTCAGTTGAGACTTTGCTAGCAGCGAAAGAGAAATTAGACAGAAAAAGCATTTTTCTAAATTGATTTCTCAGCTTGTCGCCAAGGACTAGGATGCAATCTTTATTCAAATATTATCTTGGCTATGAGCAAAGTTTAGACAGACGAAAGGTTTTGGCGAAATGCACCCAAACTAGAACCTTTGATAACGAGGTCTTAAAATAAAATGAGCATAAATGTACTTTCCGCTTCTAACGGTCTTGGCAGGTGAAATTGAGGGAGGAGTGGGTACAAAAACACAATCATGAAAAAGGGACATTTAAATTATTTTACTTGAAAAATTGGGGTAATAAAATTTTTGGTATCCGCCTGAAAGTAGCTACAGTACCAAAGGCCAATTTTGTCCTTTTAGCTTATTATATTGCCTATATTTAAAAAGGTTACCTTCGATATGTCTAGTACCTACAGGACCAAAGGCCAATTTTGTCCTTTTAGCTTATTATGTTGCCTATATTTAAAAAGGTTACCTTCGATATGTCTTCGTAGCTAATCATGTTGCATATTGTGTTATCGATTACATGCGACGCCTTCAAAATTGAAATTAGCTTAAGGAGTTATAGAGAAAAAAATGGGGAGAGTCACCTAATGAAACGCTCAAATTAACAAATATACATGCAATTCGCGGTAGACTCACACTAAAAGAAGTTAAACATGGTTAAAGAGCGTCAATGTCGAAATAAGTGGTTCCGCGAACTCTTAAGGCTGGAGAAAATCAATTCAACTCAAATGAAACTCAAAGTGATTCAGTGGTACCTACTTACTTTCTTGTTCATAGTTTAAAAATTATTAAAACAAAAATAAGTTTATTTTAAGCTTGAATCGTTCAGTCCATGTGATATAAACTTATAGGGTCGTTGTTTTCCCCGGGGGGGAGGGGGTGGGGGGGGACTCTCGGAGATGCTCTTCGGAATTTTTTTTAATGTTTTTTTCCCCCGGGTTGTTTTACACATGATTCTTGCTGGCCTTATTTTTATATTACACGTTTTACAACCATTCAACAATTTGTGTTTGTCTTTAGAAAACAGTAGTGATCATCCATAATTAAAGCTCATCTAATTTTTTGCTTGCGAAATAAGTGAATATAGTTGTAAAGTGTCTCATAGTTTGCCTATACGCATTACACAGAAGTATCGGGTCTAATATTGAAACTTGATTTGAGTTCTTTTTATTACTTAGAAACATTCAAGAGAGTCCGGGCATAAAAAGACGAATATTCTATGTTGCTATTAAACAGATGTCGGATCATGCCTAGCAATTAACTAGTGCACAGAGGAAAGGAAGAACAAACTGATACGAAAACGAGGAGAAAACTGAAAACGAAGACGACGAAGAAGAAGAGAAGAAAAAAATGAGTAAAAAGACAAAGAGGGATTTAAAAGTGAGATAGAGCAGAAGAAGAAAAAGAATGAAACGGACGTGACGGAGAAAATAGACTAATAGTTAGCTCTTGATTTGTAGCCCTGCAGAAGTCATAAAGCAAATACAAGCTAATTCAAGCAGAAACAAGTCGAAACAAGAACGTGATGTTACTAGGAATCGAACTCTTGCCGCCCACTTGATCAATAGTCTCATTTTAGCTTAAATTATTCTCAGCTAGCCAATGAGTGGATTCATTAAAACCACTCGAAATAAGTCGACTTTTTGTGTGTAGATTCTCAGAAAATACCAGTGTCAAGTAGCTAGACCGTATTTGTGTTTGGTCATGGAGTGCAGGATTAGTTTACATGATTTACTTAGTTAACTCTTTGTCATAAAATTAATTTATCACCTTGAACAATTTCTTTTTGGGATTGTTATTTGTTCAGTATAAAAGTCCGTTTATTTTTCCTTATTGCTGTTATTTATTTAACACATATTGGATAAAGCAGGTGGATAAACAAGTGAATATTCCCCTAATCCAAGGTGAAACAGCTGAATACCGAAGCGCCTATGATAAACTACTACACACAGCTAGTACAATAGTTTTATATGAAAAGACTGTTCTTCAGTATTTAAAATATAAAATTTGTCCCAAATTTTCATTTTTTGGTGTCTTTTAGGGGTTGAATAGCACTGAAACAGAGATGGAAAATTTGCGAAGCCACGTCCTTTTGAAAAACGTCAGGTATCTTTTAGGGGTAGTTTTGAAAAATTCCGACGAGCATTCCCGATCGTTTATAACTCGGGCTCTTCCTTTTCATTCGGAGCGCTAAAACTCGCTAAAAAAACGTTTTTTTCCGCTTTTGAAAAAAATGTCATCTTGTTTTTCAGTTATTTAGCTTTAAAATGACATATAATTTATTCAATTAGCAAAAGATCCGAGGCGCTGGCGATTTTTTTACAAAGATACTCCGTGAACCATTCCTGCAACCTCAACGTGGGAGGCTACTCTGCGGCTTCCTGTGGTATAAACACCGGGGTCCCTGTTTTAGTATTACCAGTTTCTTTTCGGCAAGAAATCAAAATGGCTGACTTGTTGCGTAACACTCAAATATCTGTAAAATGTGACGCATTGCTGCTGACTGACAGCGCAGCACAGCCTGCACAGCACTCAAGAAACGGTTGTTGGATGGTTATTTTTTCTTTACAAACTTTTTGATTGTAATTGCAAAAAATAAATGAATAAAAAATAACTAAATACAATAAAATGAAATATATGCATTAGATTGAAAACGCATTCGTGATAATACTCGTCAGCAGTCTCTTGATTGGAATGGGAACATCATTTGTAAGAGTGTTCCTTGTCCCTTTTTAAAGAAAAACTGTTGACTAGCAGATCGTTCCAATAGTGGAATCATACTCTCCCCGGGAGAAAACGCAGCTATTGAACTTATTGCGCAAAAGTAAATTTTCAACCAGTATTACAGTAACATCTTAAACTGCTAAGACCGTCCTCGCTTACCAACTTCCACTCCTGTTCGTTGGACGCGATACCTACAAAAAGGCGCTGATGTCTCTCTGGATAATATCCCATTTCTTCAATTTTAATCCCGATGCAAACGCAGTCTAATAAGCTAATCACTTTGTTAAAACCCACGCAGTTTCCCAAATAAGAAGGGGCGTAAGAGGTCTGTAATCAAAGATTTACCATAATACCGTAAACTTTCCGTAATTTCTTCGGAGCACTCTTCTTTACCGAATGCCGAGTTCAGTGAACACCACCACCTTTTAACGCGTTGGCTGAATGGCACAAAAAAAATAAGATGAGTAATATAACATTTACAGTAAAAATTGTATTTTATAGAAGTACGGTAAAAGAGTGGTGTGTATGTTGTTTTTTATTCATTATTAGTACTAATTAGTAAAACTTATCCCCCTTTTATGTGCAAATAAGGCCGTGAGGCTTTTTTGGGGAATTGGCAAAGAATTGGCTTTTTTGATTGATAGTTGGCTTTTTTGATTGCAAGAGGAATTGAGGAGCAATGATTGCCTTTATAATTAATTACAGGAGATTCAAAGATGTATGAAACATAGAGACATGTTGTCGGTACCCTGATGTTCACCACCAATCGTCAAAACCACCACTACAACGAACAACAACAACAACTACAACAAAAAGCAGCAACTATAATAACTATAATAACTGGTGTAAGATAGAAAAGTTGTCATTAACCGGCGCACGTACGAATTTGATATGCCCACATCCAGCACTTTGTGTGGCGTTGATGCAACATATTATTGTTTGTCAATAATAGCACGTGTATCATTGTTGTCTTGTTTGTTCACTATTCGTTACCGGCTCACCCGCGGAACAATAGCTATATTCAATTGGTCACGTGCTGCCTTTCGACACGAGTAGCTTTTCTTTTGTAAAAACAAAGGTGTCAGGTGCCATTTTAATGGACGATGTTTTAAGCAAACCTCGATTTTAGTATATTAAATCATTTGATTTGACAGCTCACTTCGTTTTCTTTGTGCGACTACGTTCTCATTTATATGATATAAAAGTTGCTTAAATTAATATGTATATATATATTGTCTGTAATAATTTACAGAATTTAGGTCACATTTTGCTTGATATCGGGCTAATAGTACTTGTTTACTAGAGTAGTTTCTAACCCCGTAATTATCGTTTGGTGATCTGTGTTTATAATGAGCAAATTGAATATCGTAATTCTTTAAGTAAAGCGAAAAATGTAAAAAAATGCAAGTGTAGCGAGGATTTTATACTTGATCCTGACACACGTGCTGAGATATTTTAGACCCGAGGTGTGAGTAACTAGCCTCCGTTGCATATGTCTTATGTGGTTCGCCGAAAGAAAAAGGTCCCAGCGAACCGTCTGCAACGGAGGCTAGTGAGTAACGATGACCCTTCGTTCAAATTATGAGAAAAATTGGACATACATATTATATAATTTGCGTCAATAAAACCCAGCGTCGATAAGAATTTAGATTTTTCCCAGTTAAGTCTGGTTTTCATATAATCGATAACGGTCGTAATAATCGATAACGGTCGTAATAATTGATAGCGGTCGTAATAATCGATAACGGTCGTAATAATCGATAACGGTCGTAATAATCGATAACGGTCGTAATAATTGATAACGGTCGTAATAATCGATAACGGTCGTAATAATCGATAACGGTCGTAAGCGATCGAAAAAAAGATTCGATTATAGGGAAACCAACGTTTTTTCGATCCATATATGATTGCATGCGAAATCGTTCAACAACGTTCGTAGGATCGAAAAACTTTGGTTTCCCAAAAATCGATTTTTTTTTCGATCGTGTGCGACCGTTCTCGATCGTTTGCGATAATGTGGAAACCAGGCTTTAGCCTGAACAGGTTCTTATAAAAAAATGGTGTGAAATCAGACTGTCTAGATTCTTAATCAGGTTGTTAATCTTAGTTAACAAATAAATACTTGTGTTGGTACTATCAAATTATTCACACACTATCATAAGTTGTATGGAATGCAATATTAATCAAATCCTTATGCACTTCTGATTTCAAAAAACGTGGTCGAAGAGAAAGGCGATTGCACAATCGAAAGGAATCATGGATATTTAAAAACATTGATGATATATAATGAACGATATCAGCAAATAAATGATGGTGAGCCCATTAAAAATCGCCCATGGGGGGACAGATTGTTATGCTTTGTACAAGAATTGCAACAATGCAAACGTTTGTCCACAATTCCATTTAGCCTTGCTTTCTCCTATTTTCCTCGGACAACCTTTTTTTGCACAAAATAGAGCTAAGTTATGAACAATTTACAAACTGAGAACCAATTTTGAAATATTAGATTAAATGTATTGCGAGCTGCCGTTCCAAAACCTATATAAGGGTAACGCATTGACTACTTTAGACGCCGTCCCAGAATTACAACCATTTTCGTTGAAGTGCGACCCTCAAAGCTAAACGCTTCGTCTAGAACATGGCATTTTGGTGCGTCAATCCAAAAGCCGACAAAGTGAGGCAGACTGTCGGGAAATACAAGAAAACGCCGCAGCCGAACAGACGCCGCATGCTCAACAGTGCATGTATGTAGTTGAAGAGTCATATTCGAAGTAGCAGCTCTGAATGCCGACCGTGAAAGAAACAGTTGTGTCGGCATAGAGTGACTTTCTGTGTGCAAGTTGCACAAATCAAACATGAATTTTAATTAAGGTTGGGGCACATCGCTTACTTAGAACTAACTCACATAAAGAATCATTTTACTAGTTGTAAAACACCCTTAATAAAGCGAGGTTATCCTTATGAAATCACAACCACGATTCTTAACAGTGTAAAGCTCATGCAAAGAGAGAAAACAAAGAAATGACAGTACAGTCAAAATGCAAAACTGACGAATAAAAAAATATTACCGCTTGTCACAATTTTCAACCATTGCATTGAAAGCCTAAAAAGGTATCTTAACTGAATACTAATAACGACAAAATTATCACAGATCTTCCCACACCAACCCATGGTGCCTTTTATTGGATGCATCGTACAACATAACTCGATAACAATTTCCGAAGAATTATAGTTTGTGTGGCTTCGAATATATTTTTTAAAAAGCTCTGTTCTTCGTTGGGGTTCCTGTGTAATTTTAAGGTTTTTGGATTTCCCGTCCTTCTAAACAAAGTTTAAAGTAAACAAAATTGCCAGATTGCAATCTCTGGAAGTTTTCTCGGAACCGTAGATAATAGAAAATCACCAAACTAGAATCTGCAGTCTCTTCCAAATAAAGCAAGATTACCAAATATGGTTAGGGACGGACCATTAGATATTTGAGGGGGGCTGGGTTAATACCAAAAAAATATCGAGCAAAGCTTTAAACAAAAAACAAAAAAACAAAAAAAAAACGTGCACTGCATATGTGCCAATAAAAAATGCCGTGCAGGGAGGAAGAAAATATCCTGTACAGCCATCACATGGGAAAAAAAACCTGCAAAAAAAAATCTGAATTAGCGATTATTCAGAATTTTATTTATCAAGTAATTATTAAAAACTTGCCATATTGATATTTAACTAGGTAACTTAACCGTCAACTACTATGATTTACCGTCAACTGTCAAAACGCCACGATTTTAGTCGTCAACCGTCAAAATGACGATTTTTTAGCCGTCAACCGTCAAAGCTACACCCCCATTGAGACCATCACTTTCCTGTGGCTTATCAATCTGAGCTAATTCATGATACCAATATTTTGTTATTATTATTATTATTTATGTATAATTAAATATTTATTGAAGAACTTATTTTTGGGTCATGAGACTAAATACACAATATTTGAAAAAAAGTTATGGAATACGGATATATTTGAAGAAAAATAAGGAACTGGGAATATCCGGCTTGTTAGAATACGTTATCTATTACAAATAAAAAAAAGAAAAAAGAAATGAAAGACCTCTGTATTGTTGGATATCGTTCATGTACAAAAAATGAGCTATTACATTGTTTTTATTATTTAGTGAATATGAAAGAATACTTGTAAAAGATAGAAGAGGTAGGAATTGGAATTCTTTGTCTTGACAACACCGGAATATATTGGGATTGTCTAAACGGCGCGGGTTCGCGGGTGGCGGGTAAAACATCGCGGTTAAAAAACATAATAGAGTGAATACAGGTCATCCGTAAAACTTTAGTGATTACTAAATAGAGTGGTTAACGTATGACCGTGAAATAAAATATAAATAGTTATTGTCTAATAGTTTATAAATAGTAAAGAATAGAAATTACTATCACTTATTTAGAACAGTTCAATGACAATACTTCAAATACTCAGTACAATAGACAAGACATTTTATTGTAACTTTATGGTGACTAATAGTAACTGAATAGAAACTAGTAGGTATAACAACTATTTAGGTTGATAGTTGACATACGATAAGCACTCTAGCACAATTTTATGTACATTCTTATATATCATTGTGTTTTGAATTTTAAATTTGCACTAATTTCCAAAATTTCCAAAATACTTTCCGCTTAGGACTTTTTCGAATGAATTAGCAGTTCGTGCGCATCGTGATAGTTCGTGATTTCTTCAAGATCACATATTTTTTTATACATCTGTTCATATATTTTTAAATAAAATAAAGTGTAGACATTTGAACAAAACACGAATTTTGCTCCTAAAAGACAAATTACTGTGTTTTTGTTTCTCTTCGTTTTTTTAGCTTTTTGCTTTACATTCTCAAGTCACCAAAATGCATGAACTTTGACGTCATATTGCACAAAAACGAAGTCGGTGACCCCCCTTTTTTATTGTAGTATCTGAAAGCGTTTCTCAAAATTGTTTGTTAAAAAGAGTATAAAAACAATTTCATCGGGCAGTTTTATTTCTACGGAATTACCTTAAAAGTGAATAGCCTGGGAGACCTGTATTGGGCCGAGCGAGACTAGAACATAATCGTACTCAGGATCATTTCCTTTTCTCCTCAAGATGTTGCTGTTGAACGACCTGGGTCTAGCCTTAACCTTCACCTTGGCCGATGACACTAGCCTTCGTGGCGCGACAACCAACTTTGCCTCATTAGAAACAATAATATATTGGTATGGTCATGCACGTACATCATTTTGAACTGCACTGAAACGAACAAATTGGGAATGAATGAATGAATGAACAAACGAACGAACAACAAACGAACGAACGAAGAAAACGAACGAACGAATGAATGAATGAATGAATTTCTGAGGGATAGGAAAACTAAAAAAAATGAAACTACCAGATCTCATAGATAAAATAAAAGCAAAACATAGATTACCAGATTAGATTAACAAGCTGTGAATAAAACCGACAAAACAAGCAAATAAATGGGTGATTTATAGGCTGCTTTGTTGTTATTTGTTTTTATTTTGGGGGGGGGGGGGGGGGGTGAAGGGGAGGAGGGTACAGAAAAAACGAAAAATAAGATAGATGAATGTCATTCTGGATCTCGTAGTTCTGAGCCTGATTAAAAGATGACTAATATAAGACATAATCTAGAACACTGACTATTGGTTGCCGGGGTATAGCGCTGTTTTCGTAGGATTGAAACAGAACTATGAGATATGGCTGCGAACAGAAGCAATGTCTAATTTGCTTAAATAAATACTGAAGAAATTGGAATAAATGAATGAACTGAACACTAGAAAGAATGAAAAGGTAAAAACTAGTAAAAAATACTAGGTAGGACTGCGCCGGTGTTTCTAGAGAAACAGTTGTAAATGTAATGATCGGTTAGACACCGTAGAATGATAGTAAAACGTCAGTTTTCTCTAAGTACTATCCTGATTCTACGGTGTCTAACTTATCATTACATTTACATCTAGAAAGAATGGCTGCATAGATGACTTGCAGAAACTGTTCGCTTGAGGAAGAAAGTTCCCTTGGTAAGGACCTTGCAGAAGGTCCCATAAGTCTTGTTCAATGTCTCTACTACTATGATTTAAATCTAACCTTAACCATAAAATCAACCGAGCCGACTTTCTTAATCCGGAAATAGTCAAGAAATAGTATTTTATTTTCTATTTTCTGATTGGATTGAAAGTTAATCTTACGGTCTCAAAGTAGTCCAAGTTTTCATTTACTGGCACTTTCGTTTCAACAGGACTTTTGTTATAATTGGTTTATTTCCAAATTCCACTGATACTTTGAATTACTGATAAAACCACCATTCAAAATGAAAAATCTACTATAATTATTGATATTAATCCTTTATTCCAGCAACTGGATTTTTATTCCTTAAATTTGGAACAAATATGGAAAATTGACACTGATTTCAGTAGCAATCATTCGAAAACTGACAATTATACTTTATACATTTATAAAGCAAGAAAAAAGTGTAATATCTGATATATATGCCACAATATGAAAAAAGTAGAAAAAACGACTTTCCTCACAGTACTGACTGAAAGTGTTTATATATTAATTATGCTACAATAAAAACTATTTTAAAAAAGGAAGCGAATCACGGATAATTTGATTTTACTCTGTCAACTTTTCCACGGTTGATGCAAAAAAGAATTGATAACTTCTTACAGGTAGAAAATGTTTAGTGAAAATGTTTAGCAATCTATTTGTTAAAATACTTTTTTGTGTTTTTCATCAGTCTGGTAAGCGGGTAATTAGAATTTGAACTGAATAATGTTTACTAGTTAACTACATCTTTGACGTAAATTCACAAATACGCTTTTTTAGCTGATCAAAATATAGTACGTCTTTTGTGTAATTTCTTGATTTGGGTAAAAAACTATTTTTTTAAACTGAAAATTCTACACTAACATATAATTCAACTTGCATTAAAACTCTAGGTCAGTGTATTTTTTTCTCGAGCGGCTCTCTGTTTAGACTCTAAACTGAATTAAAAACACTTCGTTGTAAAACATGACTCGCTTGGAATTAAATTAACATGAAATGCTTGAGACTTCAATTTTAATCTGCAATTTTCATTTGTTTCAATACCTAAGTTTTTTCACTTTGACAAAAGTTTGGCTCAGAACAAACTAAACACAAACTACAAATTACTTTTAAGTGAGTCTAATAAATGAGCTAAAAAGCTTTTCAAAAATTACCTTTTTTACTCTTTTAGGATAAATACCTTCATCAAGAAATTGTTGAAGTTGAAAAAAACTGTATATGTTTTGTATGTTTTCAATCCGAGTGAAGTTGTTGGTCGCTTTCTTCGGTTCAGTGGCTTTAAAGCTCGGTGGGAGGAACACTTGTAACTATTTTATTATTCACAAATCAAGCGCAAAATTAAATTATAATGAGCATGTGATTTCATTAGCAATGCTATGCCAAGTCCTTTTTTTCTTTACAAAAGCATTTTACATCTTTAGAATACAAAAGATGTCTATGAAATACTTGAACAAAACTTTCTATACGTCTAGTATCGCGTTTTACTCCATCTCTTGTAGTTAGTGTGCTTCAAGAGCACACTTACGACAAAAACAAAACAATCTACTCACTAATGCTAAATTCTTTGTGTAAATGGCCGTTGAAATGCTTGTATCCATAGAAAAACATTTTCCGTTGCCAAGTGATTGAGTTTGTTGAAGTCTTGATTGACAAAGCTACTTTTTTTACTGGTATGATTCTCTCCTGGACATTGTGAACATGGTCTATAAATGTTTCATATCTCACCCGTACTTTTTTTATACCTGCTCTTATTTATTGACTGAACATTTTGTTGTGTTTTCAACAATATAGCTAAGAGAAAATAAACTAAAGCACCGGAAGTGAGTTTTATAAAATTGGAGTTGTATTGGTTAAGTAGAAATCATGAAATCATGGGCCTTTTGACGTCCAAATCCTTCGGATTACTTTTCTATTCAACGATGATATTTGGGCAATTGTTAGTCAGCTAATTTTAGTGTAATTTCCTTTGTTAGTGGTTGTTAGTGCCCGCCCTCCTGACACGGTCGTTTAATTGTTCTCGACAATAGCTATTTAGACGTGAACAGGAAATGAACGTGAAGACCACAACGTTAGCTGATATTGCCTGTTGAAATGACAACCTATCGACCAATCATATCACCGGTTGGACGATTACTATGCTGGACTAGAACGCCTTGTGGATTTATCAGTAGCCATTCAGAATAGCCTTGTTGTCTCGATGTTTCATCCGTAACACGGCCACTGATTGATTGATTGACAAGCTAAAACGACAATTTGAGCATGCATTGTGTTGTGGTTTACTCATTATCTAAGCACCCATTTGGTAAAGGCCAGGCAGAGATTTGTTACTTAGCGTGAAGTCCCATAGTTCTGCCGCTTTACGTACGTGAGACTTTAGAAGGGTGAATTTTCACAGTCTATCGCAGTCTAATCGTAGGGTTTCGCGCGTTCGATTTTACTTGAAAAAAAAATATTGATCAAGACTTGTGCTAGAGTATGGCCTCTCTTCATTTACCGGAAACTAACCTTACACGTGCTGAAATTCCGTACTGTGGTACTACTGGTATGGTACAAACAAATACCTTATCGCAAGATCCTTTAGATTTTGGTAAGAAATAATCTATAGTTTGGGAATTGCAAGTTGAAGCTCTTAGACTGCTTTTGTTGTGTTATTATATATTAGGGTTATTCTTTGATGGGATACGTAATTTGTTGACGTTTATCTTATAAGATTGTGATAGCTGCTGTAACTCATCGAGAGTGCTCTAAGTCTCTAATATCTCTCTGATTTATATGGTTTTACTGATATCCAGACAGAAGAATAGACACAATCAACCCTTACGCTAAGCAACAGAACTTCTTTGACGGGATGCAATGTCATGATCCAACAGGATCTTCGACTACAGCACAAAACTTTGCCGTAACTGTTGGATACTCATCGCCTCTACCTCACGGTCAATTAGTATCAGAGCCGTTAAAAGTTGAGCTGGAAAATCAAGAACTATGGCAAAAGTTCCATGCAATTGGAACCGAAATGATCATTACAAAAAACGGACGGTAAGATCCCAATTACCTCCACAACCAAATCGCTTTTCATAACATTAGTCAACGTAATAGATTCCACTCAATAATCCTAACATAGAACTCAACATTGACAGCCTCAATTGTTCAAACACTCAGCATTATATTTGTTAGTAAACATCCCAAAATGAGCCCTTGAACTTTTCAAGAATTTGTCATTAGATTAGTACATACATATTTGCGAAGGAACTTTATTTATCGTATATTTTCCAGGCCTGTTTGGCCGGTTCCTGGACCAACACATTGAAGCCACCACACAGGATACCACGTACGATGCCCTCAAAACGGAAACAAACATTTGCAAATAATCCAATTTTGTACTATCAAAAGATAGCAAAAATAAAGAAATTTATATTCCCGTAAATGGTTTATTTTGGCTCTTCTAAATTTAATACCAATTTTAAACACTTGTTTTTGTGTGTGTGAAAGGAACTGACACATTGTCAATACCTCATAAATCGTTTTGTATGCACAACAAATATAAAAAGTAACGTCTAACGTCGTTCAACATAAAAAACATGTCTCTGTTTATTGTATGTCACTAGACATGTTTCTGGGTTGTAATCGGTTATCTGAGAAACATTTGATGCTGTAACCCGTGGTGAAAACATCATCGCCATCGCGGTATTACTTAGAACTAGGAAATGCCTCGCTAATGATATCATAAAATCTTCTCCCACTTGGACAAGAAGAGGAAATCTTCACTGGTTATTTGAAAATATCAATAAAGATAACAAAGTATAAAAGCCAGTATGGAATGGCTGACGCCTAAGAAGGGTAATCGGTCTAAACTAACATCACAATAATTCAGTGGTTTGATACCAAAGTAGCTCTTTAATCTATCAACAATTCTACACGATTTTGCTCATATTGTCAGTCGTTTTTACTTTTAAGGCGGATGTTCCCAGTTATTCGAGCGAATATTGAAGGTTTGAATCCCAAAGAAGAATACATACTAGCATTGGATTTGCTACCAGCTGATGACAATCGCTACAAGTATCATAACACAGAATGGGCCATCACTGGCAAAGCAGAAAACCTTATCCCTTCAAGATTGTTTATCCACCCAGACTCGCCAGGAACGGGTGCACAATGGATGAGACAAGTCATTTCCTTCCAGAAACTCAAGCTAACAAACAACTTAAACGATCAGGCAGGACATGTAAGTTTGTACACGATATACATTACCCGGCTATACTTCAACTTTGTTAGTTTTTCAATTTGCACTCACGCCTTGAGGCATCAGTGATGTTTTTATCTGATAATAATATAACCAACTTTAACTTGATTTATAATGGAGGAGTAGTTTTGTTTAGTAGTTTAGGTAAATGGCTAGTCTACACTAGGAAGTGGTCAGGGACAATCTGAAAGGCCTCACCTTACGGCATTTGTATTTGTTCGTTATGTACAACTTAAAGGGGTTTATAACAAAAAACACGGATTTTAAAAATGACTCAGTTATATCTAAAAGAGCGCTTCAAAGCACGTAATCAAACTTCGGTTTTTCTATTCCAAAAGGATCAAGCAAACGTGGAATTTGTTTTTATAGAAGAAATTTCACAATACAAGATTTGAAGTTTGAATCTTAAAACAACAACTTTCATATGACAAAATCTGTTTAAAACAAAAGCAACCTTAAAGGACACTAAAAGACATAACAAAACTTACTGGATTGTCAGACATCAACTTCTGCGACGTTTATTTATCCTTGGTAATACTATTTTCAATGTTGTTTCGGCCGTATGAAAAAATCTGTTGAGGACTAATCCAAACACCTTGACAAGAGATGATAAGGTAAATTTGTGAAAACGCACACGTCAGATTTTTGAGGAAAGTACACTTTTATTTGTACAAATAAACACTTGTATTCAAGAAAAATATAATTTATATAAGACCAGGGCAAAATAGACATTGCTTTTTTTTCGTTGAACTTGACCTACATCAAGCGTACTTACGAGTTAAGTGCTAGTTTATTAGGTTTCCAGCGATTTTACAGGCACTCTCTAAATTTAATATTACTGTATCAGTTTTTATTTTGGAATAGTTATCATAATTTTCAGAGAAAGCCCTCCAACAACAAGGACCAGTATTTTTACAATAAAGTTTTTTTTAATAGCTTAGCTTGACCAAACTAGTCAGAACGCGTCTTCAATTAGTTGGTACAAAAGCAGGCCATTAGCGTTGATCAGAAGACGCAAAATGCCATTTCACCAAGAAGAAATCACACATTATTTCGCTCCTGACTTTTTTGATTCAGAGTTTTATGCATTGCTGATAAAAGGGTATTGTTTTGTATGTATCTCACAGGGACAGTATTTTGTTGTAAAGAGTAATGGCTCCATTTGATACCCCACGAAGGTACTAAGCAAAATTCCCGCCCTCTATCACTTCGACACAGTATCTTAACACCCCTACTGAACATATTCTTTGCAAAGCAATATTTTTACACTGCACACCTAATAACAAACTACATCAAATTTGACAGTTTTATGTAAAAGCAACTCTGTTAAAAGTGGTGAAGAGACTTGTGTTTTCACTAGTATTTTCACACCATTTTAATGTTAGTTTTGTAGTTAGTTTTTGCGAAGGCGGAATTGGACATTCTTTTCTGTTTGATATCATATTGATGATGCTAAACAATGTCTTTTTTAAAGCTCTATTTTATCCTAATCGCTTGTGTTCTCGTTTAGAATTCTAACATAAATCAAATGTATGTCCAATAACTTGGTGCTGCGTTGCTCTGCTGAGAAAATATGTTACTGTTTTAACCTGATTTGCAACACGAATTTGTTCTTTTTTTCTGAATCCTCAAAATTGTATGATTTGAACGCAACGCTTCCACTTCTTATACTTAGAAGTAAAAACGAAAATGAGATAACTTGAAATATAACTTCTGATGTGGTGCCAATTAAGCTTGCAATTCTCTCAAGAAACATTTTTTTTTCAAATCCCTGCAAATACTGTAAGCAAATTTGTTGGAGCTTTGCAAAAGATGTTACAGTTATCTCGTCTAATAAAGTTAATTTCTTTTCATGATAAATGTAACATTTGAAAATTTGCTGACCAAATCCAAGGTCAGCGTCATAATTTTTTTTAAAAATAACCTACATTTTTGTGCCGACAACATACAAAAGTAATTGTAAAAACAACTTTGATACTAGCGTTCCTTCTCGCAAATTGGTGCCAGAAAACTTTATTATTAATTACTTATTATCTGAACGTTCGCGTTGACAAACTTATCTACCGTGTAAAACTTTCAAATACGACTTTAAGTTTGATAACAAAAACTGATATAGGAAGAATAAAAACTTTTGAGAGAAACTTTAAAGTTAACCGATACTGCGTCAAAGTTACCGAGATTTTTCTTGGTTTGTGTTGAAACTTTCTTTAAACTGTAAAGATCTCATTGCGTGAAAAGGCTTTTTCGGATGGAAAACTGGCTTTCCGTGATGTTTCTAGTAAAACGACTAGTGGGTTTTTAAAGAAAAAAGTAGAGACATGACCAAATACACATTTTAGTGCACCACTTCTTGTCTGAATTACTGTAGAAAAAAATTACTGAATTACTGTAGGTTCAATAATCATTATTTATTTTTAGAAGAGTTTTGAATTTAATTTCAATTCGGTACTACAGCAGGGCTTTTGTTGGAATTAACTTATTAAGTTGTTTTTCCCACAGTGCGAATGATGTATTCAGTCGTTTTTGCAGTTAACAGCAATTCCAGATGCAATCAGTTATTTTCTAGTATGTTTTTAGCACTGCTAAATTTTAGCAGTATTTGCTCAATATCAGTTTTGGCTGTCACTGGCGTAAGTGATCATCGGTAGAAGTATATATTTGAATCGTGTATTAAATAGCTGTACATGTTTTTATAGCAAGACTGTACGTTTTTTATTGAATGTGAATGCTTCATTTTATCTAAAGATGAGTATTTGGTTGGATTCAAAAATGTTCAGTCGCTTTTAGATTATGCAATCTGTTTACAGAGGAGTGATGTTCCGAAAGTTTCTTAGTCATCTAATTTTGTCGTTTATTTTTTGTAAAGCTAGTACGAATTTGCTTCGAAAGTTGTACATAATCAATGCTTATGTATTAGCTGTGAAATGAATTTTCCATATATTCCTTTACTGTAATTGTTATACAAATCAAAACTTTTTCACGTAAGATTCACCCAAAACACCAAGCGAAGGTAAGTGATTTTTTTCAAAATATTTTATAAGGGTTTAGAATTGAGAACGACTTCAACCTCATGAAAACTTTGAAGGACTGGAAAAGTTTTAATGTATTAGAATATCATGATGCGTCAAAGTCTCTAAGTATAGGTGCGCTTTTCGAGAGACATAGTTTAATTCATTTACTTACATTTTTTGAAAAGTTTTTGACACTTTAGTAAATTACTGATCGTATTGTTTTATTTTGAAGTTTAAAGATTTTTTTTACCTTATGTTTCAAGTTTACGGGTCGTTAGTGTTTTGCAGGGAATCTTCTGCATGCACTTTCCAAGTTCAAAATGGCGGTCACTTTCAACAAAATCTACTTGTGATATTTTCTCTTGCTACTTGTTACAGTTTTTTTTTTTTTATTCAATTTTTTATTGATGGTTTGAATGCATCCAGAGTTTTTTATGTTAGAAACTGCATTGTAAATAATCAAATCAAATGTTCTATATCATTGTGAATACGTGTCAACCATTCTAGTTCGTGTGACACTTTTTAAAAAGAAAATGCCTTTAGACAAACTCTGACTTGCTTTTGTGGGTTTTCTTGATTTCAATGAAGAAAAACGAACTAAATTAGAATATTACGCAATGCCAACTAACGAGAGAGTTTGTTTGGGTATTCAGCCTATTCATTTTCAATTTCAGCTGATAGAATCATTGCAAACGAGAGGTTGTAAAACTCATGCTGACTCATGTTTTCCTAACAAAATAAACTTTTGCTATCATTTTTCCCTCAATCAATAGTACCAGTAGCTTAAAACTCGGAATTTTGAAGATTTTTGCGAAACGTTTGAAGAAACTTTACCGAGTTACAGTTATGTCTTTTAATTGACATGAAGAAAATTTCTTTAAAATTATCTTTTAAAATTTGTAGCATTTACAGCTTGGTTTTTCTTGATTTACACAAAAGATACAATTTGTTCTATATGAAAATGCTTGTTATTTTACAGTATTTGGTTTTTCGCTGACAATTAGCAAGTTTTACCATGCTCCACCCAAATCTAAGTGAATCTCGCGTTCAAAATAGAAAAAGTGTGAATCTTAAATGCTGCGGTTTTTCCAATGAATTGGCCAAAAGACTCACCCTGATTGGCTCTAAGTAATAAAACATTATTTCTTCGTCTTTGTGGCGAAACTAAATAAAAAAAATGCAGAAAATCATCTGAAGTGTAAATTTTCAATTGGGTGTGATTTGGACTCAACAGCTTGCTAAAATCGGACAAATTTGCTGATTCCATTCACAACTTTCTTACATAAACTCAAATAACACTATTCGTTGTTTACTGTGAAAATATAATAATCTACTACATTCAAAAAGTTTACATTTATTATGAAAATTTCGAGAATGGTAAGTTATTGATTGGCAAGATGTGAAATTTAGTTAAGTAAAATTTTATAGGCCACTTTCAAGAAACCACAACTTTTTTCTCAGCCCCAATAGATTAACAGTAGTTTTTTTACAAGGAAGACTGATATTTTCCAAAAACCTAAAGTATTTGCGAATCCCTGAGTTATGTGTGTGTTTTTTTTCTCGTAAGATCCAAAGGGAGTTCGTAGTTGAATTTCGTGGGCCATCAGTATTTGAGGTTCAGCCTGAACACTTTCGTGGGTAGGCCTGGATGAAAACCCCAATTTTCAGTAAAAGATAATGAAAAAATGCAATAAAAGTCAATTTAGATTTATTGAAAAAAAAGGAGAAGAAGTAGAAGTAAAAGAAGCAGATTTAGCCGAAGTAGGAAAACGTAGGATAAGAAGAATTATGAAAACGACATTTCACTGAAGACAATGGGAAATTCTTATATACTCTTCCCATATGAAAATTGTTCGTCCTCCAAATAGTCATTCATTAAATTCAAGCTTTCTTTTTTATTTGTGTGAAATGATATTTTTTTTTATGAGTGCATTAACAACTTCACGTTTCTATTGAGACTTTATCTGCTTTATAAACTCGATTTACTGTTTTATTTGTTTCGACGCTTTCAACCAATCTGTTCAGTTCACATCTTGAACCAACTATCAAAACTCTGTCAGTTGGTGAGAAACTTCACTCCTTTTGGAGATTTCTTTATAGATAGTTAAATTATTAGGTAAAATGTGCGGAAAGAGTGACAATCTGACGCAAATAGCGAAGACTTCTTATGTTTGAAAGGTTCGTTGCTCGCTTTTTCTCAATGGTTTTCACAGATTGTAATTACTTCAGGGCAATCACATTACACTTGGACACATTATTGGGCATTGTTTCTTCTAACATCTGCGTAACACTATTTGATTCTAACATTGAATACATTATATACAATTCTTTTATCTTTTATTTCACAATCAAAGCAAAATATCGTGTTTTTGTGCCAAATGCCCAGAAATCCTCTTAACTATTTATACAGAAGATGTATAATTTCATCGTTCTTTGGTTGAAGATTTTACACGCAGCTTTACTCATTTTATGAAGAATGAAAAACCAAAATGATATTGAGAAGGAAATAACAGCAGTTGTATTGTTTGAATTATATTTTCATACCACATGAGGGACTAAAGCCGTCATTTTGTACATGTAGAGTCTAACTCAAAGAAAAAGCTACACCAACTAAATGGTGGTTGTTTAATGTTCAAAAACCGTTTTTTCCTTCTTCTTAAAATGAACCGAATACTACAAATGTATCAAATAAGACACTTGTTAGTATTTTTGAAGAGACTAAACATATATATATTTACACAAAACTATGATTTATATTTATGTTTGTACGTCTAGATGACGTGTAAAATACAAAATTTAAAACGATTTACAATTTAAAGTTTGCATAAGTATTTGTTTGTTTTTTTATTTCTGATCCGGTTCAGTTGTTGGTTTAGTTGTCAGATAGTTGATGTAACGTAAATAAGCGTTCATTTTCCATTAAACACTTTGTGACGGAATTGGTTTTATTTAAATCTCACAAAAAGGGCTTGGCTGCATGTCTATGCTATATAACGACTACAGCCGGGATTTTTAACTTGATACAAGAGGTTTTCAGACGCTTTTGTTTTGTTGTTCCAATCTTATATTTGTACTTATACAAAAGTAACTGAGATATAGAGACACGACCTAGGACTATTGACGGAAAATAAACTGCTATACTATCTTGATTAACAGAGCAAACTGCAGTAACTGGGCATTTGTAATTGTACAATTTCACCATTTAATGTTGACACAATGTTCTTTTGCTGCGAGAACCAAGTATACATTGAAAATAAATAAAAGAGAACAACGTTCCAATGGTTAGTTAGTAGTACGCGTCCTTTGATGAGACAGGTTCATCGTCTGATTCATTGTATTAACTTCGTGTTTCAGCTTCTTTTTAACACCCGCATAGACAGTATTCATCAACAATTAATAGTGAAAGAGCTTGTCTTCTTACAGAAAAGATAAATTCATGCATTCACTTTTTCATTTTTCACGGTTTAATTTGTAATCTTTTTAGAAATAAAAAATCTATATAGTGTATTGTTCGAGACTTTCGTCTTGTTAACATACAAAATGTTCTCTCTGAAACAAAGTTTGACTGCGCTCTCTCAGAAAAACGTAAAAGACAAGTAACAGTCAACTACAGAACAAATCACACACTCATTACCTTATGACTCGTCTTTCTTTCACTGGATTTCAAAGCTAGCGAAATGGCAACACTGTTTAAAGTGGAACAAAGACGAAGTCACTCTGTATGAATCAAACTCCGACACACCGGCCGTATCGTTTTTGTTGCTTATGTTTGTACATACACGAATACATTGGTGAAACATATTACAGAATTGTAGTTGTTAGAATACATAGGATTGTATTCTTGAATCAGATTTTCCGACAAATTAAATGTTTCGAGTGGACTGCTACGGCACAGATAGATGTTGCGAGCGCAATCACAATTCGAGGTTGTAAAAAAAAATCGCCAAATTAAAATATGAATTAGAAAAAAAATAATAATAACAATAATTATAAAGTATATAAAGTCAATGAATTCATTTGCTGAAAAAGTGCGGTAAGGAACAGAAAGAAGACATCCATTGTATTGCTTTTTTTCCGAAACTTAGGAGAGGCTGCTTCAAGACAGGCTCTTATTTTTTAATTTATAAAACTTAATTCATAAATTTTTGAAATGACTAAACTAAATGACGCGCAAAAAAAAAACATTTTTCTTAGTTTGTGATTTCATGTCATTCTTAGTTTATAGTCATGGACGGTGTGTAATTTTTAAAAGCTTTTAGTGACAACATTTGAACTTCAACATGTAAACCGTGAGATTGCTCAATATTGTCGAGCCTCGCCCTACATATAGCCCGCTATATATCAGCTACACACAGTCAATAATGTCAAAAAGTGACGAACTCTCACATGAGGGAATGTGCTAATTTTTTATTGCTATATTTCATTTCAAGGGTATCAATAAAACAGATGTTAGAATCAACTTGTTTTTACTTGACTCGCACTTTATTTGAGCCTTGGTGGATGGCGTACACACGTCTGTGATCAAAAATATTGGCCGGTGATGCCATTAGCACATAGAAGCCACACAGGCTTTATATGTAATCACGCGTGATGCTTCACTAACGATGAATGTTCATATATTGCAACGATAGATGACTTTATTTAATACATCTGCTGACGATTAGCCTACGTTGCATCCGGTTTAGTTCTCGCATCAATTATTGATCAGTGTACCCATAACCCAGTTCGGCATAGTTGTGCAGTCGTGGAGGAAGTGGTTCTTTTAAAAGATACTTATTTCACTGTACTTCTGTTGTTTTACCGCTACAATTGCCTATTTATGTATTTCTATAAGCAATGTTAGATTAGCCATGTCCTCACGAGAACACTCGTTTATGAATCGAAACTTTTGCATACTGTATAAACGGTTTTGGCCTTTTTAAAGGCGCACAGTTGTTGACATTGCATTAGAATTATTCAACTCATCTATGTGATAGTTCGATACATGCCGTGATACTACTTTGATACCGATGTGTATTGTTTTGAGATTTCGATCCTGAAAGACTTGTGGCGAGAAGAAGCTTTCGAGATTTCCTTCGCCTATTTATTGTTTATTCCCATCTATTATCTCATGGCTTGGCTCCGAGAACGAAGATTAATGAAAGGGCTGTTCACGTCTGCAAAAGGCGTGGATAGCCATTAGTGGTTCGCGAAGCAAAACCATAAGGATGATGATCTCATGTCAAGTCAGTTTGCTGTATTTGGAATCTATTTCGGTCACAGTAATCCGGTTTTTATTTAACAACAGTATGAAAAAGACCTTCATATAAGCATACATGTCATAAGTTAACAGAACTGTTTTTAACACGATACCAGACAATGTGTTTTAAAATAAAATTGATAAAATGGCGGCAACAGAGTACGTTTGTTTAACTCGTCGTACCTAGGGCCCTCACTGGACAGATGTCTGATAAAAATCACTGTATAGTAAACAAAAAAATAAGACCAGCTGATACGTACACACACGATACATGCTTTTCCTCTAGTTTGGTTGATATTTGTTTATTTTTTCAGGTCATTCTTAACTCCATGCACAAGTACCGTCCCAGAATTCATATTATTCCCTCGAAAGACTATAATATGTTTAGCATGAAAAAAGGATCGTTTTACACGTTTGTTTTCAATGAGACTGAATTCATGGCAGTAACAGCTTATCAAAACCCAAGGGTAAGTGAGTGGAGTGGGATCCCTGTGACAGTCACCTCCTAACAAATATGTGACCAATATTTTCATTTTGCTAATGGGTTCAATTGAATGACATCATTTCCGTTTTTTCTGTATTTAAACAAAGGGCGACACTGAAGTAGAGACCCATTGATGAGAACACTTGGCTAACTACCACATATTTAAATGGCCTATTACGCTCTATTGTTTACTTATACTGGGCACTTTTATGTTTTTCTTCAGATAACGCAGCTTAAGATCGAAAATAATCCTTTTGCTAAAGGATTCAGAGGAAATTGTAACAATACAAGTCATCATTTTGTAATGAAAAGGTAATCATCGCTATACTTCTGAAGACATACTAATTATTAAACTTTATTCTTTTTTGAAATGATCAGTAGCGGAGGTAATAACGTATACTAGAGTGCACATACTAAAAGTGTGCAACATAAATACTACTAGCTGTTGTATGCTAATTCTATTGTTTTCTATTGTTTGATAGTGACAACTGCTGCACACATTTAGTGCTTACACTCTAACATTAAAAACTAAATATAGAGTACACGCGCACAATTTCTTGTATTGTAGTGGAATGGTAATGCAATATTCAAACCGCTTGTTCCAGAAGCGAGAGCTTTAACCAAAGGCAAAATGGCATCAATATTAAACAGAACAATCGTGTACATGATATACATTGGGGATAACACTGCAACTGTTTATTTGTGTAGATCTCGCGAAGATAATGATGAAACACAATCATTATCACCATCATCTTCGACAGCAACTATTGAGCCCTGCAAACGATTTCGGACTTCCCCGCAGATGTCTGATTCCAGTAATACATCTCCACCGCCATCTTTATTCTCAGGTAAAAAACACACACATACAGTGCTTCTCATATCTGCAGCTATTTTAAAACAACATTAATTCATCTTTGAATATCTTTGCGTTTCACTCTAAAAGTAAGTGTTTGAATATATATTAAGATTTTAAAAGACATAACAAAAAACCTGCGTTGAAATATTGTTTTGAAATTGTTGATCATTTTTGGATATGATTGTTAACTGTTATCACTTGATACCCTTGCAGGTAGTCCTTTAAGTCGTCTTATGATGTCACAAAGATCTTCCTCGCACCACCCCTCCTGCGTAACGGCCCCACTGCAATCAAATTGTCGACAGAGATTCACAGATGATGCAAACCACGATCTATACCAACAGTCCTCAACTTCACCTTACAACTTATCAACACAGTCGTACACGCATGCGCATGGTATTGGTTTGAATGCAGCCATGAATACTATGACATCACAGAATCCATTGCCACACTCACACATACCAAGACCTATTGTACATCCGGGATACTTTGGACATTCCCATCATGGTGAACACACTATTCACTACACACCAGGCCACATGTCAGCGCATCAAAGCATGCCGGGATATTCAGATAACTTCCGGTCGGACTTCAACCTTGGCGGAAGAACAAGTGGTGATTATGCTAAGCCTCTAACGATAACAACAACCTTTCAGAATGGGTTTTCTGGGAATTCACCGTCTTATCCGCCCTATCACTGAATGAATCAAAACCAACTTAATCCACAATTTAGATTCCTTTGACTAACTAGCCTCATTTTGGGTTTGGTAAACTAAGCTGTTTTGTACCTATGATGAGACTAGTTAATACAGTGACGGATCCAGCTATGGTGGAAAGGGTATGCACACGCCCTTCTAACAAGATTTCAAGGGCTTGAATGGTTTTGCAAAAAATCCTTTGTGTTCCTTCGTGGTACATCCCCTAATGAAAACAATCCTGGATCCGCTCCTGGAACATACTTCTTAATCAAATCACAAGACGCTTGTCGTCTCTATATATCATTTAAATAGAATTTGAATTATCTATCAGAGCAAAACGCGGGACATATATTGCACTTTTATCGCTAGCAGACACAGTATATCTCTATAGAGTCCGAGGAGTCGAGGGGGAATAATGGACTGCTTGTAGTCAAATATTATATAGTTAATATGATAACTATTATAGTTGCAAAAATACTTAAAGCTGACACTATACAGGACTATTAGAGCTTTATCGCAAAAAATACAAAAAATAATATAATGCTATTATTCAAGCTTATATAGATATATTAAATTATCGACACATAAATATCGTGAATTTGAAGGTTTTTATATAGTTTTTACTAAGTGTTCGAGGCCAAGTTTTAACTACTGGGTTTTTAATGTTATGTATGTTGTTTTAAGTCAAAAGGCTACCAACGCCGTTGCATTCTAATTTCGCAGAAATGGTCGTCGTCGCGGTTTAGACATGGATGGTACTAGGCTTTTGAAGACTTTATACTAAGGGCCTGTTTATATGGAGTGAGTGAGCCAGCCCAGTTTAGCGGGCTGGTTTCTTTTGTCTTCAAGCTATCAGAGCGTAAAAACAAAAGAAACCAGCCCCCTTAACCGGGCTGGCTCGCCTATATAAATAGGCCCTAACTCATCAAAACGGTTTATCCTACATTTACATATTTACATTCAACAATGGAGAGAATCGTAATTTCCTGCTATGCACAACCATATTGTTACGTCACAAGTCTCCATTTCAAAGCGAGGCTGTATTATTTAATTGAATTTTTATTGAGACATACGAGTTGTATATTCTTATTGTTGATTATTTATCGTTATTTAATGTCTCGACTATATTCTATTCTGTCAGCAATTATTAATAATCGATTCGTTCTTTTGAGTTACGTTAGCTATCCTAGTTGTAAGAAACGTTTGTTGGAGAGATTGGACAATGGCAGTTGCACTGCAGAGAAGACTATACTTGGTTCTGCATGTTTTTTGGGGGGAGGGGAGGGGGCAAATAATTAATTTCTACATATGGCAAATCAACGATGCTTGAGCAGGATTTGTACATATTATTTGACAATCAAAATTCTCCATTTTCTCCAACAAGGTTGTTTCAACTCCATGACGGATATTTTGTTTTAATCATTTGTATATAAATATATTTATACATAATTAAAAGATTTTTTACCAACATTAGAAAGTGACAATATAAATAATAATATCAATGCAATTTAAGGGTAGTGAGTTTCAGCTAGTCCAAAAGTATGTTTTTATGGGCTCGATCGGCTTTTTCTTGACATCATAATAAAATTTAAGTGTCTCGTGCATTGGCGGGGACATTTGGTTTGACTGTATCTTAGTTAAACTCTAATGGGAAAAGAACTTAGGTCTCGTTTGCAGTTCCTTTGAATCAACTCAAGTTATTGTTCAGCTAATTGATATGACTATAGGTTCCAATTCAGTCGACTGGACTTAAAAAAAGAAGCCCGAGTTATTGCTATATATAATCTTGGATATTATTTAATATGATACTTCATTTTGAAGGTGTGTTCAGTGAAATTACTGTTATATAAATAATAATAATGAAAATAATATTATGTTTATACAATTCAATACCTTCATTGATAATTGTAATATATTATATGATGTAATATATATAATAAAGGTTGTTGTATTAGAATTTGTTGCAAGAACGTCTTTGTGTTTCGTTGCTTGTAATGTATTTCCTTCATTGTCCACGTACATATTCGCATATACGCACGTGCGTACGTGAAGTTTCAGAAATTAATGTTTGAAATGTTTACCAATTGTTTCTATTTTCAAAATTTTATTTTTATGCAACCATGATTTTGTAACACTTTGATTAAATTGTAAAATTGAATCTAAAACAAAAGCTAACGATGTTCTAGAGTACGCTGTATTTTTTGTTCAGTTTTTGGTAATCATACGTACTTGTGCGTACCTGAAAATAGGACCACGCTGGGCGCCTGATCAGAAACCCGGGGGACTACTATACATAACAGAGCGGGAAAGACAGTTGTATCCTTTCGGGGTCAAAATCGGGATTTGGCACCTCTTAGAACGTATTGAAACTTGTAGAAACTTTGTAAATTGACGGGGAATAATGGAGGACCTTGTCTTGAAGAATATCAAAAGTGTGCAAAAAGTTTATTTTATTGTTTCTGAGTTGCAAACCTTTGGTCAAAATAATGTATTCCATGTCCATCTCCATCTGCTCCATGGAAAAGAGTTCAGGTAACTACCATCCACGCTCTCTCCATTTGGGAGTTCGCACCTCACCCCGATTAGAAACAATATTGCTGGATCAAGACTACAACATGGTCGTATGGTCGTCCACATAAGCACTTGTACAATTATACAGTATACATAAAGTCATTCATGCTGAAAACTAGCTATACTGGTAAAGTTGGTCCAGTACAGTACTCGAGTACTTCAAAGCCTGAATACTATGCAAAATAATCTTATTCCGCGAGACTGCACAGATCCGAAAACAATATAAAAATACCAATGGTTTTGTGTCGTCTTTTTTGTCAATTTACACACAATTGATGTTTAATAGCCCGAGCAATGAAAACTTCGAAACTGGTTTGTAATATTTTGACATGATTAGAATTCAATGAAGTAAATGTTCTTAGTGTTCAGGGACGGCGGAACAGTTGTTCAATTTGGTGGGGGGGAGGGGGGGTTAAGCTCAATTTGTTATCCACCCTCTCCACCCTTATCATTTATCTCTAAAAAAAATTACAAATATTATCAATGTATCTCAGAAAAGTGGGGAGGGGGAGCTCTAGCCCCCCTAAAAAAAAAATCGACATGAAAGATAATCAAAATTACAAAGTTAACCAATTTTCAGAAGGCTTAAACAAATACTTACTGTTTTGTAGGTCTCAAAGAAATCTTCAAAATTAGTGATATTGGGGACCGTATCAGGATTAAGGGAACCCTGTCTTCAAACCTCATACCTTCTTCTTCTTTTTTTGGCGACTTTTATAAAATTGGCACTTAGTACCCCGGGGGGACTCCGAGGGTAAAAGATCCGGGATTTGGTCTCTTTTAGTGTTTAAAATACGAAATTTGCCAAATTCTCACTTTTTGGTATCTTTTAGTGGTTGAAACCTACTGAAACTCATGGTTTTGGTATCTTTTAGGGATGAAAACTTTGTGAAGCCACACCCTTTTGAAAAACGTGCGGTATCTTTTTAGGGGTATTTTTTTAAATTCCGACGAGCATCCGCGATCGTTTATCCCCGGAGTCCCAAACATGCTGAAACTTGATGATAGTACTAAAAGTGATACGATCTTTCTTATTTGTGGGTTGATATCTTGATTTTAATAATTGTTCAACTCGGACCCAGTTTATTTTTGAACTCCGGAAAGAGAAATAGTAAGTCAACATTAGAGTGCAATGCTGCAAACAAAGTTGCTAACACCGGCCCTGCAATATATTTGATATATTTGCATGATATTATGTGAGAGAAAGATCTTGAAATCACAGTGCTCTGTCTTTCTTTTAGCTGTTCATTGGACGCCATGACTTTTATTGCATTTTATCATTATATTTATACAGGAATGTCCCAGTAGTGAGCCGCGGTAAGTTTCAATGGAAGCATCTTGTTAAAAAGGCTTAGGAAGAGAACAAGGCCAAGAGGGCGAAGAACCATTTAACAACAGCAATGGGGCTTTAGAAACAAGTTGACTGCTGCCATTGTAGTTACTCTTATTGAGGTTTGTTCAAGTCAGGATGAATGCATCGTCGCGCGTATGTGACAACATATTTTACTCGGATAAATGTTTCAGTGAGGTAAATAAATAACATAAATGGTGCAATAAACGCCCGCAGATAAGAGAAAAAAACACCTCATTGGACAAGCACGCGCGTGCATGATCATCTTGAGTGACGTTGGCGCGCGCGCGCCTAGACGTCATAAACACGTACATCGCTATCCATAAACGTAGTCAGAATTACTTGACAAAAAGCCTCGCGTTCTAGTATCAACATGATTGTAGTAATAGTTAGCGCTGTAGCAACAGCAGTTGTTGTGGTAATAGCAGTGTTGTATCCCGTATATTTGCACATCACTCCACTCATTTCTTCTTCTCAAAAAGGTAACACATTGTCTTTGTTTTTATTTTACGAACTGTAAGTCATGCATGATCAAGGTTTTGAATTTGTCTATTTCTCTTTTTTTTTCAGAAAGTCGACTTCTAGAAAGAAAACAAAAGAATGAACAGATGGATAAACGCTCTCCAGGTAGCCATAGTCAGTTTTGAGACAACCAATATTTTTGTGCACGATTTTCTATCATTTCCAAAATATGTTGTACTGTTTTCTTTTCTCGTTTGACTTTCTGTACCATGTTTGTTCCTTTTGTTAAAAAATCTTTTCATTTATCATATATCCTATTTAGGTCAGCTAGAGCGTACAATTGTTTCCGCAACCAAAACGAAAACAGCTAAGTTATCTAAACTATTTGAAGAAACTTTGAAGAAAACAAGCAAACAACAACGATGTAAGTATTATAACAAGGAAAAAGGTAATCTAGTATTTCTTTCCTCACACTCACTACCTCTACATCTACCAGCTACGTACATCTTGACGACAATCTTAATATAAACTACTGTGCAAAAAAGTGGCGTATATAGAATAGTTTTTTCCCTGATCCTGTGTATTTTAACAACTCTTACAGTGATTTTAACAAAAAAAACGTCTTCTTCTTCAATTCTCAGCAATTCCTGAAATCTCTCAAGAAAGACCAGAGCCAAAGTATTTATTCAGTGATTCAATGCCCTCTGCGCATTTCAATCACCACAAACAAGGTAATCTATTATCGTTGTTGCGTTGATATTCATGCGCTGTTGTCACGTCATTGCTTGACGCGGTCTTTTATAATAGAAAACGAGACAATTGCGTTCTTCAGCTATAGTCTGTTACCTTTAAGGTATCAGGGGACCTTAGAAACCGATGTCCACAAATTTAAAACGCCTCATGGCGCGAGAACTATTATAGATACTTCTATAAAAGTATACATTTTCTTAAAGCTAAATAAATGGAGATTACAATGGTATGAAAATTATCTTAATGTGATCCATTGATTTTATTGTTGAGTGTTTTATGATTTTTGGCTGCCTCTTTTCGTGGAGTTCCAGGAACACAGGATTACCTTACATAAACTAACAAATGACATTATCGTTTAGAGGAAAGTCCGATCTCAAAAACAATGTCTCATTTTTTTGATTAACATATTCTTTGCAAAAATATTCGCTGTTAAAGTTGAAAAGCGTCATTTTTAGCATTTTTTGGGATTAATTGGTAATAATTCACATCTAAAGCTACATCGATGCACAATTTCAACACAATCGATTGAAATCCCGTGGTCGAGAATCACAAAACACTTAATGAAAAAAATAACAATCAATTTTATCAAAATAATTTTTATACCATTGTAATTTCCATTTATTTAGCTTTAAGAAAATGTATACTTTTAGAGAAATATCTATAATAGTTCGCGCGCCATAAGGCGTTTTGTGGACATTGATTTTTAGGGTCCCCTGCTCATCGTTATAGTTTTCATAATCCAAATCGCGTTTGGGAATTGCTCGGAAAAAGGCATTTGCTGCGGCTTACAGCATATTTTTCAATTAATTTTGATAAAACCTGATCGTATGTTTTAGTTTCATTTTTAAAGCCCGGTCAGTCGAACCTTACTGCTCACTATCAATAGAAAAGGGAAGGGGCGAGAACTTTTATCCAAGCGCTACCATGAAGATAGGTTCTGTTTTGAGCTTTGAAGAGAATGCACTAATGCAAAGCCCGTCGACACTAGCCAGTTATTCATATAACAAGGCGTCATCGATACATGAATGCCCACCCCCCCCTATTTAAAAATTAATTAAGTGGATTAAAGTTCACATTTTGTGGTCCCAGTATCTAATGTACATGACCTGATGTTGTTTTACTAGAACCCCCACGTCTCGTCGAGTCATCTCCCAGGGTGACATCGTCTTTGGTATTACATGCCATTGTAGGTCTGGGTGGGTTCTTCATTGGCTTGGTTCTTGCTTTGTTCATGTAAGTATCAATTTGTTATTGTTTGATTGCCTTTCGTCTTAGCTAGGAACAGGTCGCTGGGATGACAAGTTGGTCCTTTCTCACTTTGTGCATGAATGAGCGATATTTCGGGGAAAGCTATTCTGCCCTGTGTAGTGCTGACAGGAACTTGAAACTATACTGACTTTATGGACTTCCTGCCAAACGGCTGGTTGATTGATTAATTATTCGACTGATTGATTGATTCATTGACAAATATACGAATTTTCATTGTGTAGATATTACATGTTCAAGACATATCCTAAACCAAGACCAACAAACAAGACGCACCTACGTCATAAACCTGTTCATTATCACAATGGACCAATACAAGTGAACCTAGAAACGATTGACTTTGAATATCAACGAATTTGCCGAAGTATCAAGAATAAAACAAGCTTTGTGCAGCACAAGGGAAAGAATGAGGGAAAGAAAAAAGGACAGGGAAAAGCATATCGAATCACATGGACAAAGACAAAGAAACTTTATGTTGACGTAAAGGACAACACACCTTTCCGCATTAAATAAACAATATGTTGTTTTAATCTTAATTTCAAATAAATTATGCATTTTTGAATTGTAACATTTTGTATAATATTGTTTATTAGTAATAAATATGACTTAATAACTTGCAAAAAATGTCTCGCTTCATAAATCGGCCCGGGGATGGGGGAGAGAGACTCCGGGGATAAACGATTGGGGATACTCGTCCGAATTTTTCCCTAAAAAATTAGCCGGTTTTCAGTATTAGAAAAGAGACTGGGTTTAAAACTTCATAAACGAAGCATAATTCATTAAAAAATATCTTCACTTAACAAAAACAAAAAAATAAAAATCATTACTATGCTATTTTAGTCCATTTGCTAGGTATTTTTTACTTATATTGAATTTATGAAGGAAACATGTTTTGGAAGGACACTGTCCGTCCACTACATACATTTTTTGTAATATTCAAGTCCCAATAAATTTATATGTATTTATCCGATTTTAAACAAACTTTCATCATTTATTCATTTTAATATGTTCTCTTGAAAGTCTCAAATTATTAATGATAGAAAATGATAGGGAATGGTTTTAATAAAATTTGTAATTTTCTCAACTAGAGCCCAGTCCCTTTTTCAATATGAATACCGGACGTTTTTCAAAAGGGCACGGCTTCACAAATTTTTGATTTCTAAAAGATACCAAAAGTGTGGATTTGTCAAATTATTTTTAAAACCCTAAAAGAGACCAAATCGCTGATTTTTACCCCTAAAAGATACGACGAGCATCCCCAATCGTTTACCCCCGATATTGCTTCGTTGTATTGTGTTGAAAGGAGGAATTTTTTCCCACGCGCACAGGAGCTTGTATTTTGGCGCACAACACGGGAGTTTTATGCCAATACGACATGCAGCAGGGGGCGGATTCAGGGACTATGTCCTGTGGTACACCGGACACCACCTACACGTCCAAGTTATGAGTTAGACTTTGAAAAGTCTGCAAGATCTATAAATAACAAAAATATTTGAAAAACAAAAACAAAAATAAAAACATCTCGTGCTAATTATAAAGTGAAACCAGAGCGAGCACGACTTTTGTCGCAGAGAGAGGAACGATGATATCGATTTTAAACTTTTGCAATTGTGAGAGTTGCACTGTATTTCACGAGTTTTGACAAGGTGAGGAATAATGTGAGAGGGCTAAGTTTGCCACGCCTGGAATTTCTGGCGATTGAAAGTAAAATCTAGTTGGATATAGCAAAAAAACATATCCCCGGAAACCCAGAAAAGACTAGCCGGTTCAGTATCGACCAAGGTTTTCATAGGCGATGTAATTGGTGCTACGTCAAGGACGTCAAGATCATGCAAAAAAAAAACAAGCAAACTGTAAACATTTCGGGAAAGAATGCTACCATAGCCACGATGGATTACCCTAAGGGACGGACCATTAAATATCTGAGGGTGGGGGGGGGGGGGGGGGGGGGGAATTGTGTATGGCAGATGTGCCAATAAAAATACAGGGCTGTCAACCCCCGGCCGTTTCTGATCTTGAGATCGCCCCGATGTCTGCCATTTTGTTTTCCCATTCAAATTTTCCGAAGCAAAAAAAAAAAAAAAAAGGTTATACGTATCTTTCTTTACATAATCTACAGATTCTAGCTTCTATCTAGCTTCTATTTAAGAGGAAATTACGGTTAAAACACAGGAAAATTAATTTTTCGCATTTACCCGGGAGATTTGACACTGAATCTTGAGACCGGGAGATTGGTCCCAAAATCTGGAGACTCCCGGGTTATCCGGGAGAGTTGACAGCCCTGAAAATATCATGCAGGGAGGAAGAAAAATCCTGCACATTCATCACATTGGAAACAAATATCATGCAAAAAACAATTGTCCAACCCCCCTCACATATCTAATAGTCCGTCCCTGATGGATGTTCATTGTTCAAAATGGCGAGTGGGGTGTACGTCTTTGTAAGTCAAGCTGAAAATCAAACTTTCCGTCTCAAAACATATTTTATAATGACATCCTCGAAACGATAAAAATCACTTTTGAGAATTGTTAAATTTAAAATTTTCTGGAGAAACAATCCCCACTATTTGCTGCAACACCATTTTTTCGTAAATCCCCCGCTGCCGCTAGTATTATCACAAACAGAAAGTTTTTGCGAGAAAGCAGAACAAGTTCTCTGCCTTTTTGTAGGATGAATGAAACCTTTCTGGATCTGCCCCAGGACTAAGAATACCGCAAGCAGATTATTAACATAAGAATAAAGATACTATTTATGAAAGCAAGACGACAATAAATCAACAAACCGACCAACCAACCAACCAACCGACCAACCAACCAACCAACCAACCAAATAACCATCCAACCAATCGCTCAACCAACCAACCAATCAATCAGCAACCAACCAATAGACCAACCAACCAGTCAACCAACTAAGTAACCAACCAATAGACCAACCAACCAACCAGTCAACCAACCAAATAACCAACCATCCAACCCAACCCAACCCAATCAACCAGCCAACCTAACTATCCAACTAAACAACTAATCAACAGACAAAGAAACCAACCAACACATTCTCACCATCAACTAACCACCAACAGACCAGCCAACCGAATGACCAGCAACCAGCCAACCAACTACCAAACAAGTACCAAACCAATTAAGAAATTACACAACCAAGTTAATAAAGACAAGGCAACAAAACAAGCAAGCAACTGATCAAGAAACCAACAAACAGACTGGTCAACAAATTAGTCAATCAATCCAACAACAACCATACAACCTTGAAACTAACAGACAAAGCAACCAACCAAGCTGCCAACAGACCAAGCAACCTGACTAAAGAAACAAACACGCCACACAAAGATTTTTCACATGTAAGCAAAATATTTTAACCAATCATGTACAGTTTTAAAATGTTGTTTCATATAATAATATTACTATAACTGGTCATTACTACAAGATGTATCATACAGATGGATATGTACAAAGTAATTTAAAAAAGGTTGTTATAGCATTGCTCAACTAAAAAAAAAATTTGTAAAAATATGGTTTAGTGAGAAATAATGATTTGTGTTCAATCATAATCATTTCTTAAAACTAAGTATTGATACAATAAATTATTACTAATACAAAACAAAAATAAATAGGTAAAAAAGATAACTTCTACACCTAAAATATGATTTGCAGCTTCTTGACAATTTTTTTTGCATAAATGACCTTTTTCACTTGTCATTTACACTCAAGCCTGATACTCAATAGCAAATTTCAATTTTGGGATTAGATAAATAATTTAGAAATTACTTATATTTGTCTCTTTATCTTCAACTCTGCTTATGCCTGCCCCTTGCATCTATGCTTATTTCATATCTTGTGTCATATGCTTTACTTCATTCTTTTGTCTTCTCCTTTGTTTGCACTTATGCTTGCATCTATTTCACTAGTTACAACTAGTCATCATTAAACTAAAGGACCCTTCACAACAAGTGATCATGGGACTGGCAAAAAAACTTGGCTTTGGTAAATACATACTCTATCAAGAGAGACCTTGAGCTTGTAAAATGCAATTAATCAACCTTAATGAATTCAAGCTTTTAGTTCTTGGAACAATGGGAAGTACTAAGTTCAGTTCCCAGTATATATAGAATGGTCAGCAATCCAGTAACACAGCATTTTTATATCTGAGTCTCATTAGATATTGTACATGTATAATTAGAGTGCAAATAACAGGTTGGTAATTGGTAGTACTAAATAGTACAATTATGTGCAAATTAATGTTATCAATTGTTAAATACGCACTATTTTGTGCCGATTATTGCTGTAGTGACTACTGTTTCAAGGATTTATTTTTGTACATTAAAGTCCGACAGCTTCACAGAATTAAATTGACTTAATTGAAAATGATATATATATAAAATATTATTAACATTATAAGAATATTAAAATTTCCTACAAAAATCCAAATCCCAAATCCCTCTTGTGAAAAACTATGTATGATGCATGTCTTATTCAATTCATGATAACATATCCAGAATTATGGATTCTTTTCCTACAAAAAGAAAAACACAATAGTTAAGCAAAATTGATGTTTTACTGCCTAGTAAGCTGGCACATCACAAATCTACCCTTGAATGTTGATCGTACCTTCTCCATATCAAGAACCATATGGGCACAATGATTACTACAGTAGCACCAGCAATGGCACACAGTGTTATTACCAAAGGCATTCCATCCTACAATCAAACATAAATTGTTTGTCTTTAAATAATCAAATGAATATAATAAATATTTAATAATATATCATTTCATTAAATTCAATTAATAATTTATGAACCTAGAACAAAATCACTATCATGAAGGCACCTGCACATGTAAATCCTGATACAGAATTTGATAATAAAATATCTCAACCAAATTACATCCAATTTCAATGACAAACATTGCATGATCACATGACCTTAAATCAATTTTGCAATACTAAATATAGCCAGCTTAGCCGACTCTCTTTGGGGGACTGGGGCCCAATCCTCCCTCGCCCCAGTCCCCCTAAGAGAGCAAGATACACAGGCTATAATAAATAGTACTACTAGTACACTATCTTACCACTATCAAACATTTATAACCATAGTAACCACCACTGCATAAACATTCATAAAATCCTGAAATACATTCAAAAAAATCCCACATAACAGCTATATAATGACATGAATATCAAAAAAGAATTAAAGTGCTATTCTGACGAAAATCAAAGATCGAAATTTTAAACTTTCTGTACATCCTGGGCTTTATTATGTGCTGAAAATTACCATGGTTGAAAAAAGTTTCAAAAATCGTCATCTTTAAGCTTGAATTTTGCTTTCAAAAAGACGCGATTTTTGCTCATTTTTGATCGAGCTTGATTCGGCACAGCGGTTGCATTTTAAGACCATTGACGTCATATGCGCAAGTCGTATCTTGTACACGTACATTATTCACTTATTTTACTCAAAATGTAAGTTATTTTAGAAGCAGATTTCCCGATTTATAGGTAAATAAAATTGAGGATATACATTCAACAATGTCTTTTATGATCAAACCAACATTTCCCATTAATCGATCTACAAGTTATATCGTATGTTTAAAGTCCAAGATTATAACTTGTTATCACCATATTATATCATATATTGCCAGAACGTAGCGCCATTAGCATACGGAAAAAGGAGAATAAAAAAATTCCCAATTTGACTTTAGTGATTTGTCTGTAAATCACCTAATACTCGAATTACTTTTATTTTAACTTTGAAATTCTGATTTAACTTTAAATTCCGATCTAAAGTGATACATCATAGAGTAACATGCATGCCTAGTATTTGCAAGGAGAAAAGTAAAGTAATTGATAACTTTGACGCAAGAGAACATGAACATCGAGTGAGAGACAAAACAAAATAAGATATCTAGATTAGTGACAGCAAATTAGAATTCAAAACTAGCGCAAGCAAAGATGCTTAACTTGTTATTTTTGTTCCTATTGATTAAAGTAAATTACTTTATTGTATACATACGTTCAAGCGTAAAATAGCACGTTATTGAAGTTTAATGAATACTTTTTCTCTACCTGACTATAATCATTTTTCTAAAACAATGCATTAACTAAAAAACGTTTTGCATGTGATCGTTAAAATATGTTTTGAAACTAGATTCAATGGTGGAAATGTTCCGATTCACTATCACTACTGTCAATGACGGTGAGACTTGATCTGACAGATAAGTTATCTATTCATTTGTTACATGCATTTATTATATATACGGTAGTTAAACATCGCAACCAATACAATATTATCATACTGAATCTGAGCTGGGCACTACAAATGATCCGAGTCGTGCTATGTGTGTAATTATCACAATACTTCGTCTTCTAGTTGGTCGATGACTGTTGTTATACTCGATTCATAAGTTGTACACAAACTCATTTGAAAAAAGTATCGTTGTGAGTCTCTTGTAGTCAACCTTTTTAATGAGTTAGTGGTTTTCAAAAAAACAATTATCTGTCTCAAAAGTGTCTTGGATAAATGGGTCTTTCCCGTATATTTCATGTGAACTTGATAAATATTCTGTACTGAAAGCAACTCAAGACTAAAGACTCAAATATATCAAAATCTCATTGTTTTCCCAGATGTAACGGGGTGTCTTTGAAGTATACATTGTATAGAAGCAATATTTGTTGTTCGATGTTGAATAAAAATAGATAACAACAAGAAATATCATGTAAATCGCAAAAAACTAAGATAAGTTACAGTGAAAGTATACAAACATTGGCTGACTTCCGGCGCATATGACGTCATATCAAGCAGGCTCAAGTACACACTCTGGAATCAAGTCGGGTGACGTAATTCGAAAATTTGTAAACTTTAAGATAAAAAATGAACGTCTTGCCTGTCTCGTTTTCATAAAAAATTTTCACAGTGATTTCATAGGTATATAAAGATTTAAAAACAGTCATTTGCAGAACTTTTTCGGATCTGATCAGACTAGCACTTTAACAATTCGACTAAAAGTCCACAAACAGAGCCAGATCCAGACATTTTGAAAGGAGGGCTCAACCCCACAAAAAATACCAATTAAATATAAAAATGTGGAAAAAAATCAACGAAAATCTCTCCTGACCCCTCCCTGGATCTGCCCAAAAATAACCACAAAAAAACAAAACAAATAAAATTGAGACACAAAGCAAGAAAAGGCAGCAAAGAAACCAACCAACCAATCAATCAATGGAAACAATATTCAAAGCAGTGAACAAGATGCCAAATGATGATTGAACATTTTCATGGATGTTTAATACCCAAGGCAGCAGGGTGATATGAAATATAGGGTCATCTTTTTAGGAAAAGCTCCCAAGATATGTAAAAAGTTTTTTTTTGCATTAATCAATAATTGTCAATATTATCAATGTCTGGTGGTTCTGGAGCAGCCATGCAGTTATTTACTCGGCTGCCCCTGTATACAAGTGTATTATGATACTTACCAGGTCCATTATTATGACAATCAGATTGTGCAGGACATGTTCCTGATGTAGAACAAATAAAACAATAATTTAATATAGTATTATGTCTTTATTTGCCATTGGTATAACGGCACTGATTCCTGCATCTTCCTAGCCTCAAAGTACTATACATGGATAATATTGAGCACCAAATATATTCATTACCTACAACGTTGATCTCATGCAATGAAAGGGGAAATCTCTGTTTAAATGTGCTCTTTAATTTGTAAGGAAAGGGGTAGAGACCACAAAACTGCCTTCACTGTCATCCTCATACACACAATTGCTATTAAACCAGCTAGATCTACATGAAACTATCTAACCCACCAATGGGGGGTTTCTCCATCAATTAAAGGGTTCAAGAATCATCCCTAATAATTAGTAATTATTGACAGGGTACAAACATTGTAATGTGTATATTTTGAAATACATACTATTTAGCACTTTGCAGAAATTTAGCTGCCCTGTACAATTGAGAGCTTTTTCTTTTCGTTGATGATGACTCCACAGCAGATTACCACCAGGACAACTGCGGCACTGGTCAGGAAGAACACTACAAAGACAATGAACATTCATGATATTGATCAACATCATTGATGTGTTGTAACACTAATGGTCCTTTACTCACATCATATGTAATTTCTTGAATCCTTCAAACAAATCAGTAAAATTATCTCCTTTACACTTTAGATTTGGATTTAAGGCCAAATTCCTGCAAATAAACAATAAGTAAGCAATAAAAAATCAGCCCTCTGCTTGGCTCTGGAAAATCAGGACAGCTTTCACCATAATCTCAATGAGTGAGACAAGATGATGGATTTGTATAATTCTCATGCAACAAAAGTACTTGGTTGTAAGAAAGTAAAACCTGTTTGTTTGCAGATGAAAAGATTAAAGATATGTGAACATTGTACCATTTAAACCTGTATTTTGAAAAAGGTAACTTGTATAACAGATCTATATCATTGCTTAGCAAATCAGAATGCATTCTTTTATTGAATAACATGTTTGTTTGGCTAAACTTTAATATAAATCTGTTTTAGATATCTTTTTCGAAATACATATTTATTTACGTGTTTACAAAAGTTATCATATTAATAAAAAATAAGTAGTTCTTTTTAAAAAAGAAAATAAATGCTATAATTATATTAGGTATGTTTATATGCAATCAGATATTAACTAGATTTTCTCAATTCAGTATTGCTTTTTGCTGATAGGTTGATAATATGTATTTCCACCAATATCATTGATGACAACAATAATATTGTCAAATTATTTGTACTTACACCCATGTTGTATCTTTAATGCTGTCAAGAGGAGGTATGTTTGTGATGTTACAGTCACCTAAATCCACTCTGAAAACATAACGTTATCATTAATCAGGTCCTCTAAAGGCAGATTAGGGAGCCCTGCAAGCTGCTTGTTTGGTTTTCTATCTGGAACCCTGGTGCCCTAGTCTGCCTATTGCGCTTGTCATATGTCATACTAAGCTGCATTACCCAAGTAGCCTATGCTTACCTGAGCAAATGGTTTGTAATATTACAGGCTATGATTGGTCAATTACTGAAAAGGAATGTATTGCTCAGGGGCCGGTTCCTAGAAAGACAGGTAACTTTATCCTAGGATAAGCGCTATCCTAGGGATAAATGCCCTATCCGAGGGACAGCTATCCTAGGGATAAAATTCGGTTCCTGAAAGCAGTTTTTATCCAAAGGATAGTTATCCATAGGATAACTTCGCTATTCTCTGGTTAAACCGGGGGAAAACCGGTTTTCAACGGCGGGAAAATGAGACGCGGTCGCGCTTTGTTTACATTTCATCGGGCAAACTGTGACCCGGCAAATGAAAATTATAACAAATATAAAAGTAAAACAGAAATCGTTTGTGTGACATTGTTTTATAAAGGGAACTCAAATTAGACCGAAAAAAACGCGATGGACTTTATAAGAATAAATATACAAAATCAATTTCCCGTCAAACTAATTCAAGCGAAAAGAAAAATTCACTAGCGAAAAACGTCGAAACTATGAAAGAAAACGAGCAATTTGGTCTTGTATTTGGTTGTAAATCGAGTTTCTGTTGCTTGATTAAATCTAAGGTTAGAATTAAGTTTTCAATCGTTTTAATAGTTGTTTGAATTGTATTTATGTCACAAAAACGTCGAGGCTTAGTTCACTAATCCCTAGGATAGCAATTTATCCTAGGTTCGGGAGGTGGGATAACTTTATCGGAGATTTATCCCTGGGACAAAGCTATCCGTGCTTTCAGGAACACAATTTATCCCTAGAATAACTTTATCCTAAGAATAGCTCATATTTATCCCTAGGATAGAGTTATCCGTCTTTCTAGGAACCGGCCCCAGGTACATAAGTATAGACTACTTGGGGAGCACAGCATTGTGTGAAACGTGACTGATACAAGGGAGACTATGACTTTCCATGACTTTTTACTCTGGAACATTGTATTAAAGTTGTCTTGGAGCACTAGAACCCCAAATAACATTCCCTTTTATCTTTTGGAGGTCTGGCTCTCCAAGTGAGAGGGATGTACCGGTAGATGGTCTGTCATCACAATATATTATGGCTCTATTATCAAGATTGTTGATTTTGAAGTTTGTAATGTAGGGCATGTGATAGTTGTACCAACCATCACTTACTGAAAATAACAATAATAACAGGCTGAGGAAGGGGCTTTCAGTGATCCATGATTCGACTCATATTTATGCCGTGATTTGTGAAAAGCAGAAAAAAATATGCCATGATTCCAAGTGTGAAAGTTTGTGATTCATAAAAAAATATTTTCTTTGATGCTGTGATCTGTGAAATTAACAAAAAAATGTCCATGATCCATGATTGGTACCACCCCTTCCCCAGCCTGTAATTTAAGTTTAAGTTTCTATCACCCCTTGATCCATATCTATCTACAGGCTCTTTACATAAAATACCAGCCTGATAAAATATCAGCTCTTCATACACACATGATATATTCCTATCTCTACAATAGCTAAAAATAAATACATTGCAGTTATGGCTGAATAAAAGAAAACTTATGCATATATCTATGGTTGTTGTCTTGGCTTTTATTTTAGTTATATTTTGATATTAAAAATGTATATAAGATTCTTGACTCACATTCAGATACAGATGAATGTTCTCTACAACGAGCTTCAATTGTGTACTTTATGCTTGTATTTAACTGCGTGTTGTGAATCATGTGACCAAAACGTAGCTTTGACACTTTCCCCCCGCGTGTTATTTTCATCACGAAATCCTCCTTGGTTTCACCTCAAAATTAGTCTAGAGTCTTAGTGGATATATACTTACCCAACTGTCTTGTTCACGTGATTTAGACAACATCTATTTTCGATTTGAAAGCCAGAATTTAACGGGCAAAACTTTATAGTGAAGTTTGTTGTAGTTTTTCCACACAAACTACATAAAGAAGAGGGCGATGACCATAAAATTTCACTAAAAACATCCTTGACTATACACGTTAAAAAAAGTATTATTAGTTTTTCTTTTGAATTAAAAATAAAGTATATTTTTGAGTTCATTTTGTGGTATTTGTTTTCACAGCTCTTTCTAGCCGGTTTTCATTGTCATGTGAGAGACGAGAGGAGATACAGGGACCCCAAACCACAGGTAGCCCAAGCAGACAGACAGATCAAATAATAGAAATATGCGTGTAAGCCATTAGGAATTAGAACTTTTGAACCGTCATTTCTCGAATTCTCAAACACTGAAACACTAGCTTGAGCCACGTCAGTGTTTTTAAAGAAACAGTTGGATGTTTAACAATACTATTCTAATGTTATTCTAATGTTAATTTAGTAGGGCTTCCTTTCCATTGGAAGTCTTTGAGAAGTACTGGATCAGAACAATCATAGACAGTCACATGACTTTGTGACCTTCTTGTGTGATATAAATAACAACAATTTCATCCGGTTTTTCAGCCAGTTCCCCTTAGCAAAGCCGCGGCAATGCAAGGAGAAACAAATAGCACTTTTAGCTATAATCATCTTCCATCCAATTACTCAATGATTAGCTTTCTAGGCGAGCCCACAATTCAAGAGGACGACGATGGTGAGTTTGTTTTGATATTTTGTCAACGTGCCTTTGAGTTTTGCTTTCATCTCGTACACTCTAAAAGCAGAAATCTTAAATTGAGCAAAAGTTTACAGCAGATCTTAAATTAAGTAAAACAATGATTTTTTGCATTATTTAAGATCTGCGATCTTGTCTCAGGACCTAGAAATAAGAAACTTTTGCTTAATTTAAGGTATTTGGAGACAGTTTCTCAAAAGGCCTACCGACCTAAGAAAACAACGGCAAAAGCCATCTTGCTTTTCTCATTTCTTAACAATATTTTGATACACAGTTGCTTAATAGTTCTGGAGGATATCTTGAGACTTTTGTGGCGATCGGTATTGATTTATGCAAATTATGAGGAAATCCTGGAAAACAGTTTTTTCAAAAATTTGCTATAGAATCATGCCAAAATTCAGAAGCGTAATATTCAACATACTCCCTAACTGCACAGTGATTTTAAAGAAATTTCAATTGAGAAATTTGAAGTTATGAAGCCGTTAACTTTGAACACGATTTTTGGTTATAATAAGCAATCACTTCCATGAAAATGATATTTGCCGTCACAGATTTTTTTAATGATCACCGATTTCAGGTCAGAAATTGTTTAAGATATGCTTAAGCCAGTTCTCTATACGATTTGGCAATAATCGCGTTTTTCACGAAGATAGGGGCTATAGATAAGAAGTATGTTTTTACCACATAACGCGGAACAATACCCAATCCCATTCAGAACCACTTTTCACAAAATTGACTCCAACAATTTTTCTAAAAATTTCTGCATAAAATATTGAATCCATTGCGGTGCAAATGTGCTAGGTTTTATTATTCTAGATACTCTAGGACGCCCAAGGAAAAATTAACAAAATTGGTTAATTTTTGTTGAATTCTTCATGTCACAAATGACTCGAAAAGCGTACAAATGTTTTGAATCTGTCCTATTGTAGTGTATAACAATAGTGGAATTAAAGGATTAAGTCTCCTGTGTCACGGATTCTCGTCACGCTAATCGATAAACTGGACAATGCACTTTACTCCGAAATCAAGTGGTTTGTAAAATGTATGTCAAATCAATAATAAATAAATAAATAAATGAACAATTGATATATAAACCATTTCTTCGTGAAGAATTGGCGTGACGAGAATCCGTGACACAGGAGACTTAATCCTTTAATTCCACTATTGTTATACACTACAATAGGACAGATTCAAAACATTTGTACGCTTTTCGCGTCATTTGTGACATGAAGAATTCAACAAAAATTAACCAATTTTGTTAATTTTTCCTTGCGCGTCCTAGAGTATCTAGAATAATAAAACCTAGCACATTTGCACCGCAATGGATTCAATATTTTATGCAGAAACTTTGAAAAAAATTGTTGGAGTCAATTTTGTGAAAAGTGGTTCTGAATGGGATTGGGTATTGTTCCGCGTTATGTGGTAAAAACATACTTCTTATCTATAGCCCCTATCTTCGTGAAAAACGCGATTATTGCCAAATCGTATAGAGAACTGGCTTAAGCATATCTTAAACAATTTCTGACCTGAAATCGGTGAGCATTAAAAAAATCTGTGACAGCAAATATCATTTTCATGGAAGTGATTGCTTATTATAACCAAAAATCGTTTTCAAAGTTAACGGCTTCATAACTTCAAATTTCTCAATTGAAATTTCTTTAAAATCACTGTGCAGTTAGGGAGTATGTTGAATATTACGCTTCTGAATTTTGACATGATTCTATAGCAAATTTTTGAAAATAAATTAAAAAAACTGTTTTCCAGGATTTCCTCATAATTTGCATAAATCAATACCGATCGCCACAAAAGTCTCAAGATATCCTCCAGAACTATTAAGCAACTGTGTATCAAAATATTGTTAAGAAATAAGAAAAGCAAGATGGCTTTTGCCGTTGTTTTCTTAGGTCGGTAGGCCTTTTGAGAAACTGTCTCCAAATACCTTAAGATTTCTGCTTTTAGAGTGATACATGGTATGAAAATTTTATTATGTGATTATTTGGAATTGATTTTCTTGAGGATATATATATATATATATATTTTTTTCGTGTTTAATTGGCCACAGTTTTCAGTCGGTAATTTGTAGTGTTTGCCGCTGTAAAACGTTTTCGCGTGACAATCTAATTTGCGATATTGCATATCCTAGCTGCAATTTACAATTTGGTCCTCTAATTCTCGAGCGTATCCGACGACAAAGGTGTAAGCTAACCGTTATCCCATGAAGGAAATTGACTTAATTTCAAGTATGAGAATGAGTATAAGTACTACATTCATGTTCAAAGGAGTTCGACAAGTTGGTAAATTCAAGTATACACTTGTCCACATTGATTCATTGGTTTAATGTTATTAGTAATAAAAAAAATCATTTTGTTATCATATATATTTAGTAGTCACTAAACTTTCCTGTTTTCTGCGAAATCAAACTGTGGAATGCTTGCTGCCTACCATTTTGCTTCTGTTATCAAAAACACTGATCATTACCCATATGTATCTACTTTTCATTAAAATTTGTGTATTCTTAAAATCTGTGTACTTATATTTCTATTGGTGTTTGTTAATTTTCTATCAGAATTTTGATTGACAGAATCATAGAGTTGTTTTCATATGAGTGGGGAAAACAATACAGTTACGATACTGCTGATACGGCAACGAAAATTGATTGTTTTCTTAGAAACTACACCTACGAAATGGTATGTACTGTTTTCCACTCATATGAAAATGACTCTAACAAAAAATGTTGGTAAGTAGAAATGTGCCTGAGTTCACAGAAAACAATAAAGTTTAAAGATCCTTCTGTTCTATATTCTCTCTCTCTCTCTCTCTTTCTTTCATTTCAATTATTGATTTTCTTTCATTTTCCTCTCTCAAGATTTTGGCCAAAGGAATAAACTGCCAGCCAGTCTTGGTGTGGTTGTGCCTGTCATACTGTCTATGTTTAGTGTTATTCTCTTTCTTCGAGTTGGATTTGTAGTTGGTCAGGTAATTAATTATAAATAATGATTAACAAAATTATATTAAAGTCATGGTGTAAATACTTATTAGCAAAATAAGAGCATTATATAAAAAAACATCTCTGAAGAGGTTAACCTCAAGGATTCCTGTGGTTGATTTGAACTTGACAGTTCTTAAGTGAAAGTATAGATTTACTATACATAAATTATGATTAATAGATTAATTAATCCTGCATGATCTTGATTACCTATTAATTTATCCTTTTTGTAATTTCAGGCTGGTTTGATTTATGGCAGTTTAATGTTTGTAGTGGCATATTTAGTTGTTGTGATAACAGTACTGTCCATATCAGCGATAGCCACAAATGGTGTGGTCAAAGGTGGTGGCGCTTACTGTATCCTTGTAATCACTTCATCATTTTGACTAAACGTCAGGAAGGTATATTTTCTGGACACTCAAAATGGCTCACTAGATTCACCTCCATACGGCATGGCATATACAAACATAAATTCTTTAACAAATCAAAAACTTGGAATGTTTAAAGAACACCTGAGAAGCCTGAAACCATGCAGTCCTCTATGTATCATCATGGTTCCTATGTCCCTCTCTGTGTCTCCCAACATCCTGCTTGTTTTGATCAAAGTATCTGACACTGATTTTTTAAAATTTGTTTTAAAAAATAACAAAACACATGAAAAAATAAAAAAAATCAAATTCAAAGTAAATTCTCCCTCTGTTACGTTATATACAAACTGTCCAATAAGCACATATAGCCTCCTCTGCAGGCATCTCTTTTTAGCGTTTCCTTTTTAGTTTCTTGGATGGGCTTCCTTTTTTGCAATTGACAGTTGGGGATTATAGGATTACGTCACCTCGAGAAAGAATAAAGGGAAGGAGAGTGCAACAAAGCAATCCTGAACAAGTAAAAAAGGCAAGAAGGGCTGAAAAACGGTTGCCTGCAGAGGAGGCTAAAGCACATACAATAGATAAGAATCTGGCAGATGCAAATTATGTCCAAGTGTTCTAAAATGGCGACAGCATGTTTTATACTCTCATCAAACATGGTTTTCAAGTAATCATATCATACGTACTATCCTGGCTAATTATTATTCATTTATTTTATATCATGACTATTCAAAAGCTGTTATTATTTTGATATAGTGTTTTGTTATTTCATAGATGCTTTTGGTGAGTGATTTTAGTGACATATATTCCAGTGACCTTGTTTTGAGCTAATAGTATATGCAATTTTATTATGTTGCAATCTATGAATCTGAGTTTTTTATGTGGATTTAAAATTTGCACATTATGAATGTAGCTTGAAGACTGAGAAGAGATTAGAATCTGTCATTCAACCCTATGCATCATATTTCAATTAAAAGTTATTTATTTGTCTTGCAAATAGGGATGACCAAGACTTGCCCAGACGCTGAGACACACGTTTTAAAATTCGATCCTGAGATTTTTATTGAAAATTTTCCTATCTCAAGATTTTGAGACGCTCATTTAAAACTCTGAGATTTTGAGATCCTGAATAAATTTCGTGAGACTCGTAAAATTTCAGGAACCATTTGCCACCCCTGCAAATTAGTGTTAGTTTAAGAAGTTAGAGTTGGTTGAGTCAAATGAGTATAGAGTCAAACAATACCATGTTTTTTTCCAAAACCATTGCTTTCCCACAATCTTTGAATAACTGTTGCTATCCTTGACTTGTGTTTTAAGACATGATAAGTCGAACCCTTGGCCCAGAGTTTGGGGGAGCTATTGGAGTGATTTTCTTTTTTGCAAATGTTTTCTCAAGTGCATTGTACATACTAGGATTTGTAGAAGCTTTAGTGAACAACTTTGGCCCTGCAGGATCTCTTCATCAATTTAGTGGTGAGACATCATTTTAATCTACAGTACTGTACAAAATGATAATTCATTTGTTGGATTATTGATTTTCAGTTGCACAAAACAAGCCTGTCAAGAACATGAAATAATAAAAATGTACTGATTATTAATCAATGTAGCATCATCAAGATTATAGTACTAATTCATTGATTTGCTTGATACTGAACACTGAATATTTTGTACACCTTATCCAAATTGAGACGGTATACAATGCATAACTGGCCTGGTGAAAACTTTCAACATATAATAGCTAGAGAACAACACCACATCAAACAAAACTAAAATTGAATGAATCAAGTTATCAATGGTATTGAACAGAACTGATCAGTGAAAATTACTCCTACACTCTGCCTCGCATGCTTGTTATCCAAGTGCACCCTTGAAAACAAATTGTTTTTTTTATTGTGTTTAGAGCTTCAGCAAACATATGAATGGAAGATATTATATGGCACATGTGCACTGTTGGTTTGCTGTGCAATCTGTCTGGTGGGGGCAGGTATGTAGTTGATGTGTATCTAACACACACGTATCTAGTTGCTCATGGTAATCATGTATAGAATTAGACAAATGTTGGAGGTTAGTGTGCTTTTTTTATGAGAGGTGAATTCCAAACTTTTCCATCTCAACCTGGTGTTCTTACACTTAAACTGCCAGTACTCATGCAAGTCCATTCATGAGGTTATTGTTAAGTTTTAGAATTGTATGAAATCATGCATCTCAATATGATACTTTTGGAGGATGTTTGATTTTTTTAAGTCATTGTAAACTTATATGTTATTGAACAGATGTACAATTTTTATTATAGTACAATTGATATCTAGCGCTGGACTATTGTACCGTTTAAAATTAATGTGAAAAAGATTGTGTGAGAAGATAGTACCCCAGGACATATAGCCAAAACAGAATAATATACGATTTTTCAAAGAAATGTCAAATAAATTCTGGTTGCATTATGATTGGAATCTCTGTCATACAACCATTTCAAAAGTATAGATTAAGGTACTAGTCAATTTTTAAATGGTGCCATGTTTGATGCAAATATTGATATGTGTTTTTACTGTAGGTCTATTTGCCAAGACTTCGTTAATCATATTTCTGGCTGTAATTGTTGCTGTAGCTTCATCTTTAGTAAGACATTTTGACTTCTATTTATTAATTAATTATGATTTCCCGTGGTTGAAATAGACTACTAACAGTGTATATATTTAGTAATAACATGAAGCAGGTTGTGCATTTAACTGTAAAAGACACTTGGACTTCAGTACGAGAAGAACTTGTGATATTGCAATAAAATTTAAATCAGTGCAGACTTCTCTATCAAATGAGCTATTATAATCAGCAACAAATTTATATGCTTCAATGTTAGCTGGTCATTGTTGAGTTCATCAACCTAATAAGTTGATTGATGCCAAACTTGGCAATTATTCTTTTTGTTTATGATGTGTACTGTATATATTAAGCATGTAACTTTGAAAGTTTGTCGTAAATTTGTAAATAGAAATTAAGGTCATTCAGTGAGCAAGCAACACACAGACAAAGCATCATAAATTATAGCTTTTTTGGCTCAATACAGTAAGCAGGTGTTGTTTGAATTCATGGCTAAATTAAATCTTGTTTATGAAATTATCAATGACTTCATTGTTAAATTAAGTACTGTTCTCAGTATATTTAATTTTTATTTATTTTCAGGTGAGCTTTTTTGTCCAGCACAAAATGTATGTTCCTCCAGCTAGTGATAACCCTTTAAGTCAGAAAGGAAATGTAAGTTTGATTGAAACTATATTGTCTAATGGATTTGTATTGTAATACTAACAGTTTTTCAGCTCTGTTTGATAAATTTTCAAACATTGTATTTTGTACATTTTGTCAAGTTTGTGTTTTACTTTCATTGTAATAATGGACATTAGTGTTAAATAACATAAACATCTTCAATTTAGTTTTAATCTGTGATTTTCATTCTTTTCTGTAATAAGCATATCTAGTTTATTCTATATCAAATGTCTTTGATATTGGTATATTTTCAAATTGACATTTTTGCAGTTATTAATGATTATAAATGGCCTTCTTTGGTCATTGTTGCTTTACATGCTACATCCCTCCCTCTCTTCATAAATGGTGTTTGAAATACCCAGATTATTATCACCTGACCAAGATAATGCAGGTGACATCGATGTTCTTGGAAAAACTTAAACCAACCAATAAAATCTCTGGTATTTTTTTGTCATCTAGCTATGGCAAGCTAGTTGGAGGCTTAATCATTGTTTATCACTATGTGGGAACCATGAACTGTGTTGCATTATTGTCCTTAGCTTGCTATTACTAGTATGGCTTGTTTTGCTTATTTTAACCCTTTTTTTCCACCTTTTCAATCAGTCTTCAGATTATGAATATCACTATACCAGCTGGAGTTTTAAGACAGCAAAAAAAAATTTGTGGGTAAGATCAAACATCTAGTAATTAGTTATCCTAATCAAACACACCGAGGCATCACTGAGTGATAATTCACTGGATAATTCCAAAAATGATTGTTTTTCATTTATGTAGTGTAACTATAGTAAAGACTATTCATCAGAACAGCATGAGATGTTATCACCATTAATTGTCTTTGGTGTCTTATTCAATGGTGTTACTGGCATTATGGGTAAGACATAATCCTATTATATCCTGGTTCATGTATTTTTATTGCTAGCAAAGGCACAAGCAATGCAATCCTACTCAATAGTCAGTGCAACTTGGTGTTTTGCCCTCATGATGGATGTGGTTCTAAATTGTATATTATTATTGCCATTTTTTGGTGTACTACGAATATATTAACTGCAAATAGTTGACATTTAACAGACTGATGTCATTCTGCCAACATTTTTGAAATACTGTTAGATCTTAAATGTTACCTTAATCATTCATGTGACTCTGCCATAGTTTTGTATTGAGCATGGCTTTCTAAATATAATTATTAAATTATGAAACTAAAACAATTATGAAATATAATTATTAAACTTTTTTAAAGTGGTATTAATTATAATTTTGTTTTCAGCTGGTGTCAATATGTCTGGTGATCTAAAGAACCCTGGTAGAGCTATTCCATTTGGAACTCTTATTGCTTGCCTCATTACTTTTATCATTTATATTCTCTTAGGTAAGCAGTGTTAGTTTATTATGACTTTTGCCAACTATTTTTAATTACTGTTTCCATGAATTATCCAGTTCATTATATTTTTGACATAACACTACTATAGTGAAGACTAATCTTTAAGCACAAGTCATGCAGAATTATTTTGTACAGTAATTAGATTTTATTAAATATGAATTTTTTTAAAACATTAAAAATAAATGCCATCTTTGCAAAAATAAAATATTCCATTGACCAGTGTATAATATTTTAGCTAGAGGTGCAAGACAACTCCTTACTTTTTGTCTTGTGGTTGTAATCTCAGTACTACCAGGTTAGATAATGATGCTATTTTTGTATTTCTTGGCTAATAGTTATCTTCACTGGTTTCACCTGCTCCAGAGAACTCCTTCACAACAACTTCAACTACTTGCAAGTAAGGAACATTTTCTACACATTTCACTCACTATATTGATTCTGATTGGTTGAGAGTGCACAGCTAAATCAAGATGTCCTGTGAACTCTTTATGTTATTGAAAATATTCTGTTAAGTTCATTCAAGGTCTATATACCAGCTTTGCATACCCCATTGATCAAAAATGGTAATACATTTTGATTGCTTGTTTTTTTTTCTTCTTTTTTATTCAATTTGGTTTTTGCATGATATTGTAAATTTTCAAGATCTCAGCTGTGTTGTCTGAATGCCTCAGCCTACAGCTTCGAAAACAAACAGCTTTGTGCTAGATGATTTTGATATCATGCTCAACCTCATCCAATGATTGCTATTCATCTTCAAACTCAAACAGTGGTATATATTTAGACCAAAGATTTAAAAAAATCCTACTGTTGATGATGTCATCAGATGAGGTCTTAGTGACAATTTTGGTGTGTTAGCATGTAGGACCCCCCAATGACAAATCCTTGATTTGCCCATACATGCATCATATTTTCCTATTCATCCTCCACTTATAATAGTATGTTAACCGCTTGATGACTGATGGCGCATTCAATGTTTATTTTATTTTATTTTATTTTTTTTCAGCCAATTAACAAAGTTCCTCAGCTTGTTGCTGTTGGAGTCTTTGCTGCAACTTTGTCTGCAGCTTTAAGTTGTCTAATTGGTATGTATATGCCCTCTGGAGCGGCAGAACAGCAACAGCCGTGGGGGGGGGGGGGGGGCACTATAACCCCCATCCCTCCCCACCCCAAGGAAAGTAATCACTAGAGCCCAGTCATCCTTACGACACAGGAACCCAGCCCCTGCATCCAAGGCGGTTAATGTTTTATGGGTATAATGGCACGTAGCATCTAAACTTTACAAACCAGAAAATCACAAAACAAATTTTTTGTATAAACTCATGCATTAATATCTTTTAACCAATATTTTGTGCCCCACCCCCCCAGTTCCGCCGCGCCTGGCACAGTGTATCTATTTACCCTTCTGAAGTAGAGTAATTACTGGTGTCATTTGATCAACATGTTTATTTTATTGTATTGTATCAAATTTGTTATAACCTACTGTGAGTTATGCTCTCAAACATATCAGTCTGCAGACAGTGATCCTTTTTAAATTTGTTCACGCATTTGAACATTGTACAGCTGCTGTAGTTTGAGTAACACCACAATGATTTATTCAATTATAATCTGAATTGCATTGACAATTGTATTACATGTGTAACAGTCATAAACAGGGCAGCAACCAATTTAGCATTCCAATGTATCTTGTTCCCAAAATTTAGAAAGATTTCCCCGAGAAAGTGAAAGAGTTTGTTGTGTTATTTACTAGTAAGTGTTTTGTTTAATCTACTAACAGTTTGTTGTTGAAATTTGTTTTACTCAGGTGCGTCACGCATACTGCATGCTTTAGCCAAAGATAAATTATTTGGTAAGTATAAAGTAACCTACCCCATTCACGTCAACAAAATAAACAAGACAGTATGTTTAAAAGTACTTTAACTACAACTACATTTAATAGTTTAAGTTCAATATAATTTCTGAAATAGCCGCATTGAACTTTTACGCTCTCAAAGGCAAAACAAAAATCATATAATTATGAATATCAAATTGCATATATGCAAAGTGTTTTTAGCTATTTCATGGTACATGATTAATAAACAATCTAGCTAGTACATGTATTGTCATCTTTAGTGTTGCATGATAAGGATTCATAACCAAACTGTAGTAATGAATTCAAAGAGTTAATGGTAAGTTGTTTTGTTGTGTTTAGGTGTAGTTTTGCAGCCATTTATCAAAGTGTATGGTAGAAACAATGAACCCATTCCTGCTGTATTGTTATCATGGCTTTTTGTGCAGGTACAAAATACATCACAAATCCTTATCCGAATTGGTTGTCAATAAAATCTTCCCTCAAAAACAATTTGAGATTGAATATTGAATAAAAAACACCTATTGTTCAATGATGATTGGCCATGTTCAATCTTTCTTAATTTATGTTTTGATTGTTTTCTTTTCATTATTTTATTTAAAAAAATAATCTCTGAATTGTTATACTTAACAGGTGGTGTTGTTTATTGGCAATGTGAATAAAGTAGCTCCCTTAGTTAGTATGTTCTTCTTACTGTGTTATGGTGTCACTAACCTGGCTTGTTTTGTTCTCAAAGTTGCCTCAGCTCCTAATTTCAGGTACATGACATTGTCTTACCCATATTCATTGAAAAACATGTAATTATAATTTAATATAATTCAAATGTATACTTAGTTAATAATTATAATATAATAATGGTTTATTTTTAATAGTTTTATAGAATTTAACAATGTCTTGGTACTTTTTTGTAGACCAACATTCAAGTACTTCTCTTGGCAAACAGGTTAGTTGTCTTGACTAAGGACAATGTCTTTGCTGCACCAACAGGCAACCAGTGCTTGTGGACATTAGCGTTGTTATGCACAAGCAACAATTGCTTATTGCGGTCTGTTTAATCCACCTTCTTGTGACTTCAGTCCAAGTGACTTTCACTGGTTAGCTTATTTACTGGCACTGGAATTTCATAACGCTTTAGTGTAGATGTAATATATTAATTAACATATATTCATAACACATTGTGATACATGTTTGTGCTTGTTTCAGCCTTATTTGGAAGCTTATTTTGTTTTGTGATAATGTTCCTCATCGATCCTCTATATGCCACAATTTCCTTAGGTTAGTAATTCAACATTTTTCTTTATTTAATTCATTCATTCATCCATTATTATTGATTGATGACTTTTTGACATCAATCATTTATTCTCATTATTCATTTGGGTCATTCACTCCTTCACTGAATATTTTGTATCTGGTTGTCTTTAGCAACAATGATAATTCTGTTTGTGGTGATATCTCTACGTGCACCTGTAACACCCTGGGGTGATGTCTCTCAAGCTCTCATATATCATCAGGTAGAGTTTCCTTGAAGTCATAACAAGCTAGCTCAATTGGGAAAGCATTGAGATGTTTGATGAAGGAAGCAATTTCTCCATATTATTAGACGGTCCCTGAGCATAGTTCTGAAGTGCCTGTCACACCTTGACAATGTTTGAACAGCACTTTTCCAACTGAGCTGAGATGTTGTTTGTCTGCAAAAATACTAAATATCGAGGTGTCCCACCTCTTTCTCAATGAATTCTTAATTCCCATTTGTTGTTAATAAACATAATACACACTTCAGACATATTATTCTGTAGTTTCCAGCTTCCACAGTTGTACCGCAACCGGTATATTTTTGGACAATTGTTTTCATCTATTAATTGTTATGCATAATATATATTGTTTGCAGGTTCGCAAATATTTGCTGCGACTTGATATAAGGAAGGAACATGTTAAATTCTGGAGACCACAGGTAGATTATGTATTGTTATTTTAAGCAAGGGCTACCTTTGGGGTGAGATTCCCATATCTTGCGATTTCAAACAGTGGCTGTCTGCTTTTAAAAACATAACAATTTCATAGTTGATTGCACAGTCTATTATCATGATGGGAAAACCATTCAGCTGTATATATACTAACATTAATAGCTTATTAATTTGCGCAATTTTGTCATCAACTACCTTATTGGACTCTTTTCCCATTTCAGACCATGTGATGTCCCTCTTGGGAAATAATTCTTTAACGACTGGTGTAAATATTTCAACACATTTTTCATAAAAGAACCATTCCCTAAAGACTGTCACGTAGTCTAAAATGGGCAATCTGCATACGAAGCTGAAAAGGTCTATTGCTTTGCCAACTTTCTTTCAAAGAAAATTAAAAGTTTGTGGAAAAAATTGTAGTTGAAAGATGCCATTATGCATGCGCTGGGATCGGCTGGGGCCACCAACACGAAAGACAATTTAATAACGAAACCGTTTCAACTCGAGTGGAATTTATTGTACTAAATTAACTCCTTTAGTAACTCGGTAAAACATTGTTTTGGATTAAACCATGTGCTGGCCGCCATCTTATCTTTCCGAATCCGCTGACCAGCTTCGATCGCTGCAACTTCATGCACTTCTCTCAATGCCATTTCCGTTTCCAGTACACCGGAGGGGTGGGTGTCGCAGTGATCACTTCAAACAGTTCATCTTACAATTTTAGCAATGTTCAATACATAAGAACTCAATAAACTATCTTAACAATTGTCAATGTCTTTAACTAATTCTTGTTCTGCACTCTGATAGTCAAAGTCGACTGGTACTAGTAGTGCGAGACGATGGACACTTCTTGAAACAACAATGTCTCTTGCTCCGCTGTAGTGTTGAACTTTCTCTCCAACCTTGTAGGACTTGTATCTAACCGTAACTTGACGTACTTTACCGTCTTTGCTGGGAAATACTTCTTTGACTTGACCTAGTCGGTACTCTCCGCGTTAAGTGTTCTTATCAGCAATTATCACCACATCTCCTGGTTTGAGATTGCGACAAGCCGTGTTCCACTTTCTCTGTATGAGTAAAGTGGGAGCATAGAGCTCAGTCCATTTCTTTCAAAACTCTTCTACCACAGATTGAACAATGCGATACCTAGTGTTCAAGTTAGAACTTTGTGGTTGCCATCCAAGAGGGTTGACCACAGTAGCGTGTCCAAGTAACAAAGAGTTAGGTGTCAGAATGTTCAGATCAGAATCAGAGTCGGGTAAGTTACCAATGGGTCGTTCGTTCAGTAAGTTAGCAACTTCACTGCACACTGTTAGGAATTCAGGAACAGATAAACGTTGGTTATGAACAGCATAATGGATAGCTCGCTTTGCACTCTTTACTAAGGACTCTACTGCACCTTGGTACCATGGACTGTCAGCTGGACCGAACACCCATTTAGTACCGTTGCTTGTGCTGTTTCTTTGTATGGTGGCTGTATCAATCTTGTACCAGGCTTCCTTAAGCTCGCGTTCAGCTCCGATAAGTTGAGAGCCTTGATCACTGTATATAGTAGCGGGCCAACCTCGTAGACTTACAAATCTGCTGAGGGCTAGTAAGAATGAGCTAGTATCATACCCAAACACTGCTTCAATATGGACAGCTCTCATTGTTAGATCCGTAAAAATGACGCCATACGCTTTGTCGCTGATTCTCTTTTGAACTTCTCCTCTAACTTGATATGGTCCAAACAAATCTAGCATCACGTGGCTAAAAGCTGGAGCAGGCTTCAAACGTGCATCGGGTAGAGGACTCATCTCTTGTTGCAGCAAGGTGGCTTCACGAAGCTTACAGAGTTGGCAGTTCTTCTTAACTGAGCTTGCCACTTTACTGCCGTGAGGCACCCAATAGCGTTGTCTGAATCGTGCGAGTGTTGCATCGCGTCCTCTGTGACCTTGGCGGTGGGCTCGTTCCATGAGTAACCGTGTTCCTCTATGACAGGTAGGGAGTAGTCGTTGAAGTATAGAATCTGTGGACATGACATTGTACTTGATCAATCTTTTACCTACGACCCAGAAACCGTTTTCTGTTTCGATCACCTTTCTACCCCTCTTTGACAGCACAGCAGCGATCAGTTCCATCTGCGGTGTGGAAAGCTTGTTGAGTGGCGCGATACGACTTTTACCTATGATCAGTTGACAACAAAATGATTGATCTTCAAGTTGCCATCTGGCATAGGCCGCGAAACCATATGCCAAGTCACTAGCATCACTAAGGATAATTAGCCATGGGGAGCCAATGGCATTCTGTGGGCGTTCTAGTTGGAACATATCTGTAAAGAACTGCATCCACTTCTTCCGTAAGTAGTCAGGGAGGGGATCATCCCAACCCAAGTTCAATGACCATGTTTCATGTAAATAGATCTTACCTATCAGTGTGTAAGGACACACCAGTCCTAATGGGTCATAAATTTTCATTACTTGAGCAAGTACCATTCTTTTGGTGAGAACATCAGGAATCGCTTGCGGTAAATCAGCTAGACTTAGACTTGGCTGTGTGTGTTCAGCATTCTTCTTCTTGCTGAAGTTTAAGTTTGTTTCGTACACTATAGTATCATCAACTGGATTCCAACCAGTAACAAGCACACGTAGGTTCTCCTTCGTACCTTTCAGTAGAGTGGGGTTGTCGTCATCTGTGTCGAGTGGTCGTACTTCGTGATCAGCATTCTGTAGTTCTTGACTACTTCGACTTCCAACTTCACCGCTAAATTGCCAGCACTTTATCTTGAATCCTCCTTTGTACAGCATACTTTCAGTCTCTTTAGCGACGTTGAGTGCTTCAGACTTAGTAGGGAACGAGTCAACAAGATCATCTACATAGCTTGATTTCTTTATGAAGTTAGCAGCAGCAGGACTGTCACTCTGACATCGATCTGCGGTTTTGTACAAAGCTTCTGTACTGATAGCTGGTGCGGGTTTGTCACCCATATTAACACGTTGGATGACATACTCATCTGGCTCTCTTGCAGTGTTCAAGTCACGCCACAAGAATCGGTGACAGTGTTGTTCTAGTGGTTTCAGGAGTACAGAGTTGAACATCTTCTTGATATCTCCTACAACAGCCACATGTTCTTCTCTCCATCTCAGTAAGATTCCTAGTAGATTGTTCATGTAACTATCTGGACCTTTAGCAAGATAAGAGTTCAAAGAAACTCCTTGGAAGACTTGACTTGAGTTAAATACACCTTTTGCTGTTCATTAACAGAAAATGTACCTTCATTTGTGCGAATAGTCGTATCAGTAACGTCTATTGTACTTTCATTAACATCTCACGTAACATCATTTGCGCTGTTCAACTTTCATTAACGATATTTGAATATCTATGAACATTCATGAGTATCATTGGACAATTAATATCGTGTTGGTACATTCATTCGCGTGGAATGTTGTTTCTTTTACGTGCAATTAATCTTCAATACCACCAATTGACAAACAGTGGAATTTATTGACAATCGTTCACCCAAAAGTGAAAATTCATTAGTGCTATTAGCATAACCATTCACAATCTGTAACGCGTTTGAACAATCATGACCATAAATATAACAATTTTTAGTGCGGATTAACAAACATTTGCACAATTCAAAGAATCAATAAGAGAAAAAAAATAATTGTTACAGCGTTAGTCTTTTTAGTCTTTTTTCATGTTTTTCAAAAATTGCATGAACATATGTACATTCTTCGTGCGAAAAAAAAATAAACAACGATGATCGACAGAATATAAAAGACAGTTTTCAACTACTGATGCACTCGCTCGCTCCAGAAGTCTCCAGAAACACAAAGTTGTACACGTTAAGAATGCCACGTAGAAATCGCATTAGTCTTGAGCAACGTCAAAGAATAATCCGAGCGTTTGAAGATACGAATGAAGACTATCTTATGGTTGCAGACACGATTGGTGTTGATAGATCAACAGCCAGAAGTATCGTCGCAAGATATGTACGTGAAGGCAGAATAGCAGAAAGACCGCGAGGAGGCCCAAACCATGTGCGAGTTGACAACCAGATGAGAGAATGTCTCGATGATATTCTAAATGAGAATTGTCAACTAACACTTGCACAAATAAACCAAGAATTGCGCCAACGTCTTCCTGCAAAACCTCACATACACGATCGTACGATGGCCAGGACTTTAGAAGGAATGCTTTTTCGTGTAAAACTGAGCCGACCACTCCCAGCAGAGAAAAACCGACCAGATGTTATACAGAAACGCAGAGGGCTTATAGACAAGTTTGTGGTCAAAGAGGTAGAAACGTGACTGTGGTACTCGCTATATCACCCACCAATGGCCTTGTGTTTCACTCTTCCATTATCGGAGGCATGAACGCTCAAAGATTTGACGACTTCCTTGCGCAAACAAGACTCAATCTTGATCTGGATGAAAACGTCATTTTCATTTACGACGGCGCACCAGCCCACCATAATCCAGTCAATCCTGGTCCAAATACGGAGCTCAGAAAATTACCGCCCTACAGTCCATTTCTCAACATTGTAGAACAGGCAATCAGCTCACTAAAAGCTACAATCAAAGCAGACATCAGCCAACCAGAAGTTCAGCAACAAATGAACGATAGAGCGGAAGCAAGAAACCAAGGACTTGCTTTGGGCCACTATCGAACACAGCTGCTGCTGAAAGCCTTGCAACGAAATATCGGAACCATCACTGTAGCTAAATGTGGTCAAAGATTTCGTTTTATGCAAAATTATTTGCCACGTTGCATTAACAGAGAAGAAATTCAAGGATGACTTTAAAAGACTAGAAAGACTAACGCTGTAACGATTATTTTTTTTCTCTTATTGATTCTTTGAATTGTGTAAATGTTTGTTAATCCGCACTAAAAATTGTTATATTTATGGTCATGAATGTTCAAACGCGTTATAGATTGTGAATGGTTATGCTAATAGCACTAATGAATTTTCACTTTTTGGTGAACGATTGTCAATAAATTTAACTGTTTGTCAATTCATGGTGGTATCGAAGATTAATTGCACGTAAAAGAAACAACATTCCACGCGAATGAATGTACCAACACGATATTAATTGTCCAATGATACTCATGAATGTTCACACATATTCAAATATCGTTAATGAAAGTTGAACAGCGCAAATGATGTTACGTGAGATGTTTATGAAAGTACAATAGACTTTACTGATACGACTATTCGCACAAATGAAGGTACATTTTCTGTTAATGAACAGCAAAAGGTGTACTATTCTAACCAGTGTAGAATGTGATCGTGGGTTGACTACAGCAAGATGAGAGATGTAAAACACTGGACCGTTCCAGTCGTTGATTTCTTTGCTTGTCAGTTTACGTGATACTCTTCGATCAGTCATATCGTCCATCTGTCGTTGGTAGGTTTCTGCCCACTTCTTGTCTTTACTTAGTCGCCGTTCTGTGCTTTGAAGTGTGGACAAAGCTGACTTGTAGTTGTTTGGAAAAGATGCTGGATCAGTCGTCCAGGGATAACTCGTTATCCAGCACTGCATCTCTTCATCATAGTGAAGGTTGTCTTGGATCTGTTTAAGTTCTTGCTCCTCTTTGAACGAATATGTATGCCCTACTGTAGGACACTTGTTACATCGACATCCACCACACCGGGGTGTGGTCTCAGTTCCAAGTTCTTCACCTCGAATGAAGTCTTCAACTTGGTTCTCTTTCTTCTTGTCTTTACTGGAGCATGCAACTTTAACATAATTAGTGCTAGTTGTTTCATCTGAGACAATGTCACATGACTTGACAGGATGGAATTCACGATGAGTGTACACGAGTGAATGATTGACATCTACTTTGATCTTAGAGTCATGGAGGGTCTTAACGATGTTTGTATCAAGTTCTGTTTCTTCCTTGAGCTGGGGATGAGCTCCTTGCAGACAAATACCGAAGTCTCCACTCATAACACAGAGATGATCACCACATCTTGCCTCTACTTTCTTTGGGTGTAGACCGAAATAATCGCAACCGAGGAGAACGTCAACTTCAGTGTTCTGTCTCTGTAGCAATTCAGCATCATACTCAGGGAACAATTTAGAAACAGTGTTAATGTCTAGTTTACTTACTGGACCAGTGATCCTATCCATACCATAAGCTCTCACATCCACTTTCTTACCCGTGACAGTTAGTAATGTAAATTCATATTCAACAGTGTCATATGTGGTTTCTACATTACCCATAGTTGTGACATCTAGTGTATACTTGTTCAACCTTTTAGCTTTTATCTTGTCAGCAGCTTTGTGAGTGATGTACGTTGTGTTTGAACCATTGTCACAAAATACAGTTATTTTCTTGCTTGTTCCACACACTTTAGCATATTGTATGGGATACAAGGCAAGAAATGTTCTTGAAGAGAGATGACTACCTGCTTGAACATGTGAACTACTTGGAGGTGTATTTACTTCATTGGACACCTGTGCTTTGCATAACATCACATGGTGTTGATCACTACCACACTTACTACAAGGGTGTTTATTAGGACATGCACTTCTTCTATGGTCTCCAAAACACACAAAGCATGCGTTTACTTGCTTCAACAATTCAAGCTTACCATCTTTGCCTGCTATAGGTAGCTTTTCAAATTCTTTGCATTGCTCTGTACAGTGCATCACTGTGTCTTTTCTGTGTAGTGAAAAGCAACACTTGAAGTAGACTTGGGTAGGTGGTTTGCTAGTTTCTGTGTGGTACAACTTGGTTACTTTTGCTGCATCAGATGATTTTGCTCTTACAGGTTGCTTCTCTGCAAGTCTGGCAACTGCTTCTCGTTCACGTTCTAAGAACTTCATGAAAGAACTAAAAGGGTGTATTTTATCAGCTGGAGACATGTCATGGTACTTACGAATCCAATCAAGTTTCAAATGAGTAGGTAGTAGATTGCTGACAAAGTCTACATCACGCATAGTGAGTGTTTCTAAGTGATTAAGTTCTTCCAACTGTGAATAAGCGCTTTCTACTTCATCAACTAATGCTACTAGACCTTTGTAATCATCATCTTTAACTGGTTTTAACTTGGTTAATTCATCTAGGGCAGACTGCACGCTGGTACTAGGATCTTCATAGTAAGCTTCTAGCTTTTTCCACATTATGTCATATGCTTCTGGTTTAGTGACATAAACAGACTTAATTCTTTGACTAGCTTCACCATTGACAGATCTTTTCAGTTCATGCGCAAGGGCAGTTTGGTTGGTGTATGTGTTTTCAGCTAACTGCTTCCATACAGTCTTAAATTCTGGCCAATCCTTTCTCTTTCCAGAGAAGGTAGGTAAAGATATTTTCTTTAACCGTACATCTGATGCACATGAAGGGGCAAAGGGGGACCACCTGCGAGTAGTACTAATGGGATGTGTATATGTTGGAGGACCATGATTAATTACTCCATTGTGTGGCTGACTTGTATAATGTTGTCCTGTAGACCATGTAGGATTTGTGTTCCATTGTGATGGTGGTACTAATGGTGTAGTCATGTTGTTACTAGTAACATTTACATTTGACTGTGCATTGCCAGGATGTACTCTTATGGGGGTTGCCCATGAAGCAATATTTAAACTAGGATTATTGATTTCTTGATCTGTAGTATCATGACTAAATGTTAAAGTGTGCGTTGTGGGTGTTGACCCCATACTTGTGGTTGTACATGAAGCAGTAGTAGTAGTATTGTACTTATCATCATTAAAACGTTTGTTCATATCTTCTATTTGTGTAACTAACCTTGACAATGTTGTTGTGAGAGATGCAACTTCATCTGTTTTCAGTGTTGATGCTTTGAAATCCTCTTACTTATTTATAGCAGTGTCAAAAACATCCTTTACTGTTGCCGCATAAACATGTATGTCTTGCCTATTGACTGTTCCTTGACTTGCAAATTCATCATTAGACACAAGAACTTCAAACTCTTCATTTATCGAACAAAAATCATCATATGCACGCTCTAGATCCAAGACTAAGCAATTCAGAGTCTCCAAAACCTCTTTGTGGCGAATAGCTCCTGTCAGGCGTCTTGCACTTACGGTGACAGCTTGTTTTGCCTTGCTTCTTTCAGCCTTCGTCGCTAAAACGTCTTCTATAGTGATAAATTTGGTTCAATAACAGCTTGACGTAATTTGAAACGATGTTTATCGTCCGTAGAACAATGTTTTACTGCGCTGGGATCGGCTGGGGCCACCAACACGAAAGACAATTTAATAACGAAACCATTTCAACTCGAGTGGAATTTATTGTACTAAATTAACTCCTTTAGTAACTCGGTAAAACATTGTTTTGGATTAAACCATGTGCTCGCCATCTTATCTTTCCGAATCCGCTGACCAGCTTCGATCGCTGCGACTTCATGCACTTCTCTCAACGTCATTTCCGTTTCCGGTACAATGCAAATGGATCATACATCAAGATAATTGTTTGGTTTTGATTGTGGATTGACTTCTACTTATAAATCTGTTTGTTATAGGTTTTGCTACTGGTGTCTAACCCTCGTTCTAGCTACCACCTTATTGACTTTGTGAATGACATTAAAAAGGTATTCCATTGAGTAGTATATGGCTATTTCAAATAACGTTGTAATCACCAAAAAGCAATTGGTCATTCCAACACCACTAGGAATGATGGGTAAAAGTCAAAACAGAATGTAGAATGATATCTTGGACAGTCAAAAAAGATGAGTATTGATCTTTTAATCTATGAACCGAACAGAATGCAAATCAAGTCATAACTAAATGGTGTGGATTTCTTGTCAACTGGTGGAAAAATTATGACAGTGATATTAATACCCATAGTTCCTAGCATTCTTGGAATGGCCTATGAATGCCTTTTGGTGATGACGACGTTATTTGAAATAGCTTGTGAGGCTGCCATGAGTTCACATTCACCATTATCATGCTAATAGTTTAACAAAACCATTGTTAGTGTCAGAATAATAGCTGTAGGGTATTGGTACGTCTTGGACTTCCTGTGATAACATGGGCACTAACAGGGGAAAAAAACATGTTAATTATGGCACCTTAAAATATACAAATAAATATTATTGATATTCTTTTCTAGAGTGGAATGTACATGTTAGGCCACATTCAAGTGGATGAGTTTAATATTGATGTAAGTATATGATTAGTATCCCAGTTAACTTAACACAAATGACTGACTGACTGACTGACTGACTGATTGATTGACTGACTGACTGATTGATTGATTGACTGACTGATTGATTGATTGATTGATTGATTGATTGATTGATTGATTGGTGGTGATAAGCTCAAATGACTATAAAAATAAAAAGAATTATATCAGTGTAACCCACTGACATTTCCATTTTGACTATTGTTTTTCCAGTCTGTAGAGAGACAAAGAAGAGAACTTGTATCATGGTTAAACTTTGTCGACTGTGCTGAGATCAAATCATTTGTGGAAATAACCATTGCTCCTACAATACGCCAAGGGGCACAGAACCTACTCATGGTAATTACCATATTATTAGAAATTGTTATTCCAGTTATTACAAATAAAATAGAAACTACACTAAAATGCATCATAAATACCACTTTTGAAAATAGGGGTGGTTTGTGTTAATTCAATTGACAATATGTTATTTTGTCCACATAGCGCTATTTCCTATACAAATACTGCTATCAAATAGTGATGACTACTGTGCTGTTTGTACTCTATTGCACCTTAAGTCACGGAACATTTATAAGACTGTATAGTTGCTTGATAATGATGTCCAGATGTCTAACTTGTATTTGGTAAATGTCTGCAGACATCAGGTCTTGGAAGTATGAGAGCCAATACAGTAGTGTTAGGTAAGTATTATCATGGTATGTCATTTAAATAGTGTACAGCATCCTGGCTTATTTTGACATTAAAGTGCCTATCACCCCTCAGAGTGGACCAATTTAGTAAAATTGTAGACATCAAAAGCTTTCAAATGATATAAATAATAAGTGATTTGGATAAAAGCAGGCCGAGATATTTAAGGTTTAAAAGCTCTATTTTGGGTTTCCTGTGTTACTTTGACAGATGCAAAACTAGGTTGAGTGATGTCATACTGTACCTGAGCACATGCGCAGTAGTTTACATATCTCTCATCACATTATACTTGTCATTTAACACTACATATAAAATTGAAATCGACACCCAAACAACATAAGTTATTTGATAGGGTACGTTCTTGTTGTGTTGGAAATTGTTGGCAAACCAAAAGAGTTCCGTGTGGTACAGTATGACATCACTCGACCCAGATCCCCATTCCCGGGAAGGGCGAGGTCACTTCAAACTTTAAAAATCAATAAATTATTCGAGTTTGCTCCAAAATCAATTCTAACAACGAAAATCGTTTTCCTGCAGTCTCAAGATTACTCCAATTTTTTTATTGTTCTAGGGGTGATAGGCACTTTAAGGGATGCCTAGTTATGAGACTATTTCATGTTACTCTTTATAAATAGAGTCTACTACATATGCTGGTGTTTTGAGACTGTTTATTGCAGTCTTCCTGCTTTGAACTTTAAGAGATTGGGACTCAGTAAAAAGGGCTACTAAAGGGGGAGTGACAGGAAAAAATCATCTGCTTTTGTCAGTTTAAAGCAAGAATCCAAAAATAGCTTTTTTTTTCTCCACCCTAGAAAACCACCAACTATGCGGACATGATTTTGTTTGTTCTCTTGGAATCCACCAGAAAAACATTAAAACTGATGGTTTTGTATCAACTCTTTTGTTAATTTACCTACAATGGTCGAAATGATAGTAATTATAACACAATGCCATCCTGAGCAGGAATACAATCAAATAACAACCAAGAAAGTGATGATACAATGTTGTGACTATGTTGTAGAGTAAAATAGTACATACTATTAATGTTTTCTAGGTTTTTTTGATGATACTCTACCCCAAGACAGGCTCTCTTGTGGTATTATTAAAAAGAGCAAGTTCTTTGGAAGAAGAAAAGGAGCACAAGGTATCTTAAAATAACACTCAGATGTCATTCAGTTCACATGTTAATATAATAGAGTCTTGCATACATGCATTTAAAAAAACACTCAGATGTCATTCAGTTCTCATGTTAATATAATAGAGTCTTGCATACATGCATTTAAAAAACACTCAGATGTCATTCAGTTCTCATGTTAATATAATAGAGTCTTGCATACATGCATTTAAAAAAACACTCAGATGTCATTCAGTTCTCATGTTAATATAATAGAGTCTTGCATACATGCATTTAAAAAAACACTCAGATGTCATTCAGTTCTCATGTTAATATATAGAGTCTTGCATACATGCATTTAAAAAAACACTCAGATGTCATTCAGTTCTCATGTTAATATAATAGAGTCTTGCATACATGCATTTAAAAAAACACTCAGATGTCATTCAGTTCTCATGTTAATATAATAGAGTCTTGCATACATGCATTTAAAAAACACTCAGATGTCATTCAGTTCTCATGTTAATATAATAGAGTCTTGCATACATGCATTAAAAAAACACTCAGATGTCATTCAGTTCTCATGTTAATATAATAGAGTCTTGCATACATGCATTTCAAAAAAAACATTGACGGAGATCATGCCGGATGCTTGCGATTAATCGATATTTAGCAACCTGTATTCCTCCAGTTTCACGTCATCTGCAAAGATGTGTAAAATACTTAGTCTAATTGCTGTATCGTATCGTAGCCGTAGTTTCTAAGAAAACATTGATCTACCGTATCGTAGCGGTATCATAGCTCATTTCACACTCATGCGAAAAGGGAGACAGACTTGCGCTTAGTCGCTTCTTTTTTTCTTCACAGAAAAAAATAAATGCGCAAGTAGTGATGAGAGTAACTACTGACCTAATCAAATTAGACAAGGCCAAAGTGAATGCTATATGTTTATTGGATGACATTAATCACCAAGGTGATGCTTTGTTAATTTCAGATAATCTTTTTCAAAAAGTCATGAGTCACTTACCTCGTTTAAGAATGTCTGTAAGTATTTTCCCTTTACTTAGTAAAATATCACGTGATAAGACAGGCTGATCACTTCGTGAATTATGTTGCTTTAAATGTTCTTGGGCGTATATGCTATGAACTGCATTTGACTGTTGGTCCTCTTGCCACGAAACCACGTTATGTTTTTGTTCTCTAGAGCTAAGGAGGGCTATTTTACTCTGAGTCATCAAATATCTTTCAATCGTAGCCTTGGATTCTTTTCTGTTTACTGACTGGTACCCTAAAACTCCGAGGTTGCCCGAGTTGTGTCAGTAAAGAATCATGTTAAGTGTAGTAACTGTGTTTTCATGTTTATTTTAGAATTCCGACCAGAAAATGGACCAGAAAGACTATGTTGGCATTATCAGGGTAGGAAAGGTTTACCAACATGTTGTGGAAAATATTGACAGGAACGTTCTGACTGGTCTCGATCTTATCATTACCTCCATAACTTTGCTAAAGAAATCGCTAAACTGTGAAATGCGCTATATAGGCAATACATGCTTACAGACGCTCTCCAAGCCACCGAAAACGATGCGAAAACGATAAACGTTTACACGAAAACGCTATGTAAACGGCTTTACTTTAAGCCGGCTTCGTGTAAACGTTGCCTAACTTGTATGTCAAAGTAGTGAATTGATGCATTGTGTATTATGTTGACAGGATTGCATCACACTGGGAAAGAACATCTGCATTACGAGAAAGTAAGTGAATTCATTAACACGAAAAGTCCCGATGGCGGTGTCATCATTATCGATCTTGGCAAGCATGACATTATCAATTGTATTATCACCACTATCAATAATCATGTCTACCCCGTATTCACCAACGTCAATTACTTGTCTTGTGTACCCCTCAAAGACAAAAGACACGTCAAACAAAAGCTATGGTATTGCCGTTGATGGTGTCATCAAGTCTGTGTCATCAAACTTGAAACTAGCTAGTTGTTCGGCAATTTTTAGCTAAATTACGTTTATGAGAATGGTCGGCGACCAAAATCAGTTTAACTGCAAAATATTTAGACTGAAGGGGAGAAGTGTTATCACCATCATAATATTGGTTCCTTTTATCCATTTTAGCTTTGAGCAGCTTAACAAGAATAACATAGTGAAGGGTGGACATATAGGTGGGTATTCCTAAACTGACTGAAATATTATTGACAAACTATTAAGATATCCGGTGTAACTTTCTTGTGATTTAATTTTCAGATGTGTGGCCAGTTAGCGCGTCACAAGTCAGAGATGGTGAGTCAGGCCAGCCCCATGTGTTCGTCCCTCCCGGTTAAGATGGTATTCTACTTGAATGTACCTATTTTATAATGACTTTACTGAAGCAACGTTGAAGTTGCTAAAGCTTTTGACTAGGAATCAACAACACGTAGATTGAAGTCATTTCATTGTGTGGTGACATAGAGTGCAAATTATATACCCGTGAAACAGATAGAGTGCAAACACTAGATGTGTGCAACAGTTGTCTCTATTTAGTGGTAAATAGCACTAATTAAACAAAATAAAACAATACAATTAGCATAAAATAGCGCTATTTAGTGGTATTTATGTTGCACACTTTTAGTGCATGCACTCTAGTAGTAAATAGGCGACAGTTAGTGGTGAATTAGATTAGACAAACGAGTTCAGTGAAAGCTAATCCGCACGTAAACTTGCCTAAACCCGTGACGGCTAGTCTATTTCTTAACTAATCAAACTCATGCAATACATAGCGCCAAAGTAGGAGTTTATTTTTTAACTAATCAAACTCATGCAATACATAGCGCCAAAGTAGGAGTTAGTTAGCTTTCTATTTCAGGGGTATATCGTATGCACTCTTAATGAGAATGAAGTATCGCAGACTGAGATGATGACAAACAAGCGTTCTATGTCCTTTGTTCAGGTCCGCTTGGCCCTTATGATTTAACATTTCTACTGATTCTTCAACTAAGTTGTATTCTGCACATGGTGCCATTTTGGGAAGCTAATACTTCACTGCGCGTGTTTTCTGTAGCTGGAGGTAGGTTGAGGCTATAAATTACTCGATTGGACCATAATGCCCTTTAAAAACAGATTGTTTGAGTGTCCATTTGTCCATTTATAGTTTCATTCATCAATTCTTCGTGTGCATGTGCATGTGTGTGTGCACTTAATCTGTCCCTTACGTATTTATGCATTCATTCGTTCATCTCTTCACATTTGCTATATTATTCATTTTTCCTACACAGTCTGATGTTCTGTTTTAATATTCCAGACAATGTAGCAGATGAAGAACATACATTAATTAAGTTATTGAAGGAACTTCGTATTCCAGCTGAAGTCAGGGTTAGTTCGATTGCCATTTAGTCTACTCTAAAACAAAATAATTATACTAACTGCTAATCCATAGTAAAGCACATTTTAGTTGAACATATTTACGTGGAAATTGTGTCATGTAGAATTCAAATGACATTATCGTTACTCGGAACAACAGATTGATTGATGGTTTATGGGTAAATTTGAATTGCATTTTTTCTTCAGATGATTCATATACTTGAAGAAGCTCCCACAAGGAATGCCTCGGGATTGCCGGTGAGTTAATGGTTTACCTCAGTCATAGCTAGTGCATTTATTTTGTCATATCTGCGATGTTGCTTTATACTTTGCATGTCAATATAACCATATCGTATTGTAGCCCTTATTTCTATCGTAGCGGTATCGTAACCGTACCGTTTCCTACTCATGCAAAAAGAACTCCATCACTACTAAATCACTCCATATGTTGGCAGAGTCGTTTTCTTATAAGTGGGAAACAGTACGTACCGTATCGTAGCCGTTGTTTCTACTCTATAGTCTTTGTCGTATGAGCGGGAAACGATACGGTTGTGATACCACTACGATACGGAAGAAAATTCGAATATTTTGTTAGAAGCTACTGCTTCGTTACAATACGGTACTATTTCCAACTCATACGAAAACGACTCTAGAATGTTGGACCTCTCCATGATTCCGTCGTGCAATGTGCTCATGGGATTTTGATGCTGAGAATGCACAGTGTTTGGTGTAATGATTTTATATGATTCTCTTGATAGCCTGCAATGAACTGGTACAGATCCATGAACCACTTGATACGAACACACTCCAGCGAAGCTTGTAAGTTGTTGTTATCATAATTTGTAAGTACCGCTAGAGCCTTTTCATGTAGGGTGCCCCCAGGTAGAAGGGATAAGTCTTTTGTTGTCTTGATATTTGAAAACAAAAGAATTTGTCCCCTTTTATACATATAAAAGGCACCCTAGCTCTTGTGAACAGGTCCTAAACAGGAATGGAGCATTTCCATGGTAACGGATTAGGTAATGGTAAATGATAGAATGTCACATTATAGTGAAATCAGTAAAAAATGTACCGTCAACTTTCGGCGTCGCATTGAATATTTTTTACGCTAATACACATCGTTTTGAATAAATACATGTTTGTCTTGGTGTTTATTTTTTAAAAAGATAACGAAAAAACACTTTTGACCTCATTTCTTGGGACCTTTAGCCACAAATTTCAACTTGTGCACCAGAGAGAAAAAGAATACCAAAGCATAAAAACTAATTCATTTATTTGTTTATTTCAGACGTTGTGTTTACTGGGCTACCCCACCCACCGCAAGAGGACAGTATGAGTGATCTATTCTTAGAGGAACTATCGGCTCTCTCAGGTATCAATCTGATAGAAATGTAGTGTAGTGTAGTCTGTCTGTCTGTCTGTCTGTGTGGATGAATACTATTACCTCTTATGTAGCTGTATCCCGGAGTTGCGCATGTTTATCTTTGTTTCTATCTCAACCTGACGCATGTCTTTCTGTTTTTTCGTCTGTTGTTTTAGTCCTTGTAGTCAATCTGTCTGACCATTTTCACGACTATGGGTTTTTACGTCCGGTGATAACATGCCGTCAATATGTCTTCTTTTATATGTTTCTGTCTGTCTATTTCTTTGTTGATATAGCAGGAAGCCCGTGCAGTCGAATTTTGACGCGTAGACGCGTGTCCACTTAACGTGGTAAATACGCCAAATCGTTCCAAAAAATATTCCCTAAAAACACATTAAATGAACTTTTTGAACAACACTATTTTGTGTTTCTGTATGAATCATTGGAAATTTGTAGCGAGAAAGCCGTAACCTAGGACTGATTTTACAAACTAAATGTTCACAAATTGCGCGAACATGAATCTTATTTCACACGAGGAGAAATCACATGACCAAAACCGACCAATAAAAATTCATGGAGTCATGACCTTTCACGTGAAAACTTCACACCTTCGTTCATTCACTTACACCCAAAATTATGGTAAAATCGACATCGAGGTATATTACCACCGCGCGAAATGCATCAGAATTTGACCGATCAACGCCGATCAAACTTTGAAGTTATGTGAAATAGATGCTTAAAACCAAACCTACCGTAGCCCTGAGCAAAAGTTTTTGTCATTTTGTGCTTATACACTTTCAAAGTCAAATTAAGCTAATTTTTTCACTTTTTATTTTTCTGCTCAGGGCTGCTGTAGGATTTTTCTAAAGTTTAATAAAATTTTTCCTCCATTATTTTGATAACCATAACTTTGCGTATTTGAGAGATATTGCAAAAAAATAAAATAAAAACAGCTGGGTTCCCTGTCCATATTTGACATTAGTTCAGATCGATTACAAATTTTCATAAAGTTCATGTCTTAGTTACAGTTTTAGGGGCACACAACATCTATTTTGCCAAAGAATACTCCAAATGACACCCAATTTATGCGTATTTACCACCTTAAATGAGAAATTTTCTGTTGCAGGGTATTCGATAGTTACTCCCTTTGCAGCATGCAGCAGTCGACCATTCGGTTTTCCATAAATTTGCTTCATTTTTGCACGGAGTGAACTTGATGGCTGATTACTCTCCAGGCTGCTGTGTTCATAACATTAGATGCTGTAATATCACTCACAACAGTTGCAGAGAATATTCAAACGTCAAGTCGAACATGCTAACAAGGTCTTTGCTTGTTTTTCAGAAAACCTTCCACCAGTCATGATGGTTTACGGTCGCTCACCAGTCGTCTCAACTTCACTTTAACTTATCATATATAAATACAGTAGAGTGCAAACACTAAATGTGTGCAACAGTTGTCACTATTTAGTAGTAAATAGCACTAATTAAACAAAAGAAAACAATGATAGAATTAACATAAAATACCACTATTTTATAGCGTTATTTATGTTGCACACTTTTAGTCCGTGCACTCTACCTTACTTTAATATATTAAGCATTAATGTCAAACAGCGTGAAACGATTGCAGAAACTGTTCATCCCTTGTTTTAAAGTTGTTTTGTTGTAAAAAACATAGGCATGCTCATTGGTGGGGTAACAGTGCGTTCAACGACACCGGTTGTAAGAATCGTCTAGCTTTCCAAGCCTAAAGAAAGTGATCTTTTTAGTTATAGGGTGTAGCACTTCAAAAGAGTAGTTTTGATCACGAAATAGACCATTCTCGCATGTTCTTCTTTGCTCAGGCTAAGCCTCAATTGTAGGTAAATTAACAAAAGCGTCAAGACAAAACAATTGGTACTTGTATTGTTTTTGGATTGGTGCATGTCCACGGGATGTACCTCGTACAAAAGAATATGTCACATACTACCTGAGCAACGAAGACTATTGATCAGAATCTCATTGAAACAAATACGACAGTGAGGCAAGCAGCACCTAAGTTTCGTTTCTGATTGGAAAAGCTCGTAATCACAGCTACAAAAATTAAATACTTTTACCGGCATTTTTTTTACTTTTTTTTACTTTTTATGACAGTGTTGTGTTTCGTCGAAAGAAAGGCTCGCACAACTTGGGGCTTTCCTTTCGGCAAACCAGGCTAACAGTATTTTTTTTCGGTTGTAGTTTTTTTCTAGTTTGTTTGTTCAACAATCCCACAACTGGCCTAATAGTTTAAACAGGGCAGGGAAACGTAAGTTCAAATGTTCAGTACTAATGTCGTCAAACAATAGAAGCAAAGCCAATTTATATTTAGTCTGCGTATTTAAGGTTTCAAGTAAATGCGATCGCCAATAGATATCGTTTATTATTATTTTGCGTCCCGTATAATCAATTTTGGAGTATGCAAAATAAAGATTTTTAAGAAAATGACTCGTTAGAAAAGGAACTGTAATGTACCGTAAGGTCAGACACAGGTAAGAGGAAGATTGGAGACAAAATTATAATATACAGGAGTCACTAAATAAATTTAACGCTATTTTTATGATTAAGATTTATTTGTAAATTACAATAATTAATAAAGCTCTCTTTACAACGATATATACTTCTGTCATCAGTAAATTATCAAATCTTTTCCAATTAACACTGAGTTATAAAGTCCCAATTGCCTCGATAAAATTGTCCACCTAATTAAGTATATAAAATGTTTTGATAGACTTCTTACAACTAAATCGCACCAAGTTCAAAGTATTTCCAACTTAAGAAGCACGCCTTGGACCATACATCACCTATGATTCTTTCCTGAACATCTTCATTAAATGTTCCCCGGACACTTTATGGGGCAAAGCTATGCAATGTAAAGCAATTAAATTGTCTTGCCGAAAATGATGTTCCATGCAGGACACTAAATGGGGCAAAGCTATGCACTGTAAAGCAACACTAATCGAGATATGAATCCTTTCTAGTCGAGATCGAACACTAGCTGTATTAACCAAAAACAGCTTCAGCAAATGGATTGTCATGCCGTAAACGATGTTCCCCGGTCACTTAATGGGGAAAGGCTTGTAATGTTGTAATGTAAAGAAACACTAATCGAGTTCTGAATCTATTCTAGTCGAGAGCGAGCACTAGCTGTATTAACCATAAACAGCTTCGGTAAATGGATTGTAGTGCCGAAAACGATGTTCCCCGGACACTTTATTGGGCAAAGCCATGCAATGTAAAGCAATTAAATTGTCGTGCCGAAAATGATGTTCCATACAGGACACTAAATGGGGCAAAGCTATGCAATGTAAAGCAACACTAATCGAGTTCTGAATCCATTCTAGTCGAGATCGAGCACTAGCTGTATTAACCATAAACAGCTTCAGCAAATGGATTGTAGTGCCGTAAACGATGTTCCCCGGACACTTTATTGGGCAAAGCCATGCAATGTAAAGCAATTAAATTGTCGTGCCGAAAATGATGTTCGATACAGGACACTAAATGGGGTAAAGCTATGCAATGTAAAGCAACACTAATCGAGATCTTAATCCATTCTAGTCGAGATCGAGCACTAGCTGTTTTAACCATAAACAGCTTCAGCAAATGGATTGTCATGCCGTAAACGATGTTTCCCGGTCACTTAATGGGGTAAAGCCTTGTAATGTAAAGAAACACTAATCGAGTTCTGAATCCATTCTAGTCGAGATCGAGCACTAGCTGTATTAGCCATACGTGCTGTAACCGAAAGCCATTGCGTGCACATTGAAAAGACAATGTTCTGAACTTCGCCGATGCGTTTTAACGTGGTTGTACATTTTGAGAAACAAATATGAACACCGACTTGCAGTGTCAATGTGATAACGAGAAGAAAAAAATACAGGTAGAAGGCGCAGTTGCGCCTAAAGAAGAATAATTAATTAAGTGGCATTCATATTCCCAAGAAAGATACCTCATTGCCGCTTATAATACAACAAACGGAGACACCCAGTTCTATAGCAAGCAATATATTATTGCGAATATGAACACTGACTTGCAGTGTCAATGTGAAAACGAGAAGAAAAAATACAGGTAGAAGGCGCAGTTGCGCCTAAAGAAGAATAATTAATTTAGTGGCATGCATATTCCCAAGAAAGATACCTCATTGCCGCTTATAATACAACAAACGGAGACACCATATCTATAGCAAGCAATATATTATTGCGAGCAGTTGGATGGAAATATAGATGTACAAAAAATAGATGAAGAATGTTATCACTCGCAAAAGCCTACTCTTAGCTTTTGCTCAACACACGCACACAAGAAATTAAACTAATCACAAAAAACGTACGTATTTGGAGTTCCTCACTAAACGCAAACCTCTTTATCTCAGCACTAGTGAATCGACAGTCTTGAAAACCTGGCAACAATGTCACTGCACATGATTGGTTGATTTTGTGGAAAAACACGAGCAATATGTAACTGAGTTCCATTCATGCATAAAGTGCGTTAGTGGTCTCGACTGCAGTTTTTTCTATAAACAGAAATGTTCAAAGGATTCTTAGATGGAACACTGATAAAGACCGTTAATCAATCTGTGGTAGACGTCCCATATGACGAGGAACTTTACTTACAAGATGCTCAGGAAAGAAGTACAGGTAACGGTCGGTTCTGGTGCATAGGGTGTCCGTCTTCAATCTTCAAACTGGAAATACTGGAAATTGGGTGCTAGTGACAAGTATGAGATGATCTATTGAAACTCTTTACCAAAGCGATCGATATTTGGCATGGAGACATTTGGGACATGATAACTCGATGATATTTTTTAGGGAATTACAAAATCTTCTCTTGGCCAGGTTTCAAATGTTTCAGTGCGAAAGCATCGGAACTAAGTTCATTAGTTCGTCATAAATACCGTCACATTCTAAACCTGGGGAAGATCGCTGAACCATAATCACAGCCAATTTATATATATATATACTGAAATTTCTTACAAAGAGCCGCTGTAAGTTACATGAAAAATGATATCGGTTAAGTAAACAACTCTGGTAGGTCTTTGAAACAAAAAATACTAACACTTGACTGCTAGAATTGTTTATAACCTTAATAATAGAAAACTAAATAAAACTTTTCATAAACTAACGCAATTCTAAGATTGCGTCTAAGATTAGTTATAATTTATAAATTATTAAGAAGAGTTGCTTTCGCAAGATCTCAAAGAAAGTTGTGAAGATCTTGAATTAGCTGTAAAAAGAAACGATATCCAAATTACAAACCCAATAGTAACATTAATGTTCTGTTGTTTGTTAGGTTTGTGTGTCTGTCTGTCATGTGTTTGTTTGTCTGTCTGTCTGTTTGTTTTGTGTCTGTCTGTCCATTTGTCTGTTTGTTTGTTTGTTAATGTCCTCTCTAAACACAGCAAAATAGTAACTTACTTGATAAGATTGTTCCAGTTGGGGATACGATACGACGAGCTGGGCTAGTACTAAAGAACTGATTCACTCCACTCGAACCAGGCTCTGGACTAGTCTGTCGTGATGAAGACCTTGACCTTCCAGATGGTGAGCCAGTTGGTGGTGATGGTAGATATAGTGGAACAATTGATTCATTCACAGGATCGACAATTCTGTCATCTAAAGTAGACTTCGGTGAAGGTGTCTTGGTGGCTTGTTGAGCTACAGCTTTACCATCTGTTGCAGGTTTGGGCGAAGACGTCTTGGTGAGTTCTTGTCCTACAGCCTTATCGTCTGTAGCAGGTCTAGGCGTCGTGATGACTTCTTGAGCAGCATCCGGATGTTCCGGGTAGAAAATCGAACATAGTGCCTGCATTGGTGGTGGCGTATCAGTGGTTGCATTTGACGTGCTAATATAAGACTCTTGACTTGCTATCCTCAGTATTTGGAAGTCGCCATTGTCTTCCACGTTCCAACCTTTAAGATGGTCAGCGGTGTTGTCAGATGTGTCATATTTCGAATCACTAGTTGGAACTTCTGCACAAGATGATGATCGCATCACAGCTGGCCTTGAGCTGGAAGATCGTCTTGATGGTGGAGGCGAGGGCAAGTAACGTAGTTTATCGTTACCTTCACTGATTAAGGACGAAGTAGTTCGCACGTTATTTTTACTGCAGATTGAGGAGGCACTTCTATTTGTACGTATCGGAATACGACTTCCTGTACAGTTTTCAGTCTTCCCAGCTGACATTGACGGTGCGTTCGAATTCAGAGGGGGAAGTTTCGTCGCGGAGCTTCTTAGAGGACTTTCCCTTGATAACATGGGCTGGCTACGGGTTTCGAGCCCACATCTACTAGTGCCTGATGACACATAACTAGCAGTCTTTGGAAGAAAGGACGAAGACATAGATTGATGATTTCTGCCTGTTGCAGGACTTGGTAGACCACTGTGTGGAATTGGGCTGCCTCCAGAGTGTTTTGCAGGAGATCGAGGTGCACTGATTGGCATAGCATTCTTTGGTTTAGTGGGTGGACGTGCTGCTGCAGCGACAGGAGAAAACAGCCTTTTCAGAGAAGATTGACTTGGTGTTTGGCTTTCGTCAGGAGATGCACTAAGTAGTCTGCTTCTCATGTGCTCAACACTAGCGGACGACGTACGACGTCCAGAAGCCGCAGAAAAAGATGACCGATACGACACACGCTGAGTTGAAGAAATATCTCTCAAATTCAAGTTGCTACTGGTTTTCAGCAATTGACTATTGCTGGTTTTATGCCATCCAAAACTAGATGTTTGTACAGATGATCTGCCAGATGAACTGTCAGGACATCTTTCTAGTGCTTGCTTTGATTGTTTATCTTCTAAAACAGGCTTATTTCTTAGAGACGTGTTATTCTTACTCTCACCTGACGCTTTAAACTGAGATGCTCCAGAAGGCGTAACAGAATTCTCTGTTGATGGTGGGTCCCTTAAAGCGTTTGACCGGCCTTTATTACTTTTAGAGGCATGTTTATCTTCAAGCGCTGACTTGATTCTGGGTGACGCGTTAGGCGTCTTGTTACATAACACGTTCGATTGGGATGGTTTGAAAGATGAGCTGCGAAAACCACTCTTTGGTTTAATTGAATGCTTTGTTGACGGTATCTGCGGAGAAACATTCTTTGAAGGTGTTGGCCTACATTGAGTACTTGCAGCATGTTCTTTCTTTAGTGTAGTTGGCTGCCCTGTTGAAGACTTGGTTTTGGTTGGTTTTTGTATTGGTGTTTGTGCTTGTTTCCGCTGGTGATTGACTCTAGAAGCATGCGTACAACCAGTATCATGAATTGAAGAGCAAGTGGGTGTACTATTCTCTGAAACGGATGCGATTTTACCAGAATCAGAGAGATTTGTACTGCTTTCACTGCACTGACTACTAACAGATGGAATTAGCTCTGCAATATTTGAATCATCTTTCAGTGATGAGGCACTTGAGGTTCCAATCTCAGAGTTGCTTCTGATTGACTTGAGCTGATTATAGTCAACTGATCTGTTTTGACTGATAGTTGACTTCAATACTTCATCTGCAGACGTAGAAATATTACTCATTTTTGTGGTCGCACTTGTTCCATGTATTGGAATAGGTTTTCTGCCTTCATTTGATTGATAACTTCCTTCTGCTGAAGAATGTATGACCTGGGGTGGTTGAGATGGAATGCCTTGTGGTGAATTTTGGACAGAAAGCTCTCCTTCTGCTGCGTGGTAAGGTGACTGTGTGCCTATTGCAGTCTTTGGTCTTATGGGTCGTGGTATATAAGATACCGAACGCTCACGACTAGCCACTGATGGACATGATTTAATAACGGTGTTTGTAACATCAACAGGCGTTGAGTAACAGCTACGCAACTTTCTCTCCTTCACCATGTTTTGCCTATAGTCATTATGCAAAGGTCCGGCGGACTTTGATCTTATTGGCAGTCTAGATTTATAAAGGCGTTTAGGAACACTTAAGTCAGAGCGAGTGTTAGCAGATTTTGTGTCAGTGTAAGAAACCAACCATCCATCAGACAAATTTGAGCTGCTACGGGATGGTGATTCACCAAGTCCTTCGTTGATCTTTTCATGAGCTGAGTTAGTGTAAGAATCACAAACAGCATCCAACTTATGGCTGTGGGCCTCAACAAGTGATGCCATTGAAGCTGTCATGTCACCATCACTAGCCATGGAACTCGAATCTTGGACAATGGTATCTCGATCATGATCAGATGGAGCCGGTTCAGAAGGACTATCCCCTGGTAATTTGATTATCAAAGGCTCTTTGTTAGCACCAATGGATTCAGCATTGTCTGGTTCGACGCTTGATAAAGGCGGGGAAGATTGATCAGCAGCAATCGCCATGTCAAAACATTCCGCCATTCTAGTGTCTTTTGCATCTTTCACTGGATTGTCTATTGTTTCCTGTTGGTATAATTCAAGTGTTATGTGACAAACAAAAAAAACACAAAAAAGACTTTATGAACTGATAGTAATTAATTTCAAAAAAAGACATTACTGTGTATCGAACAGATAAGGTCATCAACATTTTGATGAGCTAGTAACAGTACGTAAGCAATTACGCCGGAATACTGATCAATAAAAAAAGGAATTTTTCTACCTGATCAAGCTCGTCACTATTTGAAGGTCTGGGAATGAATGGAAGCACCGAGGCGGTACCCATTAGCACCAATAGGACGATTTTATGAAAAGTTTGAAATGTACACTTTTTTTAATAGACTGATAGTTATTGATAAAAAGTATTGTAATTGAGACTTTCCTGTATATGTGATAATTAATATGGATTATTTATGAATATAGATAAGATAACCGCGTGGAGACTGGTAACTACTGTTTGCTATTTCCTTCAGACGATATCTAAACATATAATAAAATATATCAAATAATTGTCAAATAATATAGTCTATATTTGTATATCATATGCTTTACATATATATTTCATATATTTTTTCATACAAATGATAATGAATGTCGTTGCTCTTTTTTGTGTTTTATGATTTTTTATTCTTTGCTTCAAATGATTTAATATCATATTTCGAAACCATGCTGTAAACAATACGATACCCTCGTACAACAATATGCATAAGCTAGAGTTGACCCTTGCATACAAGTTACCCAGTTTGTCGAAAAAAATTATCACATTTTGAATCCATACCTTCAAATATTTCACGTTCGATTGTCGTTTAAATGCATTGTTCTTTATTGCAAACTATTTAGCTATGCTGTTGCTATTTATTATTTAAAAAGTATCAAATATTAATGGTGCAGCAACAAAAAATATGAAGGGCACAATTTTGAAGTAAAAGATGTGCATTGCTTATAAAAAGTGCGATTTCTAATGATTAATCGCCCGAACTCTTTGGAAAAAAAGTTTAATTATAGATAAGAAAATTTAGTTAACAAGTTTGGTTTGCTTTCCGAAAATATAACTTGAAAGTCACTTAAAATTTTTGCGCAGAACTATAGTATATGCACATGAGCCTGTCGAAAATTAACCAAAAAACTTTCAACTACAACTACACAATTATGTAAATACTAATTTACTTTTTTCTGTAGAAATACATTAAATAACTAATGACCAAGTACGTCCTGAAGTATTATGATAATCAAGGCTTTTCAGCTATAGTAAATATACGAAATACAAAGTGTTTACATTTTCCTCTTTTCATTTTTCGGTATGTCGAAACTGTCAATATAAAACCTTAATAGAGCACTGCTCCCGAATATGAATCTCGATTAGCGTAAAACCTACACCAAAACATTTGCAGAAAAATATACGTAATATTTCATAAAAATTTAACAACATACAATACCTTTTTTATTTATTATTTTTAATGAATGGAAGTGATTTTACCAAGAAATTCAAAATGGTTGGAATGCATGATGTTACACTGACCAAGTCACGAGACATGAAATGTTAAAAAGAAAATTAATAGAAACCTCATTTTCTTATTTATCCTTACCAGTGCATAGGTCTGTATCATATGTATCGACGTATTATAGTATCTTTCGATATCTGTAATATTGCTTCACTTGTGTCAGCTATGAGATGTGTGCTGTTACTACTGCACACAAATTCTCATTGTGCCTAATTCTTATTTATTGATATTTAGCTGTACTAAATTACTCAGAATGCTATATTATTCTAGGTATTATTAAAACTAGCCTTATTCTTTACCATCATTAGAAAAAAAATGATATTTTAGTATCATGTTGCTGTCAGTACTAAACACTTATTTTGGACAAACGGCCGAATTAATTTGATATGAGTACCACCTCGCTGCTTCCAGTCAATACACTCAGGACAAAGTTATAAGAATTTGTTTTTATGTGTTTATGGCACGGATATTATGGCACGGTTTTTAGGTAGATTGGCTTGTAAGCCAAAACTTTTACACAGTACTTACAGTTTGCTGAACATCACATGAAATCTTCACTACATGTTTTTGAGGCAAGTCTATAAATGATAACACAAAACATAAACATACGTTTTAGTATTATGCACAATTAATAAGTGAGACCGTCGACACATGAAATTGCTGTTATAGTAGGTTTTAATCTCAGTTCCGACTCAGTGTGGTTTGCAATGTTGACACAGCTAGTCTATAATTTGAAACCCTTACCCTTGTCCTTGACTTTTTATACTCTTTTGTAAGTTCAAATAACCTTAAACGTCCACCGTTAAGGAGAAGGAAAAACAAGTAAAAAAGCTACCCAGGGTAAATAAATGCACTTGTCATCCTGTATATACAAGTCTCAAGTTAAGTCGATAAAACTAAAATTACCTGCTTCCAAACCAAGATGTTTCTTCGTGTTCTCAGTTGCCACAGACTTAATTGACGCAACATGTCTTACAGACTTGTTTACTTTACCAGTTGTCTGTGGTTGGTTCGTCATTGCCTTTGCACCCTTTGAAGTTGGCAGTCCTTTGGTTGTTTTGTTGAGAGCAGAACACTGGTTTAGATTGAATGAAACCAATTTCGTACTTTTTCCCGCACCTGTTATTGACTTGTTACATTTGCCCTTGAGCTCTAACGGATGTTTTGTTGGAATAGCACCAACACTCTTTGACGAATGGTTCTTCTGGTTTTTAGTCTTTCCAACACCAATAGCACGATGGCTTTTAGAATGCAAATGACTCTGGCTCTTCTGTAAGTCCTTCTTATACGCCACTACGGAAGATGAAGCCTGTATGTTTTTGTACTTGTTTGATGTCTTAAACACTTGTTTGCTAAAAGTACTGGATACTTGCGCCTTGTTGGTTTTGATGACATTTGTAAGTTTGTCACCACTGTTTGACTGCAGCGTCTTTTGTCCGTTAGGAGATACCTTTTTGCTGGTTAGAGGCTTGCGCACTGGTACCGTCTTTGCATTATTGGTACTGGCAGTTGCTTTAACAGCCTTGTATGACTGAGTGTGACGTAACGCTGCTGCTGGTTTGGGCAAATTGCGGGTTAAAGTTCCAAAGCTTTTCGATGAAATATTCTTAGTGACCTTCGATGGTTGCGTCATTTTGGGGTGCGAAGGCTCAAGAGGCAACTCCTAAAACAGTGACAACATCAAATATCATTTTCATAGATAAAGAGAGTGTGAACAGTCAGCAAATATTATGATGTTGGATAGTTTCAATTTCAGCACAATCATCAATAATTCTATCTTATATAGTATACATATTATTCTTAAAATTAAAGTTATTAAAGCATACCTTGATCGGTATAGCAGTTCCTCTTACAAGGAGCTTGTCATCTTGTCCAGCATTACTTTCCTGCTCTTTCTCTTGCTCTTTGAGTTCTTTGCTCTGCTCCTCGTTGGTTTTCACTGATGATAATTCAAATATACTCCATTTATTACCTTTTCACCCCTGCTTTTCACTGAATGGTTGCAAATAATTTAGATAAATGAATTGATAAGTACGTGAATGAATGAAAAGAGTAATATCAAATGATCGATTATGCAAAAAAGTACCTTGGCGCCATAAGGCACTTCGTATTGCATCGGATACAAGTCGTGCAGCTAGGTCGAATTCACTGAGAAAATCATTCTCTGAGGGACGAGTTGGTAACTCAACAGATTGAACAGGTGAGAGCCCTTCAACAAACACAAAAAATGTAATAAAATTGAAAAATACCAGACAGGCAAACAGGATTGTATACAAAACAAAGGAAGACATATCCAAAAATGTTAAATACAAATATAGATCGAAAGAAAAACTGAATGAATAGACAATATCCTCTGGTTGACTAATCAATACATGTTGACAGGGTTAAGTTATTTTTTTTAGATATAAAGCTTTTTATACGCTATCTATTATTGTAATTATTCCTGAAAAGTTTACGGTGTATAAATCAAGGTCTCTCTCTCTCTCTCTCTCTCTCTCTCTCTCTCTCTCTCTCTCTCTCTCTCTCTCTCTCTCTCTCTCTCTCTCTCTCTCTCTCTCTCTCTCTCTATCTATCTAACACACTGTGATGTCATCTTGGTGTATCCCACATTTAAAACAGCCCTCTAATATAAGTTGCACTTTGTTGCTTGTTTGTTTGTTTGTTTGTTTGTTTGTTTGTTTGTTTTCTGTTTTTCATATTTTTGTGGCTAATACATAAAATAGGCCTAGCCATATTGCCGTTAGTTACAGTGCAGTGGTCTCAGCAAAAAATATAAAAGGCATTTTATGTAGAAGCTGAAAACACTGTCAGCTAATATTGAAGGGCTAATGTAAATTACTATATAAAGGGAAATTGGAATAAAAAAGGAAGATGGATGTGAGTTACGCGACCTTGTTGCAGCATGAACTAAACTGGAAACAACGAAACCATTTCATTTTTGCATATATTTTACCCGCTTTTCAACTTACCTAGTGCTTCCCGACGTTCTTCAGCTAATTCTGCTACAGCTTCACCAATGGCTCTGTCAGCAATCACGAAGGACATGGTCGAGAGAATATCACGAAAACCTGTGTTAATTGAAATGTAACGTTAATGGTATGCATGCTTTTTTACTAAACCACAATCTCAAAACGTCGGTTTTTGATTTATTGCAAACATTTCATTCATGTCCCCAGTAACTTGGGCTTGTTTCGTAATGTTTGTACTATGTATATTGCCTGTGACTCCATTCCATTGTTTGCTATCCGATTCCAGGCCTGTGGGCCATGATCCGGCTCGATCATTTCACAAACAGGAAGGACTCCAATGTGAAAGTGCGAGGGAAAGCAAATTTGGGTTGGTATTTATGTAATATAATTTATGCTCACAAGTGAGGTCACAATAACGGAAAGACAAAAGAAGTATTATCTTTTGAAAACGACTCACTATTGTGACCCCAATTGTACACCAAAACATATATTACACCAGAGATAACTCGCACATTTGCAGCCCCTAAACGATACTAACCAGAAATGCAAAAATTGTCAAGGAAAACATCATTAGATGTATAAACGTGAGTATTCGTAACGCGATGGTCTCCCGGGCACTGGCCCCATACAAATTAAAACCTCCGCAACTTATGTCCTTGAAATATCGGAATCAAAATCTATTCAGACAAGGTTGACGAAATAATTTGTAATGGATTTTCTGTTTCATTTGCGTATTTAGGGCCGGGGTCACAGGATCTGTACGTTAATGATGTTATATCGAAATTATCAACTAGAAATATCTTACCTTGTTGACGGTTGTTTTCCCGTTCCAAATCGTAAACAGCATTATGCAGAGCGGTTGATACCAGTCTTTCAGTTACAGCACATAGCTGTTGGTCGGAATCTGATTCATCACTGGGAAATGGTGCTCTTGGGACAGCATCCTATACACGTGAATCATAATGCCTTCTTTCTTTGACATGGCGATAATGACTTGGGCGAGGTCTCTCATGGTCAACATCAGGTCGTCTGTACCGGTTAGCGTCCTCTGTTAATGTCTCTCGGGATGCTTGCTCTGTGTGCTTCATCCGCATCTCGTTAGGCACTCGTCTGGGTTGACTATCTTCATCATCAAACGATTCACTGTCCGTTGTTGTGTCATGAACATATTCATCTAAGGTCTCATGTCTATGTCTATATTCTTGAGCTCGACATTGTCTATCCTCCCATTTCGCCTCAAAGTCAGTGTTGTCGTGTCCTTGTTCCCCAATGCGACCTGGTGATTTATCTTCTACGTCACCCTCCCCACTAACGCTCTCGTCACTATCTCCGCTATTTCCATTGTCTTCGCTTCTGCTACCTCCATTGTCCTTGCCCCTACCACTGTCTCTCGTACCTCCATGGTCTTCGTCTTTACCACTGTCTCTGCTACCTCCATGGTTTTCGCCTTTACCACTGTCTCTGCTACCTCCATGGTCTTCGTCTTTACCACTGTCTCTGCTACCTCCATGGTCTTCACCTTTACCACTGTCTATGTCCCCTTTACTCTCGCCTCCAGTAATACTTTCAGAACCAGGGCTAGCGTGATCATGCTTCAAGTTCTTACCAGTACAGTTGATATTGCTGTGTTTATCCGGTATACTTGACTGATGTTCCACTGTGTTAAATAAAACGATACATCATGGACGATATAGGTAGCCATTCTTATGAAGGGCTCACAGGCAATGTGTGCGTGTTGAGTGCATGCGAGGACATGTTGGGGAAGCTCGGTGATCACCACGTGCGATATAGTCAACAACTTCTTGTAAGCTTACATTCGGTCAAAATAAAGCCAGATAATCAACCAGAAGCTCAAAATTATTGTACTAGCACTAACACATTGTTCTGCAGTACTAGTTTAGATCCCGGGGGGTACTACCCTATATCGACTATACGGGGATGATCCGCTGAACAGGGTATGGTTTTTCGACCTTGGTGTCATGAACAGGGTATCCAATTCTACTCTATTTCTGATTGAATCCAAATTTTCTGTCATACTCAGGGCCCAAAAAATGAGAGAAATTATTTTGCATTCAGGAAATCGGCAGGAATAAGTTGACTTTAAAAAAAGATGAGAGCAGCACGTGTGTCTGAATTGATATATTTATACAAACCATATAATGTTTTAAACAATTGTAATTTGTCATAAACAGGGTATTGAAGTTAGGTATTTTTTGTCATAAACAGGGTAACCCCTACAAGATCCCAGCGGAACACCCCTACCCAGATCTGAAGGGAGTACCCCCCCCCCTCCGGGGTTTAGATACATTCGTGTTCATGACTTTATCGCGGTGTATATATACAGCTCAATATTCAATAATTGCAATAACCCACAAGCATACATTGTATCCAGTCACAGTTCTAATATATAATACTGGAAATACATTATGCCGGCTTACCTTTCTCACGCTCAATTGCATGTGCAAGACAATTTCGAGATGATTTCTGCGAACCCAAGCTGGAAAAAAAATGAACAAGTGAATAAAATTTAGTCTTTTTATTAATTTCTTTTTGTACAGACAATGAATGTTACTACTGAAATATTACCTGTAGACACTGGTACTGTCACTATAATCACTCTCGTCAGAACTTTTGCTTACTGCATTGACATCTACTTCTGGTGGTATGGTTATTTTACCAGTCTTAAAAAGTTAACAGTATTATATTGTCATATGAACATTACCATCGAATGTAATTCGTTAATTTTAGCCATCTTTCCATCCATCCGTAATTGATAGTATTACGGTTAGGGTAGGGTAGGGTAGGGTAGGGTAGGGTGGGGTGGGGTGGGGTGGGGTGGGGTGGGGTGGGGTAGGGTAGGGTAGGGTAGGGTAGGGTAGGGTAGGGTAGGGTAGGGTAGGGTAGGGTAGGGTAGGGTAGGGTAGGGTAGGGTAGGGTAGGGTAGGGTAGGGTAGGGTAGGGTAGGGTAGGGTAGGGTAGGGTAGGGTAGGGTAGGGTAGGGTAGGGTAGGGTAGGGTAGGGTATTGACTATCCTTCCATCCGTCCAACCATAGTAATAATAATAGGATAATTATTTATATGATAATCAATGATAATTGATATACTAATATAATTAATAATAATGTACTTTTAATATTTGTGTTAATTTAAAACTATATAATTGCTCTAAGTTTTTTTTCTAATAAAGTTGAGATAGATTGACAATAATTAATAAATAATAATTAATGAATAAATAATGAATAATTATTATTTTTATAATTTTATATATCGTTCAAACTATATGATATTCAAGAGCGCTTAAAACATAGTATTTACATATATACAATTGATAAAAAAATATATTAATAAATAGTAGATAATATTTTTTCTATCCTAAAAATGTTGAAAAAAACAAATAGAATTAAACTGAAATTTATATTATTAAATTATTAAAATTGATTGTTAAAATCATGTACTTTGGTAGGCTAATTTTAAAAAAAACATCCATTCACCCATCCATCATCCATCCATCCATCCAACCATCCGGTTATCAATCGCTCCATCCAACCGTCCATCCATTCATTTATCAATCTATCCTTACATCCATTCATCTATTTATCTATACTTCATTTTTTTCTTTTTTTTCTTTATAGTCCGCCCTTCATTCAGTCCACCTAAGAGAGTCTCATAGTCGCTTGGTCCATCATTCTACCGGTGTGTTGCGCATCAATCTTTCTTCTAGACTCGTACAATAATAGCTAGCGAATACATACCTGAATGACTACTTTTACCCTGGAACCAGTAGGCAAAGTTTCAGCTGGACATCGTTGGACATTTGGGTCCACTGTGAAAGAAAACCAAATGACAAATTACTTACAGATTTCGTTCAGAATTGAACTTTTTGTAACGTCAAAATACGCACCGGCATCCTTAGAGGCACCGCAGCCCATGCTCACAATGTTTTATGTATGTACTTCTTCAAAACGTGCGGCTATGAATATAAAGCTTCATCGTAGCGCGAAAAGTAAAAAGTGAAGAAAATGGAAAGTGCGCGCGCTTTTATACCGGACTCAGACTACGTCACAAAGCAATTAGAAGAAATCGAAGAACTTTCTTCCCAAATAAGGCTAAGTGATAAATGGAAAACTGTAAGATGTATTTTAATTGGTCGTTGACTTCAGGTAACAGAACAGGATGATTGATTGACATCTGTCAAAATTTTGAAAGATGTATAAAAAACTATAAAGCATCTTTTTTTAGATGCAGTTTGAGAAAATTTTTATCCCGATACTGTAATATTAAAATCGTTAAGGACAATAGCCATCTTTTTCCTTTAAAATTTTACGCCGAGCAATTTTCAAATTATATTAATCTCATAATTTTCTCCCATGAAAAAATTGTTTTTGAGGTTGAAATTTGTGGGGCTCCTGTGTAATGTTCTGTAATTGCACGCTGAACAAAACGTTTGCAGATTCAGAAACAAAATTCACATGGAGAAGTAGTGGAGTCATTAAAGTTATAGTTATTCGAATATTTATATAAAAAACTTGTAAATATATAAGTTAGATATTGTGAGTTGATATTTTATTCTACAATGGCGAAGATAAACAAGAGAGGAACGGCAAAGAAAACCCCAAGAACAAGCAAATCAACGAGTAGCATGAACCCAGGTGAGTTGTGAAACCACACGTGTTTATCTAAATAATGTTGAGAAAATTTCTGTTTATTATTAGATAATATGATAAACCATTTGTATTTAGACTTGTAGCTTGGATGAATCAAGGAGCACAACATATGTCAGCAAAATCTCCAGTCGAGTTCATATTAATAAGGGATTATTTTAAAACTGGAGTAACAAATGTTTTAATAGAAATTGAGTATGTCCAAGTATTATTAAATTCATGTATTCTTTTGTTTTCCGCAAGTTTTTAAATGAATTGAGTTTTTAAATAACTAAAAAGCCAGGGGCGGATTTAGGGGTGGGGACACTAGTCACCCCCCATTTTGACTGGTAAAAACTACTTTTTTTTTATAAGATTTGTTTTCAGAATAGTTCATGATCCCTGTCTTCCCCCTCCCCCTTTCAGAAGTCCTTGATCTGCCACTGAACTCCACTATAGACATTAACCCTAAGTCTACAGATATCAGAGATTTTAATTTTTTACTGTGATTTCAAGTTGAGCTGGTCACTGGCCGAATTTGACTGGATTGAGTTCAAAGTCACTAGTTACACACTGCCTAACTGATGTTTTAGCAGTTGACAAGTTTGTTCATTCAGCACTGGAAACTGTCTTGTTAATATTTGGGATGTGAACTCATGCAAAAGTATTACGAACTCTTTGAAAAACAAACTTGTGCAAATTAATTCCAAATTGAACTCAACATTTTTTTCTTTTTCTCTTTCTTTCCATTTTTTCAGTTTTTATTATAGAGATAGAGAAATATAGAGTTAGTTATTATATTTATTATTAATGTCCTGCCTTGATTAGCCTTATGCTGTTTGCAGAACATTACTTAGCCTATAAATAAATAAAAAGTTACTTATCATTTGTCTCACAATGTAAGTCTTGTAAAAAACGCGACGTTTCGACTGCATTCAGCTAGTCATCATCATGCGGAATGCGTAGAAAGGGATGACGCAACATCTTATACTCGTCTATTCCCATGGGAGTGCATTTTGATGATTGGCATACATTCACACCACCATCAAAATGCACTCCCATGGGAATAGACGAGTATAAGATGTTGCGTCATCCCTTTCTACGCATTCCGCCTGATGATGACTAGCTGAATGCAGTCGAAACGTCGCGTTTTTACTTACTTAAGACTTACATCGTGAGACAAATGATAAGTAACTTTTTATTTATTTATATGCTTCATCCACGATGAATAACAATCCTTTTCACTCTATTACTTAGCCTGTAATAGAAATTGTAAAAATAAAGAATTGTTGTTCAAACCATCTTATTACATCCTAAACAAACACTACAGCCCACTTGTAGTAGTTGTAAAATTGGTTTTCTTGGGTTGTACGTTATCTCATCGCTGTCATGTTGGATGACAATGACAAAGCATTCCTGTTCATGTGGTTGCAACCAAAGAATATGGCAACTGGAATTGGGCTTGCCTGTAGGGGGTTTTACAGTGTGACTACTCCAACCAAAGCCACCCTGACAAATTTTTCACAAATTGTCCAATCACGTTCGAGCATTTGAAAAATATTTGCCAAAATTATTGGCACAATACATTGTTGCTCACGATCGATCAGTTGTTGCAATATTTGAAATTAATGGGAAATCTATTGTTCAAATGCTCGAACGTGATTGGACAATTTGTGAAAAATTTGTCAGGGTGGCTTTGGTTGGAGTAGTCACACTGTAATAGATTAAACAAAACAAACATACCGGTATTTGTATAAAATTAATGAGAATTTTTGTTTCTAGACCGACCCAAACCCAGTTCCCACTCAAACATGAGGGACAAGAGCACAATCATGAGGCTAAAGATGTATAAATCAGGAGGCAAAGCTATCAGGTATGGGATTCTTCATGGTAACTCCATTCTTTAAAAAAAACTGTTTTTTATTGTTATTATTGATATTGCTGAGAACAATATTCAGACAGGAATGTCAAAGTTGGTTTAACCTTTTTGCTCCTGGAGACTTCTTAAAAGTTGCACACCTTACTAATGTTTGCTTTAAATGAAGATTTATGGCAGAAATGACTCGTAAAGCAAGATAGATATCTGCAGCCAGTTTTGGCAAGTGTAGGAGTGAAAGGGTTAAACAGAGTCATTGTCTTTATACACAAATGATATTACAGAAAGATGAGTAGTGACAACTACTTTCCTGTTACAATTAGCCCTCTATTTACAACTGGACAGTGCTTAGAGAAATGAAAGACATAATGATAGAAATAATTGTTAATACTCTTTCAGAAATGCAGATGGTAAAATAGTCAAACCAGCACCATACCAGTCCAAAGCTACATCGGGAGAAGTTGCTAGAGTAGCACCAAACAGAAAATGGTTTGGTGAGTAGACTAGTATTACCAAGTGTTATATTTTACCTAGTCCTTGCACAGATCGTAGTAGGAATTGAAACAGTATAATTATTTAAAACACGGCAAATATGTTCAAACAGGCTTAGAACCACTTTAGACAATAACAAGGTCATTATATATTTGATTGTCTACAACTTATTTCTTGTGATTTGAATTAAAATTTCATAAAACGCCTTGTAGGGTTGGAAATGTGTGGATTTTTAGATATTTAATTATTATATTTAAGCTAATATGCACCTATATCTTTTCAGGAAACACTAGAGTTATTACTCAAAATGCTTTACAGAAATTTCAAGAAGAGATGGGCAAAGCAATTAAAGACCCTTATAAAGTAAGAATATTGTTGATTTTTAATAAGAATCACCAATGATGAGTTGATCAAATGTCCCAAGAAACACATTAGGAGCAGAGAAACCACAATGTACAGCAAAGTGGTTCTTAGTTTGTTCTGTATTCTCTCAACATCTAAAGTATTTTATTAATAATAATTTATTATGTGAAATAACAAACTTCAAAGTGACTTCTCCCTATGTTGTAATTGATTCAAATTGACCAATGAGCATGTTGGATAGAATGACATAACATGTACATGGCACTTCACAAAATTGTTTTAATTTAGGTATTAAGTTACAGAGTATTGCTCATTATCACATGACCACTATCCACCCTGACACACACTTTTCTTGGTGTGTGTAGGGTCGTATAGCTTATGTGGTATACAAAAACATATGGCCAGCTGAAAATCATGCCTAAGGAAAATATTAAAGCAAAATGATGTCACTTTTATTGCTGTTGCATCCCTTTATAATAATTAAAGTTATTGGGCCATGTGATAAAATGCTCTTTGACCCAGTTACATTGTATGTGGAGGCGTACAGAAAGATATTTCATTGGATCTTGATCATTTACAAGTACAGACTTTGATGTGCACATTTCATCTCACTCAGTGTTATAAGCATATTTATGAGTTGTAGCAATAATTGTAAAATGTAATCGTCTAGTTGTATTTCATGTAGGTGGTGATGAGAAATACAAAGCTTCCTTTATCACTTCTAGATGAAAGGGCTAAGGTACTATTGAATTGATTGGTTTAATCTGACTAAATGAACTTGATTTCAAATAGAAATCATAAACAGTGGCTTTAAATTGAAATTTGAAAATGTCATCAAAACTTAATCAAGATAATAATTGTTTTACATTGTATTTTGATTGTCAACATTTAAACTGTGAAATCTAGAAAATGTACACTTGCGTTCATTATTATTTTTACAAGTTCAAGACAAATTGACATGGTTGTTTTCTTATTTTCAGACTAATAGAGTGCATATTCTTGATACTGAGAGTTTTGGTACAACATTTGGACCTAAAGCTCAACGTAAAAGACCCAATGTCAAAGCCTCCGACATGCAGGTCAGTGAATCACATGATTTTTTCTGTGAATTCAGAAGAATTACAAACCAAATAAATCATACAGTCACTATACTAACTTAATAAGAATGTGCATAAAATAGTGTACAATGCTTTGATCAATTCATAAATCTGGCTGAAGAAAACTGCAGTGTGGTAACCATGGTGCTTTGTGTTTTATTATCTGTTTTATCTGAAAAATCTGCTGAGAACAACATGCACACTCATTTCGCTTCATCCACTTTCCAGCAGTCCACCTTTTGGTTTGTTATTACAAGCTAAGCTGAAAACAAATCAAAACTAGATAACAAATTGGAACAACTCTCAACAAATTATTGGGCTGTGAAACTTTCACATTGAAGGCCACACAATACAATTATAATGTTAGACTTCATTTATTGATATTTGCAATTTCAGAGTCTTGCACAGTCTGCTGAACAGCAATCAGGTAAAATGTTGCAAATAATGTACTAACAATGGGACCATGCAGTGCTAATGCCTGGGCAAACCTCATCATATCATCCCCAATGTTAAGGAGTATTTCACTAGAGATGTTATGAAGACAAACACTTCATTACCATGATCCAAAATTAATGAAAGGTTGAAAAAGATTATTTTTTTTCCTCAAAGCAATGGCATCTTGATTCTGTGCCATGGATGATTAGCATACTTAAAGTATGGGCTTTTGTTGGATAGAGAGATTGTGTAAATGTAAATAACTAAGCAGCTGGGTCAGGACAATGTAGTTTAGAGAGAAAGTGTATGTTTTAGAGATAAACATATGGCTTATACCAGTTGTTCCAAAGACTACCTTTAAGATAAGCTTTCTTGGTCACAGGTAAAAACTAGTAAAAAATACTAGGTGGGACTGCGTCAGTGTTTCTAGAGAATGAAAAAAAAAATATATATATAAGGTAATAGTAGGATAGGTTGCTGTAAATGCATTGGACGTTGCGATTTGTGCACTAATTACTTAGAATCATGTCATAAATTTACAAGTTTTGCCACAAAAAGATTTGCCACAACTATATAAATACAGAAGTTAAAAGTCTAAAATTATGTTATAAAATAGTAACCCTAACCCAAAACCCTAAAAGTATAATCTAAAAATATTTACATCGTAAGGAAACTATACTAAGAAATGTACTTATTATATAGCTTGTGATTTGCTAATGTTGTAAAATGTAATGATAAGTTGGACACCGTAGAATGATAGTAGAGAAAACTGACGTTTCAGACGTTAGTCCTTCGTCAGAGTATTACCAATATTACTCCCAGTGAAGGACTAACGTCCGAAACGTCAGTTTTCTGTACTATCTTCTACAGTGTCTAACTTATCATTACATTTACAACTGTTTCTTGGTCACAGTCTTGAATACCTTTTCATCTTGATTTTTCATAATTGTTGACACTCAGTTGATAATTACCTGTAGTAATATGCAATTTGCTGTTTTAGAGAAATATGTTCAAGAAAATGACAAAGACCTTGTTAGAGAAGATGATGGAGAAAGGTGAAGTACACTTGCACTCGTCACATTGAATGCAAATCCAAGATGAGTTTACATCTCTTTCAAGCCAATCTGATCATGCATTTGTTGTAATATTTCTTTATTTCTCTTTTCAGGCAAGAGGCAATGGAGTCTATCTATAGTAAAGGACAGTCAAAGAGGATATGGAATGAACTTTACAAGGTAACGTTTTCAGACACCAAACTATTTATTTTAACCTTTTGTTTTGTGTACATTTGAAAAATGTTTGACACAATTTTGTAAAATTCTCTTTTAATTTCAGGTTATTGATTCATCTGACATAGTGCTTCAGGTAGGTACACTGATTTGAGTTGCATGGACTGCATGATAGTGCTAATGTTTTATAAAGTTCATTCCATTGTAAATCCCTGAAAAAGACTGTCATTGAAGTCAAGCAAATTAAATGGGTGGCAGTCAAAATGCTGTATGTTACAATTTTATTTACTACCGTTATCGTTGAAGTGCAATCTCCAACGTTGTGAGTTTGCAAAAGCAACTTTGAACTATGGAGGTTGCTTTTCAATGATCAAAGTAGTAAGTAGCAAATCATGTTGGAATATCTGCTCCACAAAAAAAATAAAAACGAAGTAAACTTATTGCTTTAGCAATTGTTGGTATTTTGTATGCAGGTTCTGGATGCAAGAGATCCTATGGGCACAAGATCCAAACACATTGAAACTTTCATGAAGAAAGAAAAGTCATACAAACATCTTATATTCGTCTTAAACAAATGTGACTTAGTACCAACATGGGTAACGGTAAGTTCTTGATTATTATCAATCTGCTATTCCCAACAAGATTTCATTTGACTGTGATAAATGCTGTTAGACCATTTACATGTATGAAAATTGTGTATGGTTTAATTCCCTGGACTCTGGCTGCAATTATCTTTTGTTCATAAAATCCTAGCCAAAACACTTCTATCTCAAATTGTCTGGACATCTAGATGATATATGAAAACTGCTTTTTAATTTTAACTCTTGGATGGACTAGGATTTCATTGATAGAAGTGAAGAGAGGTCTTAATGTCACTTTGTGCTGTAGGGACGGGAATCATCTCAACAATAGAGTCCTGCATGTTGTTTTGGTTTGACTGTTTTTATTATTAATAAATTTTATTTAACAGCAACGTTGGGTGACTATTCTGTCAGCAGAATATCCTACACTAGCTTTCCATGCTAGTGTCACTAATCCATTTGGTAAAGGAGCACTTATTAACTTATTGAGGCAATTCTCTAAGGTTTGTAGACAATAGCATATAGCCCATCTGTTGTGACCACTTGTTGAAACATGACTGGCAATGATAAAATAATGCATTTATTTATCTTTTTGCTTTAGTTACACAGTGATAAAAAACAAATAAGGTAAGAAGATATAATATTATTCATGCATTTTCCATTTTATTTGGTGCATTTTTATTACAAATTATGGAGATGTTGTGATTTTTCTTCCTTCCTTCCTTCCTTCCTTCCTTCCTTCCTTCCTTCCTTCCTTCCTTCCTTCCTTCCTTCCTGCCTTTCTTTCTTTCTTTTTTTCTTTCTTTCTTTTTTTCTTTCTTTGTTTATTTGTTTATTTTCATTTGATACATTTCAGTGTTGGTTTGATTGGTTATCCCAATGTTGGGAAAAGCTCCATCATCAACACCCTACGTGCTAAGAAAGTATGCAAAGTAGCACCAATAGCTGGTGAAACAAAGGTAAGTACACCTCATCAATAAATATCCATCACTGTCACTGTATTACCATCAGTGCACTAGACATTCTAATCAATAAATATCTGTCACTGTCACTGAGGTACCATCAGTGTACTAAACATTCTCATCAATATATATGTCACTATCACTGATGTACCGTCAGTGTACCAGACATTCTCATATTCTCATCAATGTATATCTGTCACTGTCACTGATGTACCATCAGTGTACGAGACATTCTCATCAGTGTATATCTGTCACTGTCACTGAGGTACCATCAGTGTACTAGATATTCTCATCAATATATATCTGTCACTGTCACTGAGTTACCATCAGTGTACTAGACATTCTCATCAATGTATATCTGTCACTGTCACTGAGTTACCATCAGTGTACTAGACATTCTCATCTATGTTTATCTGTCACTGTCACTGTGGCTATCATCAATGTACTAGACATTCTCATCTATGTTGATCTGTCACTCTCACTGTGGCTATCATCAGTGTACTAGACATTCTCATCAATGTATATCTGTCACTGCCACTGAGGTACCACCAGTGTACTAGACATTCTCATCTATGTTTATCTGTCACTGTGGCTATCAGTGTACTAGACATTCTCATCTATGTTTATCTGTCACTGACACTGAGGTACCATCAATGTACCATCAGTGTACTAGACATTCTCATCTATGTTTATCTGTCACTGTCACTGAGGTACCATCAGTGTACTAGACATTCTCATCAATATATATCTGTTACTGTCACTGAGGTACCATCAATGCACCATCAGTGTACTAGACATTCTCATCTATGTTTATCTGTCACTGTCACTGTGGCTATCATCAGTGTACTAGACATTCTCGTCTATGTTTATCTGTCACTGTCACTGAGGTACCATCATTGTACTAGACATTCTCATCAATAAATATCTGTCACTGTCACTATGGTACCATCAATGTACCATCAGTGTACTAGACATTCTCATCTATGTTTATCTGTCACTGTCGCTGTGGCTATCATCAGTGTACTAGACATTCTCATCTATGTTTATCTGTCACTGTCACTGTGGCTATCATCAGTGTACTAGACATTCTCATTTATGTATATCTGTCACTGCCACTGAGGTACCACCAGTGTACTAGACATTCTCATCTATGTTTATCTGTCACTGTGGCTATCAGTGTACTAGACATTCTCATCTATGTTTATCTGTCACTGTCACTGAGGTACCATCAGTGTACTAGACATTCTCATCAATAAATATCTGTCACTGTCACTGAGGTACCATCAATGCACCATCAGTGTACTAGACATTCTCATCTATGTTTATCTGTCACTGTCACTGTGGCTATCATCAGTGTACTAGACATTCTCATCTATGTTTATCTGTCACTGTCACTGTGGCTATCATCAGTGTACTAGACATTCTCATTTATGTATATCTGTCACTGCCACTGAGGTACCACCAGTGTACTAGACATTCTCATCTATGTTTATCTGTCACTGTGGCTATCAGTGTACTAGACATTCTCATCTATGTTTATCTGTCACTGTCACTGAGGTACCATCAGTGTACTAGACATTCTCATCAATAAATATCTGTCACTGTCACTGAGGTACCATCAATGCACCATCAGTGTACTAGACATTCTCATCTATGTTTATCTGTCACTGTCACTGTGGCTATCATCAGTGTACTAGACATTCTCATCTATGTTTATCTGTCACTGTCACTGTGGCTATCATCAGTGTACTAGACATTCTCATTTATGTATATCTGTCACTATCACTGAGGTACCATCAGTGTACTAGACATTGTCAACAATGGAATGTTCATAGTCAACTTTTCATAATAACATCAATTGTGAATTTATATCTCATGTTCTTTGTTGTTTGACAGGTTTGGCAATATATCACTTTGATGCGGCGCATCTACCTCGTAGACTGTCCTGGTGTGGTCTATCCTAGCGGCGACACTGAAACAGACATAATACTTAAAGGCGTGGTAAGCATTATTGAACTCTTTCAATAACTGTTTAGATATTCCAATAAGTCTGAAGCGTGATGACGTTTTAACGCCGTGTCTAGACCAGAATCCTTTTTCCATTTCTTTTGTTCACTAATTATGGCTATTGTTTCTGTATTCTTGAGGGAATATCAAATGTGGATATGAAAGGATTTAAAAAACTATTATGGTATAGAGACGGGGGTAAAACGTCATCACACTTTAGGACTATTGAGTATTGTTATGTGTAATCTATTTTTTTAAAGAAATTCACATTTCCATAACATATTAGTACATAACACTGTTTATTATTTTTTCAATGGAGCTGGGAGATGAACTTTTAAATGAGAGGCATATAGACTTAGTAAAAAAACATTTTCTGAGGAAAGAGGTTGTACATATGCTTTTCTAGGTTCGAGTAGAGAATGTGAAAGATGCTGCAGAGCATATCCCTACAGTACTTGAGCGTGTAAAGCATGAATATCTTGCAAAGACATACAAGGTGGCTTCATGGACTAATGCTACAGACTTCCTTGAACAGCTGGCACGACGAACTGGAAAACTGCTCAAGGTCTGTGTGCACACCAGTGTTTTAAACGCATTATATCACTGTGAGATAGTTTGATTAATTTTGGAAATGTATACATTCCATCACAAATATGTCCAAGGTTGTGTCAATGTGTTATCAATACAAGCTGACAATGTTATTATCATCAATTTGAAAATGTTTTGTTTCCATTCTAAGATGGCTAATTTGTTTGTTTTCCTCTGTTGACTGCTAGTATTATATTGTTTTTGCATGCCCATTCATTCATCCAATCATTCATCCAATCATATATTTGTTTGTTTGTTTGATATCTCATTGTTTGCAAGCTTGTTTCTCCAATGCTCAATTTATCTATTCTGGCCTTTATGTTTATTTATGTTTCTTATCTTGTATTTTTTAGCTAGTTTTGAGCACATCAAATAAAAAATCTGAAGCCCAATTTATTGATAAATAAATCATAAATAAATAAATAATCCATCTAAGGATTGTCTATTTTTATATCATTTTTGGAAAGTTTCTTCAATATTTATCTTTTGATACTGATTTAGCTATTGCATTTATTTGAACACCTTAGGGAGCTGAACCTGACCTAAATACTGTGGCTAAAATGATCCTTAATGATTTCCAAAGAGGAAAACTGCCTTACTTTGTCGCTCCTCCTAAGCAGGTTTGTTTCAGAATTAGCTACCTAATATCTCCTATCTTTTCAGCCACATGGCTGTTTGTCTTAAGATTTCACTTGTAGTTACACAACGGGAACATCATCATGTTCTAACTGCACCGTGCTGGTGAGGATGTAAATGTGGAAAGAGATGTCCAATGTTGATGACAAACATTACTTTTTTCTTTGTGTGTGTGGTTGAGGTCATTGTACATCTTTCACTTTTCTTCTGCACATGCTCAATGTACTTTGTTTCATGATCTGAACCCACATGTGTATTGGCTTCATGTTTATCTTTTATCTATTTTACCTATAATCATATTGTATGATTTCATTACAGGATGGAGATGGGTCTGAATGCTTAGCAGTGAAGAACAAAGATTCCAAAGCATCTCGTATACCTGCACTATCGAGCAGTTTTGTTAAGGCTTCAACGTCAACAGACAATGGTTCAACTAATCAGGTGTGTTCATATGATAATGAAGCTGCAATACATTGACTAACTTGTGGACATTGAAGCTACTTTCAGTGCTTTTGATTTAACGAGCTATTATTGTTTCTTTACATCAGGTTGACAAAAGTACCTCGGCTTCACCCACAACAGAAAAACCTAACAATGACAACACAGACCAAACTACTGCATCTTCATCTCAGTTTCATGTGAAACAAAACTTCAGTTCTATATGTGTAGCACCTGACTTTGAAGGTGATGATGTGCAACCGCTTGATGTCACTAGTGAGGATGACAGAAAAGCTGTTGACATTGTTGAAGATAGTGCCAAAGAAGAGGAGAAAGACAATGGGGAATGCAAAGAAAGCGATGATGACTCAAGTGTGGATGGAGATGATGAGAAAGAACCAGGGAAAGAAAATGGACAACAGAACACTAAGAATGTACAGAATAAAAACAACAAACACAGTAATGTTGAGAAAGATCAAAATAAAGAAACAAGTCGGAAAGACAATGGGAAGACTAGGTAATCATATGGCATCTGTAATTTTCTATTGTTGGGTTGCATATTTGAATGTGTTCTGCTTTGTTATCTCGGCTATATTGTGTTGCCTTGTGTTCTCGTCTCTTTTTTCTATGGTATGCTTTGTTGCGTTGCCTTCTGCTATGCTTTGCTGGGCTGTTTTGTGTTGCATTATGTTCTGCTCTATTTGCTCTTGTCTGTATTGAAATTGTGTTGGGGAATCATGTGACTGTATTTGATGGTTTGCGAATTGCCATTGCCCACCATAATTATTGACTTGAAATTGCAATTATTTTCTGCAGTAAAGTGACAATTATTGACACATCAAGTAACAAGCAAAAAGACGTTTCCAGCAGTCTATTTGATGTCAGTGAATGGGAGGACTTACAAAGAGCTATAGAAGATGGAGAGGAAGTAGACGATGAGAGCACAGATGATGAAAGTGATGAAGACAACGTTGAATCTTTGGAAGAGAGAGATAACAGTGAAGAAGAAGAACAAGAAGAGGATGAGATCAAAGAGACAGAAAACCAAGAAGATGAAGAAGATAGTTTTAGTTACGACAAAGGTATATCTTTTTACAATTAAGTGTTTTCTTTCAGTTTTTTATCTTCTCTGTTCAATTTTCATTTCATAACATCTGAGTGTCTTGTGTATGTTTCATCACTTGGTTCTCAATATAAGAAAGTTTTCATGTTCTCACCATCATTGAGTATCAGAACATATAAGAAAGTGCTTGAAATCAACTAACGTAACCATCTTTGCAGTTTTGGTAGAAGCTTTAATTATGTTTGTATTTGTACTTCTGTGTATCTAATTCAAATGCTCTTTTATGCAGAATTGGTGTTGACACCCAAACAAGATTGGACAGCTGCAGAAACCAATAGACGCTATTCAATATCAATGAGCACGTTTGTAGCATGTGTTGAAGCATTAGATGATGACGAGGAGGAGGGGGGAGATGTCAATGTTCAAGAACCGACTGTAATCACATTGACAGCTCCTAAGAATAAGAAAAGTATGAAGCAATTTCTGTGTGTTGGCAGCCAGTGAATTGATATTGTATCTTCATTTTAATACTGGTCATTTCGTTATTTGCATTCAGTCTTTGCTTGGTTGTTTGTTTGTTGCTTATTTGTTTGCTTATTTGTTTGTTTACTAGTTTGCTTGTTTGTTTGTTTGCTTGTCCGTTGTATTAACATAATTGGATGATTCGCCTTTTAGATTCAAGTGGGAAATACAAAAAAGGCAACACCAGGAAAAGAAAGGACGAAGAGGATGAAGATGAATCTCCCAAACCAAAGGTAAAGCCCTATCACTTGATTTGTACGCTCACTGTTATTTGTAGAATATGTTATGGCATGAAAGAAATAACTTGATGGTATTGTCTCAAGTTTATATATTTATGTACGTTTCTTCTATATTTTTTCTGTCCCTTACTCCTCATTTCTGATGCATTTACTCAAGCATGTAAGTATCAAATGAAGTTCTAGGATTTTGCTAGTTCCATATTATAAACAATCACATAATTCTGTATTTTTTGCAGAAAACGCGAATGACTACGAATAAAAAAACAACTGGTGTTCACTACTATGCTAGTGTTAACGTCAAGAATAGAAACAGAAATAGCAAGGTTAAAGAATCCAACAAGAAGACTGCAAGAGGAAAAAAATGACTGAATTTGAATGAATAAAATATTGTGAGTGGATAAATTTGACGTTCATGTATTCCGGAAGCACTATTGAAATATCAGAGGCGCTTTCTATTCGATGAAAAACTCCAGGGGGTGATACAACGTATTAGCATGGACAAATGTACTTTATTGGTAGAGTGCACACACTAAAAGTGTGCAACAGTTATCACTATTTAGTAGTAAATAGCACTAATAAGATAAAAGAAAACAATAGAATTACACTGTAGCATAAAATAGCACTATTTAGTGGTATTTATGTTGCACACTTTTAGTGCGTGAACTCTACCGTGTAAAAAAAGATTTTCAATGTTTTTAAAAATAAATAGATAAATAAAAAAGGAGAAAACTAAAAAGGAAAAACTGCCTAGCATTGTGTGTAGTGAGTGGAGCTCCCGGCCAGAGTGTGATAACGTTTAACCCCCGTCGCTATACCAGAATCCTTTTGGCAATAATTTTGTTCATAGTTTCTTTGCAAAAATTCATTTTATAAAACTCGTTTTTTCAAATTATGACAACATGATGAGAAATGAATGGCAAAGGTAGTCTTGTGAGCAAGGAATACAAAAGCCCCCATATCAGCCAGACGAGACAGGATACTGTGCGTCGTTTGTTTAGCTACGATCTTATGAATGATTGTCCTTACCAACGATTTCTAAGATAGAGATCAGGAAAGCTTGGGATTCCAATGGAGTTGGTATTTTTCTTTGTGGTCCACGTTCTTGTGAAACCGGCAGTAAACAACCGCATTTGAATGTGCAAGAACACTCGATCAACAAACCAGACAAGCCTTATTATTTTCTGTGGCGCAAGGAACAGTATTGGGTCCCCTGATCTGTTTTTCCTCGACAACAATTATCTCCCTAGTAGTTAGTAGATTATAGTATTCTCTACCGAACAATGGACAACCAGGCACTGACAATTACACACTTCAAAAATGCAAAAAATAGACTAATAACGCACTAATCAGGAAACCACACAATGTTATGCTTTTGTCTGTCACTGAAACGAAACACATGCGGAGACATTTGCCCAAGCCTTGTATTCTATTATAAATATTCAAAACATTGTGAAGAAGTAAAGGCAAAACCTTTGGATGTGTGATATTCTGCTGTCCAGATAATTTTAATTTGTCGTCAAACCAAGCGGTTCAGCTACTGGTCTCAGTACTTGAAAAAGGACATCCATCCAATTGAATCAGTACAAAGAAAAGCTGCACGATATGTGGTTAATAACGAATTATAAATTTCATCATTTTCACAATTGCGCGATTTTTTCCTTTTTCCCGCAATGCATCGCAATGCATGTGCACGAATCGTGCAATCTCGTGCACGAACGTGACAACCCAGTACCTCTCGGTCAGATATAATTCGAATCAAAATGGCGGCCTAATATGGTTAGTGAATCGAACGTAATTTTTGTTTCTTTTCTATTCCTTTCTCTTATTATTGACTCAATTATCTCGAGTTAACTCATTCGTGAAATTTCTGCTGATTTTCAATTTAGATCAACCAATTTTATGGTTTGTTAAGTTAAGTATTTGAGACATTTCCGAAATCGATTCAGCTCGCCAATGATGGTTGTTGTTTGTTTATTATCTTAGAAAGATCAGCGTGGAATCTTATGTGTAAAATTTGAATTTAATGCATTAGTTTGTCATATGTAAATTGTTTGTTGATAAGATTATATTTTTATGTTGTTGGTGCATTTCTTTTTAAAGCTCCTTTTTATTTTAGTACAAAAATTTCTCTTGAATTCTTTATATGAACTCAAGTTCTTTTTCTCTTTTTTAATTATTATTGTTATACTCTTCATGTACTGATTGAATTCAATTGATTAGATGTATCTTTGTTTGGTAAAAATTCTGCTAGTACATCAAACTTAATAATAATCATGGCCAAAATTTGACCAATCATTTAAAATGTTTTTGTCTTTTTTTTTAATTTCAACTATTTTTGTTTTTGTTTACATGTTTAATCCAGTAGCAAGAAAAGCCTGCATCACAATGCTTCGTCTATTGTCACGGCAAAGATATACCAATCTCTGTCCACATCTGTCAACATGGTTTCAGCGCAGCATATCCAGTACAATGCGTCTTCGTCATACCAAGGCTGTAGTGTTTGACATGGGTGGAGTGGTCATACCTTCTCCTGTACTTGCTTTCCATCAGTTTGAAGCTAAACATGGTTTACCAAGAGGAGCCATAGGAAGTGCCATCAGAGCTGGAGGGGAGCAAGGTAAGATATGATTGCCATGACATTATGGCCTGCCTGATTGACAGCTCAACAAAATGTCATTAAATATGTTTGTCTGAAATTACCTGAATACCAATATATTTATATTGACTTTCCTGATGTCACATGGTTGACGGCGTCATTTGTTATATGTAAACAACTCTGTAAGTATACTAACTTGTGTGGAGTATGTTTATGTGCTTATCCTGGCTACTGGCCTTGTTTGCAAACAGTTTTTGCCTTTGTTTGTTACTGTTGTTTCTGTTTTATCCAGTGGTGGGCTGCTCAAAGAAGTAAGTTTGAGTTATCAGTGACATATATGTTTAAAAAGGCCCAGAATTAAAACTCTCTTGGATATATTTGTTCAAGGCCCATGGTCACAGTTTGAACTTGGAAAGTTGATGCCTGATCAGTTTGCTGAAGAGTTTGGTATAATCCTTAAATCCATGACTAAACAATCAGTGAACGTGCTGGATTTGCTCAATGTTTTACACAGTACCCCTCAGTTGACAAGACCATTCCCTGAGATGCTGACGGCAATTAAAGCTATTAGAGACAATGGATTAAAGACAGCTCTTATTACTAACAACTGGTTTGTGTCTGAAGGGAAGACCTTTCTTCCAATTGAATGTGATTGCTTTGATGTGGTAAGTCACAACAGACATTGTACCAATTATTAATTGAAATCTAAACTTTGCATTGAGAAATTTAAAAGGATTGAAAGCCAATGAAATCACAGTGCTCATGCACAATATTAAATAATGTACCCACAGTTGTATTTCAATTATTGATACAAAGTAACAATTTATTCTGTCAATAGATTATCTAATGAATTATCTAATCTAATAAATGTAAATGGCACATATAGACCTTGGATATAATTCCCTCAGAGAACTGCTAGTATGCAAAGTTGCTGTTTTTTTTATCGTGCCCAGCTGCAAGGTCAAGATTTACCTTTTCTGTCTGTGTTTAATGCAGAGTTTTTGCTTGGGCCCAGTCTCAACGCAAATAGCCGAGGAGACCACAGGAGGCCCAGTCTCACCAACGTAGCCAAAACGTTGCTTTATTTAGTATATTCTAAGACTCAAGATGTAGTGGAAAATGATTGCTTGTTCAAAAAAGACGATTAAAACACTGACAAACACACATGCTGTTCGCTGTTCATAGACTCACACAAAAGAAGGCAAAGACTAGCATCATCAGGTTCAAATCAAGTTGTTCTGGAATTGCTCAAATGAAACGCAAACAAATTGAAATGCCCAAATGAACTCCAAACATGAGCAAGATTCTCGTACCTCAGACACTTCTCAGTTACACTGAGCACGGTAAGCTCTATACAGTAGCTCTAGTTTAATTATGAATTACACACTGTGTTTGTTTGCAGGTTGTTCAGTCTGCTGTAGAACATCTACGTAAACCAGAGAAAGGAATTTACTTCACATTAATGGAAAGACTCAATGTTTCCCCAGAAGAGGTTGTCTTCTTGGATGATCTTGGTGCTAACTTGAAAACAGCAAGACATCTGGGTTTTCACACCATCAAGGTACAATTATCACAACTCTTATTTTGTGGGCTTGCTGTGCAATTTATAATGCCAAAATGATGTGTTATGGGCTAAGTTCTGCAATGTGAGCTTTTCTACATGAGTGTGTAGAACTGTCTAAAATTATAGAACACTTAAAGTGGTTATAACCCTTTGAATGAAATTTATGTAGTTAATTCTACTCACTGTCAGCTTTCAAATGAGGGTATTTGATTAATTTCGACCAAGTTATTTGATGCGAAAGTTAGCAATTTTTCTGGTTTTTTTTTTACATGGTCGTCCGAATGACAGAAATGACATTCAGGCAGGTACCTAACATGCGCATTGTGCGATATCTGGTTTACTTTTCTTCCGGCATATTCACGCTTTGCTTAGTTACGGTTTGCACAATGCGCATGTTAGGTACCTGCCTGAACATCATTTCCGTGATTCAGACAACCAGCATGTAATGATACAAAAAAATTGCTAACTTTCGCATCAAATAACTTGGTCGTATTTTATCAAATACCCTTAAGATATACCTCATTCGAAAGCTGGCAGTGAGTAAAATAATTAACTACATAGATTTCATTCAAAGGGTTATAACCACTTTAACAAGCTTCTTGTTTATATTTGTTCACATATATGTCCTTCCTGTGTGAACATCAATTATTGATGTTTTGTCAGCTTCCTTTGTTGAAATGCTTATTTAGGCTTCCTGTTTAGTTCTGGTGACTAAAAAAATGTATTGTTATTTGCAGTTGGCTTTCTGAATGTAAAATGGGAATGTATTTGATGGTTGTTTTAATAGATTAGTTGTCTTTAAATACCTATTCTATATGTAAAGTGAGCCACTCCAGGAGAATCCAAGAGCAGTCGAACTGTACTTTTCAGTTAGTTGTTAATTGATTTTTTTTTAATTTTCAAGGTTTCTGACCATATCCAAGCACTCCATGAACTAGAAACGTTTTTGAAGTTTCCCTTGGGAGGTACATACTTTTATGCATTCTGATATACTCAACATTGATAGAATGTTTGGTTTCCAGTTTCATTTCTCATCTCCCTCCCTTCTCCGTCCCATCTCCCTCCCCTATTGCATCTTCCTCTCTTTTACCTCCCTTCTCCCATCTCCTCCCTTCTCCTTTGCCTCTCCCTCTCTTCTCCTTCCCTTCTCCCTCCTTTCCCTCCCTTCTCCCTCCCCTATCCCTCCATTCGTTCTCTCTTTGCCCCCTTTCCCTCCCTCTCCCTACTCAATAGACAAGGTTGGAGAAGGTTGCTTTTCCAATGTTTGACTTCTGCAGTTGTTATTCTTGAACTCCACTTCAATCCTTTGACCAATCAGAGCAATGATTTTTTTTCCTTCAAATTAAAAGTCTATGTGATTCCTTCATGTTTGCATGCTTGTTTTTTCTTGTTTCAACAATTATTGTTTATACCAATCCTAACAGCTTCTATAAAAGCTGATGCTTATTAATTTATATAAAATTTGAATTTCTGTGTATAATAAAGTTTGATATTGTTATTATTATTATTGCTTTGATTTGTCTTTTCAAGTTATTTTCAATTATGACTCACTATCAATTCTTTTTCAAATGCAATTTCAGTGAAATATGTCCATGGGACTAAAAAAGTGAGTAAGAAACATGAAATACCAGTTGATTCTCTAGTAAAGTACTTGCAAACTGAACTAGGACTAAATCAAGAAGGTAAAATATCCATCTTCACATTGCAATCTTTTGAGTTTAGGTATTTTAAAGACAAATTTGACTCATGTAAGAACACTAACTTGCTAAAATACTGTTTTATTGCCAGATCCCCCAATTGTTCTTCAGTTCAAGCATGGCCAGTCAAATCCAACATACTACATTGAATATGGAGGTAAAGAACTTGTCTTGAGAAAGAAACCGGTAAGTTCACTTGGTTACATAGCTTGGTCCCATTAAGGAGTAGAGGAGAGATCAGGGAGTAGAAATTAGAGAGGAGGATAGGGAAGAAAGAGAATGCTCTTTTTTTCCCTGGGCCTCATTTTTACAATGCTGCATGACATAGATGAGATTGATATATGTGAGTGCAAGTAGCCCATTGCACATGGAAACTTAAAGAGGGAAGGGAGTAAAAAAAAGAATTCATCTTAATACAATAATATATTACCATGACATGCTAAGGTTATAACTGTGGGTTAAAATGATGCATTGTATGCAGAGGAAAGAGATGTTAAAGATCATACATAATTAGACTGGTGTTGTGTCAAAGAAAAAACAATTAAGCATAACCAACTTTCATCTCCAGTAACAAAGGAGTATCTTCGTACAATATAAAGCTGAAAGAGTTTCTTCTGTCGCAACAATACCTGTGAATGTTCTTTCTTCCTTATAATAGACATTTTTGTATTTAGTCTTCATAAAAGTATTAGTAAACTTAGTATATGCTACTTATCATACATATGATCATAGTTGATATAATTCATTATATCAGCTATGTTAGAAGTAATGTTAAATTTACAAAATCAAATCAATTCAATCTACTTTAATATTTTTTTATAGTTAATACTTCAATGCTGTAATTATAATATAAAACGTAGAAAAGCTGGGAACTAACTCAAAAACTATGTTTATTTAGTCCTCTGTCCCATTTAACATTCTGAGTATTTAATTCTGTCTTGTAAATTATTATTTCTAATTATTTAATACTTAGTTTCATTATCATTATTGTAAAAAATTGTCTTGAATGAGAAAATAAACGATTATTATAGGTAATTTTATCAGAATTATTATTTTTTTTTTTTCAGCCAGGCAAGTTGTTGCCATCAGCTCATGCCATTGAACGGGAGTACAGGTACAACTTAAACCTGATATATTGCAAACAAAAAATTATTATTAGCTTTATGTTTTCCCTGATAAGGACAGAACAGTACATCTCTTTGTATTCACCTGTTTTACATAAACCTCACAGTCTTGAGTGATATAACAGATCATGAACCATTAATAATTGAAGGGTTCAAAGTGAAAACAGCCTAAGTGCATTTTAGGATAATTTTTTCGAATTTTCGAATTTTCACCAAATCAATCAAAAAAGGCATATGGCAATTTATTTTGGTCTAAAAATAAACATCTTCTATTTTTTCCGAAGAAATTGTCCGAAAAAGGTGAAATTCGGCCCGTAGTTATGCTTTCGCTTTGCTTGACAACCGTTCACTCTTGCGTGAAAAGCACAAATTTGTATAGGACGATAAAAATACCCGAGTGAATATGCATAAGTACAAATCTTAGAGTGCGCGCACTAAATAAATACCACTAAATAGTGTTATTTTATGCTAATTCTATTTTTTTGTTGTTGTTGTTTGTTTTTGTTTTTTTGTTTTGTTTAATAAGCGCTATTTACTAATCTCGACATCAGTGTTCATGGGGACGAATAAACCTATTAATATATATGTATTTTTTGGCTAAAAACTTGGCCTTCGAGCAAAAAGTTTAATATCCTAAGAAAATTCAGTCCTTCTTCTAATCTTATGCAAGTTTTTCAAGTTTTACTTCATTCTACTTACACCGCTAAAGCACTACGAACATGCCTATTTCAAACTACACGTGTTTCGACAAAAAAAACCACTGCAATGCATTCTGGGAAATCAACAAGATTTTCGGCAGCCGACATAGCATCCCGTCATTTCAAGTTTTTTTTATAAGTCTAACGCTACCTCGGAATTCTGCCGAAATTTCAGGCTTGTTATGTTCTTCTATCACCACAACTTGCAAAAATAGCCACGGCAGTCCGAGAATTTGCCTCTAAAACAGTCTCAAAGCGATGATTTCTTCAACGGTCACCAAAATTCAAGAGTGCGAAAAAACACGAATTTTCATTGGAAATCATCTCACCTGCTTGATTTCTTTCAAACAGTAGACTCATCACAACTAGAAAGCTTAATGATGCTTTTCCAGAAGCTTTTAGAGGCAAAATAATAGCAAAAAACAACGACAAAATCGCAAATGATGCGCCTTCGTCGAAGTCCTGATTAGACTGAAAACCAGTTTCAAACGTGTTCAACATGTACGTTTACCAGTTTCATGCCTCCCCAGTAACACAAAAACACAGGAGTCTTGATCGAAGCCAAAAAGAAACTACCCTGGACGAGCTTAAAGTTTGTATGACTCAAAAAATCCCTAAAATTTCTTGGGAAAAAAGTAGAAGATGTTTGTTTTTAGACCAAATTAAATCGTCAGATGCCTTTTTTGATTGATTTGGTGAAAATTTGAAAATTCGAAAAAATTTTCCTAAAAAGCACTTAGGCCGTTTTCGCTTTGAATCCTTCAATTGTATAGTTGTAAAACATGCTGTCTTTGTGGTTTGTGTCAGTAAGAGGTCTTAGTGGTCTTTGTTAAAACAAAAAACCTCTAATGGGAAGGGGAGGTGATACAACAGAAAAAATCATTCTTAGCTCAATTGGCCCAGTTGATTAGCCAAATCTCCACTACACAGGAATCCTGATAGAGAGAAGAAGTGAAAGTTGCCTACAAGAATGGTGATTAAATAAAAATATTATTTTAACTGATAATTGTTTTGTTGCAGAGTGATGAGGGCAATGGATGTTGCAGGGGTACCTGTACCAAAAACACTGGCTCTGTGTGAAGATAGTAGGTATGTCAGGCACTCTTTCCTAATACTACACTAGCTAGCACTGTGTGAAGATAGTAGGTATGTCAGGCACTATTTCCTAATACTACACTAGCTAGCACTGTGTGAAGATAGTAGGTATGTCAGGCACTCTTTTCTAATTATATACTACACTAGCTAGCACTGTGTGAAGATAGTAGGTATGCCAAGCACTCTTTCCTAATACTACACTAGCTAGCACTGTGTGAAGATAGTAGGTATGTCAGCCACTCTTTCCTAATACTACACTAGCTAGCACTGTGTGAAGATAGTAGGTATGTCAGGCACTCTTTCCTAATACTAGACTAGCTAGCACTGTGTGAAGATAGTGGGTATGTCAGGCACTCTTTCCTAATACTACACTAGCTAGCACTGTGTGAAGATAGTAGGTATGTCAGGCACTCTTTCCTAATACTACACTAGCTAGCACTGTGTGAAGATAGTAGGTATGTCAGGCACTCTTTTCTAATTATATACTACACTAGCTAGCACTGTGTGAAGATAGTAGGTATGCCAAGTACTCTTTCCTAATACTACACTAGCTAGCACTGTGTGAAGATAGTAGGTATGTCAGGCACTATTTCCTAATACTACACTAGCTAGCACTGTGTGAAGATAGTAGGTATGTCAGGCACTCTTTCCTAATACTAGACTAGCTAGCACTGTGTGAAGATAGTGGGTATGTCAGGCACTCTTTCCTAATACAACACTAGCTAGCACTGTGTGAAGATAGTAGGTATGTCAGGCACTCTTTCCTAATACTACACTAGCTAGCACTGTGTGAAGATAGTAGGTATGTCAGGCACTCTTTCCTAATACTACACTAGCTAGCACTGTGTGAAGATAGTGGGTATGCCAGGCACTCTTTCCTAATACTAGACTAGCTAGCTAGTGCTTTGTGAAGATAGAAGCTCACAAAACAATTTCAAAGGAATTTGGAAAATAGGAAACACCAAGCTATAAAACACTTGTGTTGGTAAACTGACAAAACCTTTTTTTTTCCTGTGTTCATTGTAGTGTGATTGGTACCCCATTCTATGTTATGGAATATGCCAGGGGACGTATTTTCAAAGACCCTTTGTTACCAGGGATGACACGAGAACAGCGAAAGGTAAAACTTGTCACGCATCAGTTGCTTGCATATGACGGCAATGAGAAGTGTGACTTTTTTAATGTTGAAAAGATTGGTTGGCAACCGCAGCCCAGTTGGCTCAGTTGGTTGAGCACTGGGTTTGATCCATGTCACCAGACCGATATTCAAGGTCTTGAAATAATTGAGGAGAAATTTCTGCCTTTAATACATCTTCAAATGGTTAGAATGTCATGTCTTCTTGGATAAGGACAATAAACCGGAGGTCCCAAGGGCTGTATGTGAGATAACTCTTAAGGGTTAATATGTTACCCTCATTAAATAAAGACTAATACTTATAAACACATTTTTTACATAAGTAGTTAGATAAATTTTATCTGCTAATGACTTCTTTATAACAAGATGTGATGTGGCGTTTTGTTACTTGGTGTTACTTGCCAATGTTATCATATATTTCAATTGTTTTAATCAGGAAATCTATGATGCCATGAATGAAGTCCTGTACAGAATCCATAGCGTTGATGTTGAAAAAGCAGGTCTTACTGACTATGGAAAGAAAGGTAAAACAGAAATCATTGAGTAGACGGTGCCTGAAATGTTGACAAGGTCTTCCTAATTGTGATGACAATATTATAAACCAGATCAGCTATAATCTAAGGTCTTCCAGCTTAGTGCATTTGATGTCATGGCAAATTTGAAATGTGCAGATTTCTATGAATTATTTTTTACTACTTTTAAGGAATTTTGTGTTTAAATTTTATATAAAGAAAATTCATAAGTTACGTTTGCAAACATCAACATGGCATATTGTGTTTTGAATTCATTATAGTGATCAGAGTTTTTTAATAGGAAGCAAATCCTTGATATCGAATTTGATGACAGCATTTGGCAGCAGTTTCCATGCATTCCCACTCAAAATTTATCAACACTTGCCTTTACCATAAGGCTTTTGCCATAAACATTTAACTTTTTATTTTCATTAAGCTTATCTTTATTTCTTCTCTGTCAATAATGTGTGACTTATTTTCTTCAATATTGTAGGAAATTACATACATCGACAAGTTGAGAGATGGGGTAAACAATATCACGCTAGTAAGACACGTGAAATCCCAGCCATGGATCAACTGATAAAATGGCTCAAAGATAACACACCTGAAGGAGATAAAACTACTGTAGTACATGGTGATTATAGGTTAGTATAGGCAGGGATGCAGGGATACAGGGATAAAACTACTGTAGTACATGGTGATTATAGGTTAGTATAGGGAGGGATGCAGGGATACAGGGATAAATCTACTGTAGTACATGGTGATTATAGGTTAGTATAGGCAGGGATGCAGGGATAAAACTACTGTAATACATGGTGAATATAGGTTAGTATAGGCAGGGATGCAGGGATACAGGGATAAAACTACTGTAGTACATGGTGATTATAGGTTAGTATAGGCAGGGATGCAGGGATAAAACTACTGTAGTACATGGTGAATATAGGTTAGTATAGGCAGGGATGCAGGGATAAAACTACTGTAGTACATGGTGATTATAGGTTAGTATAGGCAGGGATGCAGGGATAAAACTACTGTAGTACATGGTGAATATAGGTTAGTATAGGCAGGGATGCAGGGATAAAACTACTGTAGTACATGGTGATTATAGGTTAGTATAGGCAGGGATGCAGGGATGCAGGGATAAAACTACTGTAGTACATGATGAATATAGGTTAGTATAGGCAGAAATACAGGGATAAAACTACTGTAGTACATGGTGATTATAGGTTAGTATAGGCAGGGATGCAGGGATACAGGGATAAAACTACTGTAGTACATGGTGATTATAGGTTAGTATAGGCAGGGATGCAGGGATAAAACTACTGTAGTACATGGTGATTATAGGTTAGTATAGGCAGGGATACAGGGATAAAACTACTGTAATACATGGTGAATATAGGTTAGTATAGGCAGGGATGCAGGGATACAGGGATAAAACTACTGTAGTACATGGTGATTATAGGTTAGTATAGGCAGGGATGCAGGGATGCAGGGACAAAACTACTGTAGTACATGGTGATTATAGGTTAGTATAGGCAGGGATGTAGGGATACAGGGATAAAACTACTGTAGTACATGGTGATTATAGGTTAGTGTAAAAGGGCAACCTTGCACTAAAAGTTCATGTGACCCCATAAGGCCCAGAACTGGAAAAAAAATTAGCAAAAGCACGAAGGTCAGCTTTTAGTACATAACACAAGAAAAATTTAAAATAACAAAGTTTCGTAAGATTCACCCGGAAAAACATGTTGACCTGGTGGTAGCACATGCCATCCAACACCATTTTCCGAATTTTCTTTAGAACAATAACTCAAATTATTTGAGTCTTAAAATCCTGGCTACATCTGTTTGTTTGTGTATGATGAGTTTAACCTTAGTACTTTGACTAATTCTAGTATGTTCATTTCATTTCTGGGCCACAGTTTTACAAAGCTGCACAATAAGAGGAGATAGTGTGCCCTGTAGTACAATGGGTGAGATCACACACTCCTGATGCTTGTACCTTCATACCTCCTGCACGTACAATAGTCAAACAGAGCCAACCTGGCTGTAGTTTTTAGGGGGAGGGGGCAAGGCAAAAGAGTACAGTAATTGTTGTTTGAGTATATTCTGACGTTATGCTGAATATTCTATAGATTGGACAATCTGATCTTCCATGAAACCAAGCCTGAAGTTACCGCAGTGTTAGACTGGGAACTATCGACACTGGGAGACCCCCTATCTGACTTAGCATATAACTGTCTACCAAACCATCTTCCTCCTACTTTCCCCTCACTTAAAGGTATAAAAGTATAGCTTGTTTATTATTTCATTATTATATCTGATGGTTAGAGGTATCACAATATAAATGAAATCGCACGGAACATAACTTTTGTCAATTATATACAAGTAGAATATATTGTGGAACGGTTTTGGAGTCACTAGGAACTGACGGACTAGCTGGTTTATTATTTCATGATTATTTGTGATTATTATTTGCAGCATCATATACGCTATACACTGTGTGAAGTTCACACATGGCTAACGATGACCTATATCTTGTATTTACAGGCTTCAATAATATAGATCCAGAACCCCTTGGTATCCCGACAGATAAACAATACATGGAAATGTACTGTCAACGAGCTGGCATTCCCCCTATGAAAAACTGGAACTTTTACATGGCGTTTGCTTTCTTCAGGGTGTCTGCTATCTTACAAGGCGTATATAAGAGAGCTCTTGAAGGTTGGGGAATTTGAAATAGCATGAAATCAAAACAAAACAAATCATCAAAAGAGAACATAAAAGAGAGGAGATCGAAAAGATTGAATAAAAATAATAAAATGAAAGAGTGTCACTGCTTGACAATAATACTCAGGATAGTAATTGACAAAAAAAGATAATGAAAGGAAGTAGAATGAATGAAATGAAAGGAAAGAAAGGGAAGGGCAATGGAAGGAATGGAAAGAAAGGGAAGAAAATATGGACATTGAAGGACAGGAGTGAAAGGAAGGGAATTGAAGGAAATAGAAGTAAGGGAAAAGAAAGGGAAAGAAAATTCAACGAGATCGAAGAAAAAATTGAAGGAAATGAAAGGGAAGGATGTGGAGGGAAAGGACATGGAAATAGAAAAAATGAAAAAAATAGGAATTCAGGTGAATAAGTTTCCTACAAAGTCAACTTGCCAAAGAACATTGTATTACTCATAAATTGCTAATCGGTCATGCCTTCATGACAGATCATAAATAAAGGATGCAAAACTGTATTTGTTAAACTAACCAACTTCATCTGGTTGTAGGTCAAGCAAGTGGAGAGAACGCTGAAGCAGTAGGTTTGCTAGCAGAGTTTATGGCTTTAACAGGGTGGTCGTTTGCATCCGGCCTAGAAAAACCTACAATAAGTGCAGGAAAGTCAACGGGGGGCAAGAGAATGTATAGTACTAGCTCTACAGCCCATGCGTCAGGTGAGGAAGGGTCAGCAGTATAATGTAGCTTTGGTTTTCCATCGTCGTTTACATAAATAGCACGGTTTATCCCATCTTTATTTTTTTAATCATCCCCTTATACATCTCTGTACTCGTTTTATTTTACCTCTTATATTTAGTTACACGTGTTTAATTTTGCCCGTTTTGGTCTTCCTATAGTTTTCCTAAGATTTCGCCAGTATGTTTGATGTTTGTTTTAAATAAATGTTTTATTACAGTTTTTATGGCCATCAGTGGTTGTTTATTTGTTTTGATTTTTACTATTTTTGTTGATCCGCAGGTTCTCTGGCAATATCTGTGTGTGATCTATCTCCTCAAGTCCAAGCCTTACATCAGCAGGTGAAAGAGTTCATTCAAGATAACGTTCTGCCCATTGAACAAGAGCTTGATAAATACTACACTTCCGAAGATCGTTGGCTGACACACCCAAAGATTGAAGGATTAAAGGTATTGGCGAAATTATCAAAACACTGAACTTACCCGAATGAAGCGAACTCAGATCGCTCGATAAAATAAATTCTGATATAAATGGTTTGAAAAACTGTCTAATAACATACTTTCTATGCGGTAGTGCTTAAACTCGATATTTTTTTTAAGTAGGCTACTCTCGACAATGAGGTTTAGATACTTCCAACACGATATATAATATATACCAGTGATTTAATAAGGGACTGTAAAGAATAGAACTGTGAATATTTTGAAAAGATGAAAAGATTTTTTATCAAAATCTCTCTGGAGTAATTTCTCTTAAAAATATGTATGCTTTACTTATAAATGAATAGTCAGACTGGATTATCTTCATTCTTAAGCTCGGAAGTCAAGTAAACGAGACCATTGTTCAATTTTTTCTGTTGATAAAAAATTAATAAAAGAGTTTACAAATTTAATTGTATTAACTCTTATATTGCTAAACCAGTTGATCCATTAAATTTATACCAATTTAGTTCATACCGACAGGGCAGAAAAACGTACTGCGCATGTCAGGCAACAATTCATTTAAAAGAAAAAAAGCATTTAACGATTTCATTAGGAAAAATTGTATGGCGTAAAAAAGCACTTAAACTTAAGAAAGTACCTGAATTTTATTGACTTCTTACCTAGGAATTCACTTTCCAAAAAAATTATTCAGTTTTCGTGCGTGGAAAAATACATTTTGCTGCCCTGTCGTTGTATGCCTGTGTAACCCAATTTTTGTTGCAGACAGCAATAAAGGCTGGTTCGCGTAGGCTATGCTTGACTGTTCCCATCTGCCCCATGCTAATTCCGGACACTTTGAGACTCCTTCGTTAGTATAGATGTTTAACAATTGTGGGTAATGTTTTGTTTGATGCGTTGTTAACGTTTTGTAGGACCGACCCACGTTCAGAGTCGAGATTAATTTTTAGAATGTTTTACAATCTTGTACAAAAGTAAAATATTCCCGCATATTAGTCGTGATCATTTTTTGGATGCACATATTACTGATATATTCCTCTGTTTCAATGGTGATGTTATAAATTGTAATTGTCCCAGAAAGTGTGTGAATAAGAGACAAAATTGATATGGGTGGGGGGAGGGGGGCTAAAAATCTGTAAAACTGATAAAAGTCCCAGTTTATTTCTAACCTGGATAGCGCTATTAAGTAGAAAATCGCTACGTATCGGATAACTTTTAAATAAGTGATATGCAGTGGATGGTTTTGATCCTGTGGATAACTTTGTCCAGGCTTCATTCAACCGGCATATAATACTGACCAGAATGGTATTTTAGGAGCTCTCTATGTGTAATGCAAAATGTTCACCCGTACTCCACGAAAAAACACCTTTTGCACAACGCTATTCCCGGATAAATCCTTATTCATGGGTTAAAATATATTCAAAACTTATACAGCGGATAATTTTTTATCCTCAGAATAACTTTATTTAGGCTTTGTGCAGCGGGCCTCTGATGGGTTATTTTTTGTATAATGATTAAAGGTTTTTCTAGAGATTTATTCAAACTAAAACACGAAGAAGGAATGTTTTTTTAGCGTGCGCGCTAAAACCTAGTTTTGCAAATCCCATGGCAGTGTAAAACAGCTAAAACTGTGCGTGATACGACTATGTGTTGGTAGAAAGAAAGGGGAATGAGCCCGCTGTAGGTCTCAAGTATGTCAGTTGAATTACTGTTGTGTATTTTACCAACCGTTTTGATGGAAATGACGGATGGTGCAGTTGTCGATAATGTAAAGTCTGTCACTTGAGACAATTGTATTTTCAACAACATTGTGGTACAAGTACTTGTGATTCTTTCAAAGGCTAAAGCTAAACAAGCTGGATTATGGAACCTCTTCATACCTCGTGAAGCTGATGAAGGACTTTATGGCGCAGGGCTCACCAATGTCGAGTATTCTTTCTTATGTGAAGAGATGGGCAAATCAGTGTATGCACCTGAGGTATGTCATTGTTTGTTGTTTTAATCTTGGTATTTTGTTGGTAGTGTTTTTTATGTTATTTTGCTTGGTGGCTCGTTTTTTTTTTTGTTTTTTTTTTGTGTGTTTGTTTTTTTTTTGTGTGTGTGTGTGTGTTCGTTTACTTTTTGGTTGGGTGACGTTTGCTTGGTTGGTTGGGTTGTTTTTCATGTTTTTCAGTCTGTCTGTCTGTCTGATGTAATGGCCACATCAAAATGATACCATGTCTGAGTGAAATGAGGGAGGAGCTGCATATCTATATAACGTTGTATTTTGAAGGTTTTCAACTGTTCAGCTCCTGACACTGGCAATATGGAAGTATTGATTCGTTATGGAACACAACATCAAAAGGTCAATATTTATTAGTTCTGTAGGGGAATGATAATGTTGTTTATATAGGTCCTGTTGATATTGTATAGATAATGTGCGTAAATTGTTAAGTGTACTTGATAAAAGATAAAACTACACTAGATTGTTGTTGGTTTGTCCGTCGGGATCGGAAAATACCATCTTATCATCCTATGATTATGAGCAAGACAAGGTTTGTGGATTCGCAGATGGTTTGATAGGTCAATCCGCGTACAAAATGTTCTGTGACAGTGTGAACATTTGGTGTGGGTGGCTATGCTTCGTGACTCGCAGCTTTTCCTGGTCTGTCTACGTAGATGACATGAAATATATGAGGACATTTCCAGTATGTCCATTGGCAAGACCATGTCGAGACTACTGGAGGTGGAAGCAAATGCACGAAAGAATGACCATATATCTGTGTTACATACCTTTTTTGAGTATATGTCCTGTCCCTAACTTTTTATATTAATAAGGAATTCCTTAGGGAGATAAAAATAGTGAGATATGAACACATGTCAGTACAGGCAACTGTACAACTGTACAACTGTAACCCTGTACAATTTATTCGCAGCTAAACTAATCACAGTATATACAATTTCATCTCGTAGGACCAGTGGCTAAAACCACTCCTTGACGGTGAAATACGATCGTGCTTCGCAATGACCGAGCCACAGGTATTGACTTTTCTGAAAATATTGACATGTTTTTTGTGATTAGTTTGTTTATGCAGTGTGCTTTTGTTGTTGTTGTTGATGGGCTCGTATTGTAGTCGTTTATCCCACTCTTGTTTTGGATACCGATCGTATAGTTCCTTCTTGTTCTTACGCAGATCTTATGATATAATAATAATAATAATAATAATAATAATAATAATAATAATAATGATAATGATAATGATAATGATAATGATAATGATAATGATAATGATAATGATAATGATAATGATAATGATAATGATAATGATAATGATAATGATAATGATAATGATAATGATAATGATAATGATAATGATAATGATAATAATAATAATAATAATAATAATAATAATAATAATAATAATAATAATTTATTTCTTGTTAAGCGCCTCCCAATATTTCTCGATGCGCTTTACAATTTATCAAATGTTAATTTACAAAATTATAATAAATGATCTATTCGCTAAAAATATATAAAAATAACAATGGTAAAGATAATTAAATTAAGTTTTCAAAGAGATAGGTCTTAAGCCGCGACATGAAGACATCTAACGATGGCGATTCACGTACTTCAAGTGGTATCCGATTCCATAATCCTGGAGCACATACACTAAAACCCTTGCCACCATAGCTGTCAGTTCTAAACCTTCGTTCTTTGAAGCGTAAATGATCGGCTGATGAGCGAAGTGATCGAGCTAAATATAATATAATATAGTTGATGTGATATCACATGATTTTATCTACTTGATAAAATGTATTATTCCAGTGAATCCTAGCATTGAGTTTTCACTATGTTGTCCTGATCCATTTACGACCTTACGAAACAAACCATTATCGAAGAAAATCCAAGAGGAAACATTTGAATTGAAAAATTGTTTCTCTGTTATTGTAGGTCGCGTCTTCTGATGCTACTAACATCCAATCATTGATACAACTTGATGGAGACTATTATGTCATCAATGGACGAAAATGGTGGACATCAGGTATGGGCTTCTTGTGTTATGATGGTCTTGCGGTCATAAAGGAAACTTATTCACTATAGAATACAATAAAATAGGCTTTTATTCCAAAGGCTTATTTGAAGCTGACCTACTTCGTGCATAATAGTTGGGACATTTTTTCAAATGCTTTATGAAGTACGGCTTTTCTCGTTATCGTTGAAACTTCTTTTCAACCCCGGGGGGAAGACTCCGAGGGTAAACGATCGGGTATGCTTGTCGTATCTTTTATGGGTAAAAATCGGCGATTTGGTCACTTTTAAGGTTTAAGAATATGAAATTTGCCAAACTCTCACTTTTTGGTATCTTTTAGCTGTCATGATTTTGGTATCTTTTAGGGATGAAAAATGTGTGAAGCCACGCCCTTTTGAAAAACGTCCAGTATCGTTTAGGGGTATTTTTGAAAAATTCCAACGAGCATCCCCGATCGTTTATCCCCACAGTCCCCTCCCCACCCCCAACCAGACCTCCTTCCCCAAAAATCAATGTTGCTAGACATTTCTTTTCATACCAAAAACACCCAGTGGTATGCAACATTGAGTTTGGGGGGAGGGGAGGGTAAGGGGGTTTATACGAAATAGCAAACGAAAAAATGTCAACCAGTATAACCTATTGTCCCAAGTAATTTTGCAAATGGATGTAGTTACAAAGTACAATCTTCTTCTCGAAGTTTAATATTTTATGCATGCAAGTAGATAAAAAACCACTGGATCGATACGGTAGTGCGCTAGGTTTAGTTTATGTTTGTCATTTCTGCATATTTTATTTCATGAATAACTCGATCATTGACAATGTTTCTCTAATCTAAATTTCTCGTTTTGATTCATATCTAAGGTGCTCTTCATCCAAAGTGTAAAATTGCTATATTTATGGGAAAGACCGACCCTGATGCACCCAAACACAAACAACAGGTAGGACAACAAACTGAAAATAATCTATTCTATCGCCATTAGCCCTTAACGGTGACTCTCCTGACTTGAGAAGTTTTGTCTGATATTTCCGCCGTCCAGAACTGTGGACGAATAAAGCTAGTTTGATATCCGGTTTGACTACCCCACTATATCACATGCATTCCAGTTGCTTAAATACCGAAGAGTGTGGAATAACAAACGTGAAAGACTCTGCTAGCAGGGAACTTCATGCAGAGAGAAAGTGTCCAAATATCTTAAGCAAAAATACTATATTAATGTGATTCAATTTCGTGTTCAATGGGTTTCATTGGAATTTAGTAACTAAATCCTGTTATCTTATTTTCAAGGCAATGATTCTCGTTCCTATGGATACGCCTGGTGTCCAAATCATACGACCCTTGTCAGTGTTTGGTTATGAAGACCCACCTGGTAAGGGTTTATTGTTCAGATGATGTGTGTTTTTTCGCATTAGTGTTCTGTCTTTTTTCTCCGCGTTCTCTTCGCTCATTGCAAAATCAAAAGATGTGTGTAAAATAGTAAATTTAGAGGCGTGTGCGATATGTCTTTCCAATTTTAATTAAAATATCAAATGTAGAGCTTGGAACTATAAAAAAATACTTTTTTCTTTACAGCCTCACTGTCCCCTGTCTTTTCTGTTCTCCAATGTCGACTTTTCTTTCTGAATTCTTTCTTTGTGACGTTCTTCCCCTTTTCGTTTATTTCGTTTATCGTGCTTTCGCCATCTCCATTGATGCTTTCTTTCGTCACTTCTTTCCGTTCGTTGATTCTTCTTAATTATTGTTGTCGTTTTGTTTTTTTGTTTTTTTTTATAAGTGTTTTTTAATTGTACTGCTAGCTGGCCATGGTGAAGTTCTTTTCGAGAATGTTCGAGTACCCAAAGAAAACATGCTATTGGGAGCAGGTCGAGGATTTGAAATTGCACAGGTCAGCTCCATCTTTTTTTGTGAACTTGTTTTTTGCTCCACTGAATAAAGTACAGAATCAAACGCTAAATTTTTAGACAGACCGATTTCCCAAGTTTAAGACAAATGAAGCCGATGTGATAGTTTTCTGTATTTAGTAATGTGAAATTGCATGAGACCAAGATACTTCAGATTTCTTGAATAAATACTGTAAACGACTGTATCTGTCTAACCAAACTGCAAAGACAACAAGAATTTATTAACGAAGAAGAGAAATAATTTTTCAGTTGCTTAACTATACATTAACATTTATAACTTCATGTCATTGCCCTATTTGCAATAGATTATTCTGGCTCAAATTCAATGATTTCTTTCTATCTGTTTGTATAGGGTCGTCTTGGACCAGGTCGCATTCATCACTGTATGCGGCTGATAGGACAAGCTGAACGTTCCCTGGAATTGATGGTTGACAGGGTATGAATTAGTGTATAAGTAATACGGTAGAATGTGTTGTTCTCTATACGAAGAAGAAGAAACCGTCCATATTCCTGTATTGATTCAAAGTTTGTCAAAAGAAATACAAAGTTACGTGGCTTTGATGACTGAAAACTTACTAGAAAACACATGGATTATGTCATCTCTGTATTGCGATGATAAAAATAAAACCCTTACCTTCCAAGATCTTATCAATGAAAAGCAACGCAATCTCGTATCCAGAGCCTTCGTTCCTCTTGAACAGCGTTGAGAAACGAGAAGACTCTGGGGAAACGGAATTTTTATCAGATTCTAATTGGCTCTCGAGAAAACAATTAATCTACAGTTAAGCCTAAACAGTCCAAAAAACCAGTCACATGTTACCTAAAATATCACTCTTTATTGTTGAGCAACAACAATGTAAAGTTCTCGATTGATTTGAGCGATATTTGAAAACACCTATATAAACCCGACGATGTTTGTCGGTGTTTTCTTTGTTAAGTTTTTTCATTGATCACGGACTCAACACATCTTTGTTGCTATTTTTTAGACAAAAATTAAACTTTTCTCTTCTCTAAAGCGAATGAAAATGCGTGCGCAAAATCAGAGCTCAAAATTTCGTTTCCCCAGAGTCTTATGTTTCTCGACGCTGGTCAAGAGGAACGAAGGCAGATTGAATACAACGTATTATAACTTTTTATCAATATTCATGTACTGTGATATGAAGACGATGTAAAATCCCAGTTTTACTGATTTGGTTTAAAAGGACTTGAATGTCACCATGTCGTCTTTGCGCTTCCAGTGCATATAGATACAATGACCAAAAAACGAACCACGCTCAGTAGTATTTGAATTTATCTTTGATCAGGTACAAAATCGTGTTGCTTTTGGTAAACCGCTGGCCGCACAAGGAACTATTCTTGCTGATATAGCAGCATCAAGGATCGAAATAGAACAAGCTAGACTTCTGACTTTGAAAGCAGCACATCTGATGGATACTGTCGGAAATAAGGTATACTTGATATGGGGTACTAGCATGTGAGTAATATTGAAATTAGACAGGGCTTACATGTTTGGTTTTGCGTTCAGTTATATATGATATTGGATACTTCCCACCTCTTGTTTTCCCGTCCTCTAGACCTCTACTTACATCGTAATGTTACTAAAAGGTCTCCCCTTGACATGTCAAGTCTATTGTCTAGTGACGTGCTTGTCCTCTATACCTCTACTTACATGAAAAGTCCCTTGTGTGGAGTGACGTCATTGTCCAGTAGACCTCTTTTTACATGACAAGTCCCTTGTGTAGAGTAACATGGTTGTCCTCTAGAACTCTATATACATGGAAAGTCCCTTGTGTAGAGTGACGTGTTTGTCCTCTAGACCTCTACTTACATCATGATGACAATGGAAGGTCTCCTCTTGTTATACAGGTAGCAGCACCTGAGATAGCGATGATCAAGGTAGCTGGTCCTCAGATGGCCCAGAGAGTTATTGACAGGGCAATGCAGGTATAGACACTAGATTAAAACTTCTTATATATAATAGACTCTCTTTGGGTTATAGGGGATAAACTGTTTGTCGCTGAACTGTTATTTTGCAGATTAAGATTCTCATTAGGAGTGCAGCATGGCCGAGTGGTCAGAGCGTTGGTCTCACAATCCAGTGGTCCTAGGTTCGAATTCCGCTCCGGCACAGAAATTGTATTTGTCTGGGCTACGATTTGGTCAATATATAATTTTTGGTTAATGTATAATATAGCCAACTGGTTTGTCTCCTAGCCATTTGGGATTCTTAACAATGTTATGTTTGAATTTATTAGTATTCAGTTTCTGATTTGTCTCCCCAATTATCTAAATACATAGAGACTTAAATAAAGTAATCAATACTCCAATGGACCTATTAGAGGCACTATTACCCAATACTCCAATAGACCTATTAGACCCACCATTACCCAATACTCCAATGGAGCTATTAGAGCCACCATTACTCAATACTCCAATGGACCTATTAGACCCACCATTACTCAATATTCCAATGGACTAATATATACTGTAATCTTGATTCTTTGCAGGCCTTTGGAGGAGCTGGACTTTCCTCAGATTATCCATTGGCACAGTTTTTCTCTTGGGCCCGCGTTCTAAGGCTAGCGGATGGTCCCGATGAAGTTCATGCGCGGGCGGTAGCTCGTATGGAACTCCGAAAATCAAATAAATAATGAGCAATTCGAAAAACAAATAAACGTTGCTTTTCTTTAACTGATGACAAAGAACGTCAATAGTACTTTCCAGTCTATTACTGTTCTTCGGTTATCATTATGAAGCATTCCTCCGAAACGTCAACGACCATTTCTTTATCATCACGGTGATTTTGAAATGAATGGTTATCTGTATTGAAATGATTAAAACTATGAAAAATAACCTCTTTCTTTTCATATTACAGTTTGATTCTAACCAAACAAATGATAATTATATATAGCCTAATATTTTTTTAATGTACAAAATAAAATACTATAATACTGTTATATAGATTATTTCTAAATGCTAACGGTACACACTTGAGTGACAGATTAATACAAGATGAATAAAGTTGTAAATGCTAGATATCTGTACAATGAAGTAAACCCCACACTTTATGAAATACTACTAATTGAAAGTTAACTGCGAGAATAATTTGGGTCTGCATGTGTACGTCAAATAACATTTGAAACGGCAATGTACTTTTGATAATGAGCATAAATATTTTTTCTCGCCGGTATTTGAATCGTGAGGTTTGATTTGGTTAGACTAAATATTACTGATCTTACAAGATTAAACTTTACACAAACACGATTTTCCGTGAAATGTTGATTTATTAGTAATAATGCGCGTAAGAGCTAGGCAGATTTCTATTGTTTTGCGACAATTGCAATTTCCTCACATAGAAATCTTTGATTTTCACGATGTTGGCGAAGAAATGCTTGCTTTTCATTGTGAGTCCCACGGTATAATTTTCTCATAGAAAAAGATAAGATCGCTTTAATAAAAATGAAATGAGATTTTGAATAAAATATAGGAAAAATACCCCAAATGTTTGAAAAAAGGCCAATTTTCTTGTTGTAACCAATCTAATCAAACATTTAAACAATACACAATTAACACCTTCATGAATTCCATTGCCGTTTGCTTGTCTAGTTCTTACTCAGAGCGTTTCATAATATTTACCAAGAGCGAATGAGATAAGAGAAAAAAATCTCTATAGCATTGGGCTTTGAACGTACCATCACATTACCCGTGGCGAGCGTTAACTCGCATGGAGGTTTATTCACTGTTTCAGTACGCAATCCTGTATTGTATCCACATCCAAATCGTAAAATGATGAGGATTTTCCCTTTTTGTCAATCAATAAAAAGACCACGAAAGAAAAAACGGTAATATATAATAATTTGAGACTGAGTAGCTACGGTTTTGATGGGACCATTCAAACTCTTTGATTGGCATATTATAAAAGAATATACAAGGCCGCTTAAAGTAATTCCGTAGTTTTGCACTGCGCACAATTCTGCGCATATTTCGAATTTTAGAGTTTTTCATTTCATATCATCAATGATACACAGTTATGTCTGAGAAACACTTTAACGTAAAAATACGAACAGTTTTCAAATTTCCAAGAGCAAAAATACAAATTTTTCTAAACTCGCCCCAGTCTATACTCGGAAAAGCCATGATATTATTGAATTTTGAGAATATTTCTCAAAATATCTCACAAACCAATATGGTCACCTATCTTTTTTATTTCGTGATATCATTTGAAATCATGGTTTTTAAAACATTTATAATCGATGACAATTCTATATGGCTAGACTTTTCGATATTTCGAAAAGTGTTTCGTTCCAAGCATCGATGAGGCCCGTAAAAATTCGAACATTTTCTTAATTTTTGATTTATTTTATCGGTAGCCCAATGTATGAGCACATTAAAGCACATTCAAAATATTTGGTATTAAAATCTCAGTAAAGAGATACTTTTATGAATGAGGACCATTTTCGAATAGACACTAAATTGACAAAAGTGGGTATGGTTAGTTTTATTACTACGGAATTACCTTAATTGTTTATGCCCTCTCTCTTGGTGATAAATTCATTTTCTGTATTTACATTGACGTTACCATAGCAACAATTTGAAACGACTGCGTTTTTCTTACTTTTTGATATCAATTTGGTTGGAACTGAATGTCGATTGAACACTCAGTACTGTCTACTTTAAGAAACGATTTTCAGTTTTTGAGATATTGTCTTGCTGTTATGTGGTAATTCATTTTGTTTTCATGAAAAAATCGTCCTTAAAATGTAAATTACATTCTCTTTATGAGGAAAAAATTCAAATTATATTTGCCACCTCATGTTACAGAACTACTCACTGGCATCGCTTTTATTGTTGTAAAAACTATATCAAATGGGTTAATGTATAAAATTTCAAATGATCTTATACTGGATTCAAGTCAACACAAAATAAATAAAAAATAAATTTATTTAAGAAAATTGAATATTAATTCAACTGGCAAAACTCATATGAGAATGAAAAAGAAAAACGAATCAATCGAGAATACACTCATTATAGTTAATTGTTTTTATTCTATTCAAAATATGCTTATCGCCTAAGAAATCGCTTATTAAATGAGCATTCATTGCCATCTAAAAGCTTCTCGTTGCAAAAGAAATCATTCAAACTAAAAACACTTCAAAAGAAAGCGAATAAATAGCCTTTTCACTCTGATGAAATTTTAACGATGCGAAACATAGAAACAAACTTAGGTCTTATAATTGACAAAACTGCCAAACTGTCCAATTCAGTGAGTCATTAATCAGTTTTTCACACAAAAAAAACAATCCATGAAAGTCAATTTTTCAGTAAACAATTATTATAAGATTTATGCAGCGACCGGTGGTCGATCGTTTCTCTACTATGAGTTTGCCGTGTGTTTGTTGATATTTTTTTTTAAAAATCAATGTTCTTGCTTTTTTCCTTCAAAAATGAACGGAAGGAACAATTTTGACGCTTTTTGCGTGTTTTGTCACGTTTTGTGTGTTCTTTTTACATTGTGTTTCTTTAGACGATCATTTTGTTGTTGTTGTTGTTGTTGAGTTTAGTTTCAGTTTGTTCAGAAAGGAATACATAGAAATAGATACAAAATTAATCGTAAAACATTTGAAGTTCTCGGTTCTCTGAGGAGGTATCATCCCGCAAAAAATCTTGACTGCCTGAAAATGATGTCGTCGTGTTTCCAGTTGTTCGGAAGGTGAAATACGGCGAAAGTGGATGTACTGATTTGTAACAAAGCTCCCCTCTTTCCAGCATCAGTGTCGATTCAAAAAGTGTCTTCTATTAATTCGTCTGTTTGGCTTATATTAAATGGTCCATTTTCATCTTCATAATCGTCAACTTCTAACACTTTTTTCCTGTTGAAATAACGATGTACAAACCATGCTGGAATAAGAAGAAATACCCCAGCCACAATCATCACGATAGCAGCTGTGTCGCTTATCACTCCCTTACACAACTCATCTTGAATGTTACGTCGTTTTTTATGAAGACAACGAAAACCAAATCCAAGACACATTACTGAGGAAACGAGTGGTATCAAGCAAAGAAGAAATTTTTGGTGTCTCTCCATAAGTGTAAAGCAATTGGGCGACATTTCAGACATGTTGAGTTGTAAAATCTAATAGTCCTAGATGATTTGTCTGGCCAGTTCTGTGTCAGTTTACGCGATTGCTTCAGTCGATGTACTTACAAATTTCGCCGTACAGTACATTTAACATTTACTTTATGATGACTGAAACTTTTAGGGCAATTTAAAGTGCCTTTTAAGATTTTACTATGTGGTTGGCAAAAGCAATTTAATTTTTAACAAATGAGCATGCAGATTTAACACCTGAATGGATGGATGTGAAATGAGTTTCTCTAATAGTATTGTGAATAAAAATGTTTACATTTGCACCAAAATGTCAAATAAGTCCAATAATATACATTCAATCAGAAGATATGAAATACTTAATCCATTGAAGTTTATTCAAAGGGCTCAATGAAAAAAACGAGTCTGGGCCTCTTAAATTTCATTCCATTTAGCTTTATTTTCGCTTTTGTCAGTCATTATCAATTTCGATAATTACTTTATATTGTTGACATTTAGTATTGTTTTTTAAGTCGGTGTTATGACAGAGGAGAATTCTCTGCCTTTTGATTGTATTAAGATAAACAATTTTAAAGTTCAATTTTAAAGCCGGCCTAATTTTATGATTCTTAATTTAATTTTTTTGCTAGAGTCAAAAGATGTTTTGTAGAATAAACTTCCCCGGCTGATAAAAATTTCATTACCTTTTTCTGCTCTTTCAAAACATCGGGGAAATATATTAATCTTTAAGCATAAATTATCACAAAATTTGGATAATTTTGGAAGCGACACGATACTGCAAATGCACCTGACGTGCTTCAGATGAAAAATCTATTTTATCAAATGATTTTTTGTTGTTGTCGTTTTTTTGCAACCACTTGAATGTGTTCAATTTTTGCCAACAATTGATGGGGATGTTCAAGGGGTTTTTAAGGAAAGAAACTATTCGTTCAAAATTCGCTAGAGAACACGTTGTATTGCCTATTATCACAATATGATAAAATTAAATAGTTACTTACATAAAAGTAAATCACAAATTTGTATAATATGAATTTTTGTACGTGTTTGCTTTTCAGCCTGTAAAATGATGACGCTGACCAACTCGGCACCCACTTTAAATTCACATTTGGCGGGAAATTGTCTGAAACCAAAATTAATGCTTTTCAAAACATAAAAATTCTGCCGTTGTTTAACCCAAATGACACCAAAAACATCATCTCTTTGTTTCAATACAGTAACATTTAAAGGGTATTTCTTTGAAGAAACAGTGAAAATTGTGAACTTTTTTATTTATTAGACAGTAAAATTCTCTTCGCTTACTTCAGCGTTACTTAGACAACGATTTACCGACTTGTGTTAATGTACACATATCTTGTCTTTTTTCTATTTGTAAGTGTTTGTTGAAATCATATGATATCTTTATCTGTTTTCTGAATGAGAGCTCTTTTGTTGTTTTTATTGCTGTTGGGAAGTCATGATGTTTGGGGTAACTTCAAGGTCTACAAGGACGCCTTACAGAGTGAGTACTGACTTAACTTTCAGAGCATAATGTGTTGTTGGCAATTGCTTCATCCTGGACGCATCTCCTCGCTATTCAAATTTTTTCCTCTTATATAATTTAAGAACCAACAACGCGCACAGTATATAAAAAAGGTAAAAACCAAAGAAAGTAGAAATTGATGCTCAGAAGAAAACCGCTGTATAAATATATCCTAATTCAGTTGATTATCAAAAACTGGGTTGTTGGTAATGCACCCAGCCGTTTTTAACCAAGAAAGATAAAAGAATCCAATTGTTGTGGAGATTCAAGACCTACTTGATGTTCCACATTAATAATATATATACTTAAATTTGAAAAAGGAAGCCAACTTGGTTATTTCCTGCCTGAGAGAGACTTTTCTAGCATGGAAACTTGGTTAGCCAATTTAGAAACAATGTCTCGTAAATTTAATATCCCGCATAACCCCCGAATAGAGTGATACATCAAAAAATATGTTTGTGATGTCAAAATCATAATAAAGCCATTTCAAACTAGAATGTTCAGTTCTTAGTTGTGCAATGGTAGTCTTTAGGAATGGAAATTTAAATTTTGAAATTATCATGATACATTGAGAACTTGAACCCAGAATTCCAGTGATGTTACGAATATTAATTTTCATACGGATCAAGCACGCCGACTATGTCAAAAATATAACAGCTACTAATAAAAAGGCTATTAAAAACAATCAGTGGTCCAGGTTTTTTATGTGCCCCCCCCCCCCCCCCCCGTCAAAGCTCTGGTTACGGCCCTAATTTGGTATATGACATTTATTTAATTTTACTACAGGTGGAAAGCCTTTAAAACCAGGCTTGTATATATAAGTTATGAGCAAAATATTTACAAGCTGATGTTGGATATTATCTTATTTGTGGATTATAGTTCTTGCCAAGCTTCATTCAATAGTCGCTGTGAAAGTAATATCCAATAGCACTGGCCATGAAACCCGTTATCAAACCAACGCCAAAAGATCAGAGATGAACGTTGAAAACTTAGTACAAGCCTTGAATGATGATGGAGTGTATAAAAGAAACTTTGATTTGGATTCAGCGGTTTACACTACAAGTATGTAAAGTCTTCATATGATACTTTTAAGAATTTTTTAATTTATTGAAGTCGGGAGATTCGTAAAATCGTAAGAGCTGGGGTTATAAATTTTTTTCTTTCTTTCTTTCTTTCCGATTTCCTGTGCATGGAGTGGAGACTGGGCAGATTTCCTCGGTTTTCCCTCCATCACAGCAAAAATAAGGAATGATGCCCATGCAGGATTCTAGGCTATGTAAAGTTATTTTGACTGATAGCTTTGTACGCCAGTTATCATTCTTTGCATGAAGTAAAGTTGCGTTATCTTTGAATACTTCTACCCTTCAACAAAAATCAATTACTTGAGCAGTGAACATTTTGAGTGACTCGGTACTCTTTCTCAGTGCCAATAAGAAAAGGAATTACTTGGCTGTATCCAAACTACAGTAGTTCGACTCACATCTGTAATGACTGTCCTCATTTTTGTGGGCTCCACCTGACGGGCGTCGCCGGGAGATGCGATAATACAGTAGTTTTAGCAGCCTAAGTTTCTTAGTTTCTACTAAGAGTTTTGTGTTTCATGTTTTTGTAGCTAGTTATAAGTTCCCAGTAGACAGCTACATCAAGCAAGCTATGTTAGCTATTCTTGGTGAGGACGGTGTATTGGAGAAAGGAGGGTTTTACATGGACGGCTATATCAAAAGTGACGGGTCTGCTTTTATGAAAATGATCAAAGGGTTTGGAAACAGACAAAATCTCATAAATGAGGTATGTTACATACATATGAAGACAAATCGCGCAAAAGGGGGTTAGAGACCACGTTAAAAAGGCCACGGACTTTAGACATTGTTATCCTCGGCAAACCTTAGTACCATGAAACACGCATTGAAAACTTCTCATGACAGACTGTAAGACCCTTTTCGTGAATTTTTTCATCACATAATTAAGTAGGGATTAGAGACTTTCTATTCTCGGGCCAATAGAACCTCGTAAATTGAACGAAAAGATGTCTGCAGTACGAGGCTATAGGGTAAACATGTACATGATATTTACTTGGAATTCACCGTATCTGTTAATAACATGTGAGAATCTAATCACGTCTGATGTACAGAAGTGCTATAGATCCCGACGCAACATTCCATTTTGATTTCTGATATCTAGATTGCGCACTCTCACTTTTTGAACTATTTTTGGGCACTACATTTCGTATTCTTATAGATTTTATTACATGGGAGCGAGGTCGAGACACTTTGCTCTGAGGACCACATTCCTCTAATTATATTCCGCGAGTAGAAATATTGATCTGATCCTGTAATCGATTCCCAGCTAATGTGTTCACATCACACCTCTGTGAGTTTTAATTGTGTGTAGCATGCATCGGCTCTAGCTGTCTTAGAGAAAAATTGCTATTTGTGTGAGCCTCATGTGGTAGGGCAGGCACGGGAAAGACTGGATATGGTGTGGGAGAGAGAGAGAGCGGCCATATTTGTGTACATGTAATAACAGTTTAGATAATCGAGTCATTTATGGATATCCAGGACCACATGTGAACACATCAGAGCTTTTATATGAAAAGTGTTTCTATCAAATGTGTGAATCAGCAGCTAATTTTCATGAATTATTACTTAGCTAGAGAAGGCACGTGAAAGCCCTGATGTGAGCACTCCACTGGCAGTCATAGTGCATCTCCTGCTAACAAGTCAAGATACTGATAACCTAATCGCCTGGCAGAAAGAACAGATACTTAAAGGCAATCTAAAACAAGAAGATCCATGTGCTCCAAAAATGGTCGTAATGTACAAATGTTGTACACCAACAGTTTTACCACTGATCGGACCAGTCTTTGGAACTCTGAGAATTGCTACAGATTGATGGGAATAAAGAGGTCTTTGAACCCTAATAATTTTCTTGTTGGGACCAGTGTTTTGATTCAATAAAGTAGCTATAACAGGGTATGTTTTCTTCAAATCAAATGGATGCATGGGAAGTTTTGTATATGTGATACTACTACTTTACTATATATTCAGTCAAAATAGCTATGGGTCACGTGGTTTAGCCTGTATTGTGTTCTCTCTGATTTGACAAATAGTTTAAAGTTTATTGAAATGTTTTATGTAGTATATCATTTGATGTGCATTTTTCTGGCCACTTTTCAAGGGAGTCATCCCCGGGTAGAAATCAAGGTTAGATTTTATATACTATTTAACACAACAGCAATAGTCCAGTTTCATGTTCTTGATTGCTTAGGCTAAGCCTCGATAGTATGTGATATATTCTTTCGTACGAAGTACATCCCGTGGGAAAGCACCAACCCAAGTACAATATAAATACCAATGGTTTTGTCTTGACTGTTTTGTTGATTTACTTACAATTGAGGCTTGGCCTGAGCAATGACGAATTTGAAAATGGTCTATTCTGTTTTTTGGACAGGACATGCTAAACTAACTTTGTCTGTGTAGGGGTTGTTAAGGGCTTTGTTATTGCACGGTTAGATTGCACTTCCTTTGGAAGTTAGACGGAAATACTGACATTAAACATAGTTTCAATTTTTGTCTTGTTTTTGGAGACCAAGTCACACAAACAGTTTTACTCAAGTCTATTGTCATAAACTTGTAATTATACAGCTAAGTTAACAAACACCAAGTTTTGAAGTAACTATTTATTGATATCCTCATTATTAACTACAAAAAAGACTTGCAAATTCCCAGCAAGCCCCAGGGTTATTGACTGATGATTTATTTGTACTGAATACCATGAGATAAATACGATCTAAACTTCATTCATTTTTTTGTTGGGGTATTGCTATTTTGTTTTGTTTTGTTGTTTTGCTGTCAGCTGATTGACGGATGGACGATCGCTTGATCGTTCTTCTGCGCAATTATTGATTGATTCATTAATTTGCTAATCATTAATTCATTCATTTAAACATTCTTATTTATACGTATGTATATGTATCCATGTGTGTGCGTCTGTGCGTGCGTGCGTATGTGTAATATCCATGCATTCAGTCAATCAGCTTCAGTCGGTTCGTCAGTCAATCGGTCAGTCAGATGGTTTACCATTTCGTCCATTATTTTTTTTATATATTTCTCAAAAATACTATTTGACCCATTTGATTTATTGTGCACCAATTTTATGCAACAAATATTTCTTGTCTTTTGTTTCCTGAAAACATGAATAAAAAATATTGAGTAATAGTCACTTTTAAAACAAAACATAATCACTAAGCTATAAACTTACTAACTCGCTCTAAACTAATTAGCTAACTAGCCTAACTTCTCTATGGAGTATTTTCACTCACGTGAATCTAACGTATTTATAAAATCAGAAAAAAGAAAAGCTACATTCGACCTCTTAATATAGTATTGATGGTTTTCAACCATTCCCAGGAAAGTGAGTGGAACAAAAGGGTCCAGCAGTCTTCTTTTGGAAAGTCCACAGCATGGCTGCCATGTCTTTTGTTTAAATTGTCTCCTTGGAATGGTTGAAAACCATCAATTGAGTAAGTCTTACCATTGCCAGCTCTTCCCTGAGTTCACAGATCATTCGATTGTAGACCTTAGCAGAAGCATAGAAGAAATATAGACCAAGGCTGAAAAACATAGAAAATGATTATTCGACATTGATGTATTTCAGGGTCAGTTTAGTAGTTACTCACGTAACTATTTGCTGCCACCCTCGTTGAATAAAAAGTTTGATTAGTTTTTATCGCCATCCTCCCATTCTACCCAAAACCGATTATTCAAATAGATAGACCGCATCTCACAAATGATAAATAGTTACTCACCATATAAGGATGATGACAGTTATTATGAAGACAGGAGACTGGATGACGCTGTAGAAATCTTGTATTCCAATCGGTAGAGTTTTGATCGTCAGTGGCAAGATACGATACATTCTATCCAGACCCCTAGAAAAAAATAATACACTGATTAGTCGATTATGATATTAAATTCCTTCGGGGAAATCCCATATATCGGAGGGCGGGGATAATCGTTGCACCTTGTAGGGGTCAAAATCGGAAATCTGGTAACTTTTAAGGTCTCATGGAGGTTTTCAGACTCTCAGAATTAAAGTTGGTACCTTTTAGGGTATTCACAAATATTCAATTGTTCGTATTTTATTTTAGGGGTAAAAATCATGTACGCCACGGTTATTTTCAAACATTCTGACGAGCATCCCAACCCAATTCCGATCGGAGTCCCCCTCCCTCCCCCCTCCCCCGGACAAATTCCTTACGGTCAAAATAAACAATTTTTAGTAGCCAACTAGCAATGAGGCAATGTAGCAATAAAGGAAATTTAACTTTTCAAAATACACTAATACTTTGATATTTTGTTCTCTGGAATGAAAGAACTACCATGAATAGACATCCATGGAAAGTTTCGCTGTTCCGCTCAAAACCATTTTTTGGGAATTTATTGCTGAGACCTTTCTAGACTCGTTTTGGTGTTATTTTTTTCTTGCCTTCAAATGCTTACATGATGGCAAAGGTCTATAAAATAGCTGAAGCAGAAGCTTAATCTAACAATCCATTAACAAACATACAATTGACAAGCAATCGACACAGTATGTAGTTGCTTCCTAATAAGGAACAACTTATTAAACAAACATACCAATAGTAATGGAAGTAGCTCAGTGTTCAAACTACATAACTATATTTACCTAAAAGGGCCATAAAGAACAGACGGACGAATCCTAAAAAAGAAACTTGCATGAGAAACGGGACGACTTACATCAATTAATAAAATCACTGTAAAGAGGAATTTTATAGTGAGTAGAAAGAACCGTTTGAAAAAATGTCGATAGTGTTTTGAAAACACAAGAACATGCAGGACATGGTGCGAAGGGCTGGTATCGGGGACTCCCGCGATGGGATCAGGAATCATAGATAGGTCGTTAACAAAACGCACCATGTCACAGAAATTAATAAAACATTGAATATCAATGTTTGCATTTGCATCTTGTGTGTCATTTATAACCAAGCACTTACTGCGATACGCCGTACAATACTGCAGCCACGCACAAGAAGAACGTGGCGAGTAGTAGCAACATAAAGAAATAGTTGGATTTGCCTGCACGGTAAGGTTTATCTTCAGTACGACAATTGTACTTAAGAGTAAGCTGAGAAAACAGAAAACATGTCATATGGTAAGATATAAGTCTTACGGGATTAAGAATCTCACTAGTTCAGTTTCATGGTTTTCACTGCTCAGGATAAGCCTCGATAGCAGTGATGTATTCGCGAGGTGCATCCCGTGGGAATGCACCAATCCAAGAACAGTATAAATACCAATGGTTTTGTTTTGACTAGTTTTTAGTTGATTAACTTACAATTCTTAGCAATGAGCAATGAAGAACTAAGAATCGCACTTTAGTTGACAAGGTTTGAATTTCGACCCTTTACACACGTATCTGGATAATTTTGAAAACAGAGGTTTTTACTTCGTTTAAAAAAATCACATCCATACGTAGCAGTTTCGAGTGGTTTTCATCGCTCCATATGAATACGCAAAAAGACATAAAAGAACTTCATTGTATTCAAAAACCTTCATTTTCAACTGTCCACTCGAATACGATATGCGAGTGTTTTAAAATAATCGGTGACCGAAAACGCAGTTTACGTTTGGATGAAAGATAAAACCAAGAAACGTATATACGCTTTCAAAAGGACTAGGCCTTAAAGTGGTTATAACCCCTAGAACGATAAAAGTTATGAATAATGTAGGTGGTTCCCGAGTACATTTCCAAAGTCGATTGCTTCAAAGCTGAATATTTTGTAGATTTTTAAAGATTTTACATGTTTGGAAGAAATGACGACACGTCATATACACAAACCAAAAGTTCCGCCAAAATATTTAGGTGCAAACTAGACCACAACCGTTGTCTTCATCACTGAAATTTCTCCTTTTTTCGTTACGTTATAAATGTGCATACATGTTATAAAAGAATCATCAGTTATTACCATTATTAGTAATTAGTAAAGATGATAGTAAAACTATCATTTTTATCATGTTGCATATCAAACTTTTGTTGTCGATTTTGGACTTCCTGTGGTGAAAGACACTGCGTTCCTGTTTTAGGTTCAACAGTTTCTTTTCGGCCAAAAACCAAAATGGCTGACTTGTTGTGCATGCTTTCACCCAAAAAAAACCTGTAAAAAAATTGAGGGATTTTGCGAGAAAAATCGATATTTTCGCATTGCTGATTTACTCCAATGTCAAAATATAGTGGGTACAATCTTTATAAGGGAATACGTGAGGCTTGATAGAAAACGACAACATTCTTAAGGGAAAAGCTTGATATGTTTTCTTCATTATAATTAAAGATCACCGTACCTTTTTCACGTAGAAGAGAATGAAAAACTTTACACATCCCATAAGCGTCAGGAGAGGACTATACCACATACCAATCCTGAGCATCAGAAAAAAAACTGTCATTGTATTTTATTAAAGTAATAAGCTATCATCTGAATGAATTCTTGGGCTACTAGCTAATCTGTTATTATCACAGTGCTACGATGTCATTACATTCTATACAAAACTATGTCACTTACCATATAAGACACTGTGCGTAAACTAGCTCCAGGACATTTTGGGGTAGAAAGAATATCGGTCTCCCGATTTTCTGGCCAAGTTTTATTCCGAGGTCGAGATGGTCAGCAACATACCTTTTCAAAAATACAGGAAAAATTTCATATTAAGAGATAATCAACCAATCACATTGCTCCATTTGTGAGTGATTTCAAAATGGATATAATAAACCGGGAAATGAAGGTTGACTAGATGACTTTTTTTCACTAACCCGTCAGCTTTTTAAAGTATCTTGGGGTATATATTTTTTCGTTTCAAAGTATTGTAAACGGTCGCAAATGTTTACACCTTGGAATTTTTATAGGGTTTTGTTTAAAATGTATCCATAAAAGAGTCAAATCAACATTATATAAAATCTGATCGTCAATACCTTCTAGGTGTATGATAGCCCACTGACACAGCCATAACAACCAAGAAGTCCATCCACATTAGTTTGTACATTTCTGCGGCTATGGCGTTCTCCCAACACTACAAGTAAAGTTTATATGTGACTCTGAAAACACTTTTCTTTGCTGCTATGATAATGATGATGACATTTTTTGTTTCAGGTTAACGCGTAAAGAATCCTTATGAATCCTTATGAATCCTTATTAACAAATGTAATTCAGCCTACCGGCTGCGAGATTTGTTATTTTCCATTAAGCATTATTATTATGAAAGTGAGTATTGTTAGCACGAAATCAATTCAGGATAAAAAGATTGCAGATTCAAAACATTAATTAACATAATTCTTAATTATTTAGAACATGTACGACAAGCCATACTTGTCTGCAGCTTCATCAGATTCAATCCTTTTTAAAAAGATAAGATCTACATAGAGGTGCGAAGTGCAAACCTTGTTGTGATGTGGGGGTAGTTTTTTAGACTATAGAATATTTTTCTCTTGTTCGTTTTCTGGTAATTGACCAATTCCAACTTTACTAGATGCACGCAGGGATTCATGTGTGTTATAGCATCAATTTTCAAGAAACTCCCATGATTCCCTGCGCACATCAAGTAAAGCTGGAAATGACCATCCATAACGTGTCATAAATGTTGGTTATGTTGATATTTCATCGATTACTTATAAGTTTGAAACGGTACAGTATCGTTCTGTAACTCGTGATTTAAGAAAGCAAACGAATCAGTTGCATCGGAACGCGTTGTGTCGTAACGTTGCTAATGAAACAGTTCTGGTAAAAATGCAAGTGTGGTAAATAGTGCTATTCAATGAGTTTATTAAGTAGTTTTGGGTGATACTGGTGTGATATTTTCTGTAGCAAACACCTACCAGGATACAATCATCACTGTCAATCTTTTCAAACAACGAACACATCAGAACGGCCACGGAGGCCAGTTTGAGTGACACTGTTCTGTAAGAAAACATGAACATACATGTAATGTAATATAGTGCTGATATAGTGCAAAACAAAAACATCCCAAACAAACAATATTACTAAGTAGAGAGAGATGATCACTTCGAAAGCTGCGTGCATCAGCAATCAATAAAGTTTCAATGCACCCTACCTACCTTGCAAGATCGATATTGACTTGTGCTCTGGGATTATAGTCTTCTATACGAGACAGAAAGTAAAACAAGGCTGGCAAGGCGGCATTAAGGGCAGTCAGGGTGATGGATAACGCATAGCTTTTCATCAACGTGAAGAACTCTGTGGTACTTGACTGTAAATTAGACACTGTTTGTGCAGACTGCCAACATACAAGATCACAATAAAAGAAAATATTCATTTGATTTATATTCTTAAGGACATACTTTGTGATTATTTTGGCGCCACTGACATCAATAAATCAAATCCATCTACAACACAAACTAGAAAGGCCTTCCTTGCATAAGCCCCGCAAAACCAAACATGCTCGTAACATCGTAAGCGTTCGAATTATTACTTGTCCTGCTATTTACCAACAACATACCTTGAGTGAAATCTGTGCTGCATTGTAAATAGAAAATCCAGCAGCTATCGACAGTCCAAGCACCAAGATATTGATGGCAATCCTGATGGAATATATCCTGCACTTCTGACTAGTTGTTCTTGCAGAAAGATTGGCTAAACGGAAATCCTCCGCAAGGTCTCCCTGTCAAATATAGTTAGAAAATTCAATAGTAATCTGGCCAGTCCCGATCCGCACTGGCAATACTTGGTTTCAGTTGTATTTATTACTTGAAAACACTACTAGTTAATGCAATGTGGGTGAACATCTACCAGCTAAAATCCTACGCAAGTATTTGAATATTACAACAATGCAAGTCGATGACCAGTTTTTTTATAGATGCAAAACGTTACAAAAAGAATATGCAGTAATTTTCCAGGAGATCGCTTCTCTCGGTAAAATCATCCAATATTCTAATTGCTATACCTCAATTTCGCGTACTAGGCTCTTCACTTTAAGCTTAGCGGCCTCTTCATCAATAATACACATATCCCATCCACCAAAGACTTTATTAGAATAGCTGTTGTAGTGCTTCACACCATCTTTGATATAGCTTTCCTCGATGATGCTCGATGCACTGAATTAGTAAACAGCGTTTAGTTAAGATACAACTCCTGCTAAATTACAAGGAAATAGTCAAACGCTGTATGCATGGCGTGGTATAGTATCCATAGCAAAAAAATCTTGGCGAGGCCTGGCTTCTTGAAACTCGAGAAATACACACCGATATTAATATTTTATTCACTACCAAGTTGTCACACCCTGGATTGAATCCAAATTTTATGCCAAGTAAAAACAACAGTACAACGACAAAAGAGACTGAATAGTGTGATTTCTTCTGAGTTGAGATTCACAGATTAATAATGACAATTGGTTAAATGCCATAATCCTCTATGGTGTCTCCCCTTTAAACGAACAGACAAACGTCCTTCGGGATAGGAGTTTCTTAATGAATTGACTTTCTGTTAAAAAAATATTATCCCGGATCGTCACGCACCACAAGAAAATTACGGTGTTATCATAAGTAATCAGCCTACATTACCTCAGAAATTAAAATGAAAGATGATCAAGATCAACCAGTTCATAAAGGTGAAGAAGGAAGAAAAGTACAAGCAGAACTTCATTGAAGAAAGATGAAAAAAAGAGAGAAACGAAGAAGGTTATCAGACAATAACTAAAACGACCAACGTACATTATGAATGGATACAAAAACCTTTTTTATCCGTTGTTGTTGTTGTTGTTTTTTGTTTTTTTTTTACTTGTGGATTTATCTTTTTCGTTATTCTGTTTGCAAAATTTGAGATTGAGTTTTTAATGAAAGTTTGATGCATGTTTGTCTTTTTCGTCCTTGTGATTTGGCGATTTTTTATTTTATAGTTTGTTACTTGTTGACTTCAATTGTTGATGGAAAGCAGTGCAGGGGTGCAGTCGGGGGGCATACTCCCTCCTAAAACGATTTCACCTCTTTGTATTTGTAAATATTTTTCTGAAAAAAAACCCTTGGCATTTCATGCTTACTGGGTAGTGCACCCCCTCCTGAAGATAGTGCACTCCCTCCTGAAGATAGTTCACCCCCTACTGAAGATAGTGCACCCCCTCCTGAAGATAGTGCACCCTCCTGAAGATAGTTCACTCCCTCCTGAAAACAATCCTGGACCCGCCCCTGAAAAGGGAGCGTCTGAGTGCATAATATAGCAGATCACAAATAATTCTACGCGAGAATAGTTATTATTTTGTTTAAATGTTATACAATACCTCCATAAAGTTAGCAGCAAGACAATGACAAAGCTGGCTGTGCTGACCACAAAATACGCAAATGGCATGTTGTAGTAGATGTTTGTAGGCATAATAAGAATTTGACTTGAATAACTACTGTAGAACATTACTGTAGTGTTGATCCAACCCTAGAAACGACAAAATCATTTTAACTTATTCTGGAATGACGTTTCCTGATTAGTATTTTCCACATCACAGAGCAATATAGCTCAATACCTTTTATCCAGTTCGATCAAATCTTTTAAAGAAAATAACGACAATTTAGGAGATTTGCATTCTGGCAATATTTCCATATTAAATTTTTTATGCCCAGTGCGCTAATTGCGCTACAAAAGTAAGTGGGAAAAGCATTCTGTAAAGCGTATCACAAATAACGTTATTGGGATAAACAATATATGAAGAAAGTCATAGGCCCTATAAGAGAAATTCTGTTTTCCACGAAGTATAAAATGGTGTCGTCCGGCAAGTAAAGGATGATTTAAGATGGGTTATTTGGCATTGGAAAGGTATTTCTGGAGTCTTACCAAACCCTGCATAAAGTCACTGAGGATGGCTCCAACATCTTTGTGCTGTTTGGACAATGGCGGATTGACTTGACATCCTTTCTGCCATGCCACCGCACTAGCATTACCTCCCAAGAACCCTGCCTGCTTACGCAGGATGTTTTGAGCAAAAGCTTCTACAAAAAAAAAAAGGATTATTGTTGACATTTATTTCAAAAGGGAAAAATGTCCAAGCGATGATTCGAGTTAGTTGTTCAACTTTGAAAAGCCGTCTTTTGTCTTGAATTCTTCTTTGCGAATGATTTCATGAGTTTGCGAAGTTGTTCACAGCTCTCCAAATTATACTAGGCAAAACTGCATTATTTTCAGTAATAGTTGCAACTAATTTCACAGACTTGAAATACTGACAGCAACAAACCAATAGTCAATTACCACAGTACCACTAGACCTAACGCCCCCTCATTACCGACCACCATTTCAACAAATATGATTTAGTTTGTAACTTGAAAAGATTGATTCAAGAGACTCCTTGATCAGTGTCAATAACTATGTATAGTCTTACCTGCTATTGACCTATTGTCCATATTTCCATTGGTTGAGTTGAAGGACGTGTTGTGTGGTTTTGTTACGATAACCGCTGGCACCTGTCTGGTATATAACACTTGTGGTATGACTAGGAAAAACAGTGCAATTACACAAACCAGGAAATTCATGTACAACAACCATCTTAGAAATGTGAAGAAAGATAGAATGCCGTTGCCAAAAGATCCTGAAATTTAAACACATCCATTATCGTTTTTATTTTCAGGGGTGGACGTAGGGGGACCGGGTACCCCCCGTCCTGAAATCTTTATATAGTTACAGGACAAATTACAATTACATTTAGAGTCCACCCCTATTGAATGTTTGCTGTATCCATTACTGATTTTGACAACGACATCGGATACTTGCTAACGATAATTTGTTTTTGCACCTAAAAACGTGATAATAATGGTTTATGAAATACTCACCCTCTATTTCCCTGAGATGTCCTTTCCACAATCCACACATCTCCGCGAAGTCCCGTAAATCCTGATATGCTCTCTTAAATGACTAATCAGAAAAAATACATTTGGGAGTAAATCAACTGACTGACTGAATGCACAAAAGGACGATTATCAATGATGGAATCCACCACCTGTCAATAAGTGATCAATTAATCAATACTGACCATGGCTATCCTAAGCCTCATCGTGGTGAAGATAGACAACGAACGGTCGGTGACTGTATGCGATCCCTGGCTCCTGTGAATAAAATAAAACTCATCTTAGTATGCGCTATTCAACATTACATAACCTCAAATGATGAAATGAAAATTCAATTTAGAAAAACGGGTAATAGCGATATTCACTGTTTACAAACAAACACGTCACAAACCAATTGTTATGTTAATCAAACCACAGCACAAAAGATTCTATTGAAATAAGAGGCAATCACCGTCTGGTTGGCACATGAATAACAAAGGCTTATGTCAGCGTGAACATCGCTATAGTGGATGCTCCAAGTAGCAAATTATTTGATTTACTGGCTTCTTTCGAGCGAAATCCAGGAGATACAAACAAGACTAGGTCCCACATTAATGTATCCCCCGTCCACACTCGTCTCTACGTTCCTATCTCTACACTCAACCCACAGTGTCGATTATTTGTGAAGGAGGAAAACCAGAGGACTCTCGTGGTATTGAATAGAACAACACATTAAACTCAGTTCACATGCATGTGACCCATTCCGGAATGGAACCCGGGTCGCAGCGGTAAAAAAACCAATGTTCTCATCCCAGTCCACCCATGCCACCACATGAGCGTTATATAAATTTATCACGTGTTATCATATATGTGTATTGGGGGAAGGGGATAAGCCCCATATCTTCCTCCCCTGCTACGAGCCTGTTATAATCAACAGCTTATTTTATACAAGTTAGCAGCTTGCATGAACACTCTTATCAATGTTTTTTTTAACAAGTGTACCTTGCAACTACATGATTTATGATTGCAATAAAATGCGTTTGAAGTAGAGAAGTCTCTTTACCTTAGAAGTCTTAGTTCTTGTATTTTCTCAGATAGAGGCCTGTTTTCTATGTATTTTCCAGTTAATGTTTCATCGACGTCCACGACAAGTTCAGACGAACCATCACTCACAGGCATATACACCTTACAGATAAAGAAATTAATGCTTGAGTCGAAACTAAAAATATTGTAATTCTTTGTTGGTACTGAGTTCAACTCTGCAATCAAACTGCATTCAGGCCTATTCACAGGGTAAATGTTCAGTGAAGTCTTGTCCTCACTTAGCCTGCATGGCGGCTCTTGGAGAGATGGTCCCCAATCCCTTTCCTCGTCCCCAAATCCCTTGCATACACCCTCCATACAAGCCGCTATGCATGCTAGCCCTCAGTAGTGAAAATAGGCGCAAGCATAAGCGCAAGTGCTGTCCTCACTGTGAAATAGCTTGATATAAACATAGCGCATGAGCAAAAAAAAAAAAAAAGATTCTGATTTTCATGCTTATACTTAAACTTAATTTGCGTCTATTTCACAAATAAGGCTAGCACAAGAGATATGCACAAGTTTTGTTGCTTGTGCTTCGTTTTACTAGTTCAGGGCTTTTCTTATAAGTTAGTTAGCTCCTGGAGTGTAAATAAACATACATGAATCCTGGGGGGGCAAATCCGGGTTTAAACGATCGGGGATGCTCGTTGGAATTTTTCAAAAACACACCTAAAAGATACCGAACGTTTTTCAAAAGGGCGTGACTTCACAAATTTTTCATCTCCAAAATGACATGCGTTTTACTGCTATTCGACCCCTAAAAGACACCACAAAGTGAGGATTTGGCGTATTTCATATTTTATACCCTTAAAAGAGACCAAATCACTGATTTTTACCCCTAAATGACACGACGAGCATCCCCGATCGTTTACCCCTGTAGTCCCCCCGGGACAGTTTTATGTAGGATTAATTACAGAAACTATTGCTAAGAATATGTCCCGAGGGAGATAAATATATAATGATAGTACTATACAATAAAATCATATACAAATGTGATCACGATACATAACGTACAATCAAAGGTTTGGAGAGAACGAGATCACGCGCTACACACTTTGTTGGCTAGTATGATTTACAAGCAAATGTAAATACCTTCCCATCAATGCTCTTTTGTCGTTGAGTACTCTTTTTACGTTTTCCTGATGCCTTACTTCTCCATGTTGATATCTGACGACTTGGTAAACTCTTTAAGATATTCTCTTCTTGTTCTTTTGTGCCATCCTGTTCTTGATCAGATGAAGGTTGCTTCTCGTCAGTAATCGATGTTGGTTTTCTCTCATTCAGATCTATAAAAAAACAAGAACGTCATTAGAGAATTTTATTAGCGGAAAAATAGGTAGAGTTCGATGTCATTCCTGAAACATGCCACTACATGTGTATAGAATTATCATAAAAATCGTGTTATTACTGTGCAATAAAGATAAAAAAGATGGAGTGTATACTAAACGAGTACAATCGTTATCACTATTTAGTAGTAAATAGCACTAATAAAACAAAAGAAAACAATAGAATTTAGTGGTATTTATGTTGCACACTTTTGTCCTCTACAATTGAAAAGTTACACTTTGTATACCTTGATTTAAAAAATAGATAAATTTTAAAAAGACCCCGCGAAGAAAGGTAATTTTAAATGCTAATTTTTTTAACTTTCGTATATTTGAACAAGTGTTTTGTTGTAATTTAAAAAAAATAGCGAAATTTAAGACCCGCGAAGAAAGGGCCTGCTAATTTTCAGATTTGGAAATTTCGTATATTTGAACAAGTCTTTTGGCATAATTGCGAAATCAAGTACTCGCGTGAATTAATAGCAATCAGCTACTTAAATTGCTCGTATAGTCTGTACTAAAAGATAACCCGTCACAGAAGCACTGTAAATTTAAAAGATGAAATGTAACCTAAGTGAAAACAAAGAACGTTTCTGAACTGGATGAATAAGCTTTACCAAAGGGAATAGCTATGTACGGAGGAATTGTTTGGAAGGCGTCAATTATGTTCTTACTAAGGAAACTCGATTTTAACTTTCATGTTAATTATCCCTTTAAAAAATCATCTAGCGCAAACATGATAAAAATAGTACTGCTACACGAATATTGATTGAAGCGTTGCAACGGAGATCCAAAGTTTTGAAATCTTATCTTATGTTAAAACTCAAAGTTTTTTTCTTAAAAAAAAAAGCTTTCAAAACCTATCAAAAGTTCCACGTTGGTCCATAGAATGATAGTTTGCACAAAGCCATTGGACTTTCTATTTGCTTTACGAATATGTTATGTTAATCTATCTAAGTACTAAATGCATATGATTCTAGTAGGTTTATAAAGGTTTGCTTTAAAGCAAAGGTGATTTTTAAGGGTTTGACTTACCATCCATTGTTCTCTTTAAGCCGTACGGCGCCTTGTTCAGCTGGTTTCTCTTGCAAAACCCGGAGCGAACGTTCTCTCTAAACGCCGGTCGCTTATAAAAACACTATTGAAACTGCTGATACTATCTTATGCAATAAACGTCAAACGAGTAAAGTTAAGAGCTAACAGGCACCCTTACAATAGAGATATGAATGAAAAGAAGTTAGTTTTAGCGCTCTCGTCTAAGTCAAAGCCATCATCACCGCTTGTACCACAGAGTTATTGTGTATGCTAAAAGTACTGCTTAAATTCAACCTAATTTGCATTTCAAAAGTCTCGTTGGTAGGCAACGTAGTTTGTGCAACAGAAATTTGCACATACAAAAGTGGCAATCAATTCAGGAATTATATATATAGCTTTTGGCTAAAGAACACACGAAAAGAGGATTATGCATTATAAGTACGTAGGGCAATATGTAGTAACGGTGATACAGAAGGATGGGGATGATGATATTACTATCATTGAAAGAGAGTTTGCTATTACTATCATTGAAAGAGAGTTTGCTATTACTATCATTGAAAGAGAGTTTGCTATTACTATTTTACCAAGACGATAAGATCACTTATAAACAAAACCTTTCATTGACAGCGGCATTTTGCTAGTTTTGGCAACGTTTTGTAAACAAATCACAATCAAGAGCAATACCATCGCCCCCCCCCCCCCCATTTTATTGGTTCTCGTACCAAGTTAAATTTTGTTTAAATTTTACTTAGACCACAATATTTAAAGAGTTTATCAAAACAATAATATGTTCTAAATAGAGTCAACTAATTGATCTTTTGACACAGTTGATTTCCATTATCCGGCATGCATTTCAAAACACATTGTTGATTAGATTCATTGTTGTCCGCCGCAATGCTTCCATGAAAAATTATTGAAGTTTGGTTCATATATATTATGTTAAAGCCACTGCGTTTATTGTTAGAGCTATCGTAATGATTAATTATGGGTACATATTGCCTCGATTAAATCTAAGGAAAAGGGTCAAGAGACACGGAAATATTATTAACGGCGAATCTTATTGAGTTGATTTTTGGATCAAAGTGTTATTCCGAAATTTTAAAAATAATGTAACTGAGCTTGGACATACTAGCTTGCATTGCAGAGTAATTGGCCATTTCCAGATAAAGAATTATTTTCCGAGATTTGGCGATCGCTGGATCAAATTTAATGACCAGTTTTGGTATATTTAAAAATATAACTAAATTTTATTATATCTTTTCAGTTCAGAAACGAGTTTTCGACAAATGGATAGGAGCTAAATTGTTTATTCGAAGTACATATATTTAGATTCTTTTACAACCAAGTTCGTTGTTCCGCGACCAGCCGTTTCAAAACTTTGTTGTTATTCAGTTGATCTTTTCTCAACCGTCTATCAAATTCATAGGGAGGAGCTTGCTCTAACAAGTTCTGTCATTGGATAATTTAAAATAAAATTCGACAATAAAATTGATTGACGGTCGAGAAAAGACCAAATCAAAACAAAGTTTTGAAACGGCGGGTCGAGGTACAACGAATCTGACTGTAAACTGATGAACAGTGGAGCATTCTTCCAGATGCCATATTTAAAAAAAACATTGATTCCTTACATAGCGTTTAAAATAAAACTGAAGACATTTTTCATAAATGATTTTTAAAAATTGAATTATGATAATCGTCAATGTTTTCAATGCTCTATTAATAATACATATATTTATTCAATTTGCTTATTAGGTAACTCAGGGATCGTCTGTTCTGGTCGCTCTTTATCATTTTTCGTACCATAGCTACTTACAAGCTATGCCAGAGGTTTTACAACAATTTGTGGTAGACAGAAGCCAGTAAGAAAGACTCCCTTATATGCGTAGTTTGTTAGTAGGAATTCCTTGGACTAGACCACCAGGGCCGTAACCAAGGGGAGGGCACAGGGTGCACGTGCACCCCCCAGAAAAGCAAAAGGTCCGCTCAAAACTATTATTTATTTATAAAACTCGTGTGAAAGATCAGTGTGAAAAGACAAAGACAAAGTGTAATGGGTTGCAATAAGGTGTAATAATCACCGAAAATACAAAGAATAAAGCCATTCAAAAGGACTGTAAAGCCCAATAAATTGTAATACGGGTTTTCACAGGTTTTTGAAAAGCACGCCGACTTTGTGAAAATGATATAACAGCTAATAAAAAAAGTCTATTAAAAACCCATCAATGATCCAGGGTTTTTTATGTGCACCCATCCTGTAAACGGTCTGATTACGCCCCTGACAACTATACTTACTATACTTAATTAGGTTTGAGCCCTCTGGCTAGACTTATGTCGGCCCCACAAGTTGTTCACAGAGTACAAAGACTTGAAATGAATGTGTATTTTAAGGCTACAGGACAGGCTTTTTATAGCTAGTTATTAAACATGATTCCTTGTTTACCTACCTAAATAGCAACTAACTTGGTGGTATGTTTTTCTTAGGAAACTACAAAAGTCATAATCAGTAGAGTCAAGGTTACGACACTAAAAATCAGTATATATAAACTAAACTGTTGAATTAACTAAAACACTTATCAAAAATATATTATGTTGTAAATAGCATTGAGTACAATTGTTAACTTGTGTTATTCACTAAATCAGTATTTCAACTGGACAGCCTTTTCAAGCTTAACCTGGTAATTATGCGTTTTCAATTATTGAATTATTATTTTTTTCTCACGTGAGTTGACTAGGAGCAATAAGCAAATGAAAATCATTTGACTGAGTGGATTTCTTAGAGTAAATCTCGATGTGTATGTAATGAAAGTTATTATTACACCAAACTACCAGAAAAGATTGTCGATCGAGATTGATTGTGAATTTGTCCGCAAATTTCCGTTGCCATGCAACCAGTCACATTAAACTGAATTTTTAAAGATCTATTATTCTCGATTTGAAGGCCAAGTTGGTCTTTGTATTTTGCGTAGAAAAATTTCAAAGTAACGAGATAACACTTAGGTAATTCTCTTGCGTTGTAATTCCCTACTGCACGATGACATCACATCAAAACAATCTATTGTGTAAACGCAAAGGATCATGGTCGTCGGAGGGGTCAGATCAACTCAAATTGTTTTAAAATCTGTACTAAATTATAAAGAGAAGCGGAAATGTTATGTACAGAACATAATGTGCTAAACATTTATACATATTATAAAGAAAAGTAGGATAGTCATATGTACAGAATGCTATGAACTGCACATTTTCACATATTATCACAGAAAACCAATTGCGCAGTTATTTGAGAGTTTTGTCAAATTTGCTATTGGATTTTCGCGATTCTATCTCCCACATAAACAAACTGTGACGTCATAGTTCAATAGGGCAATCAACACAAATTTGTATTACCGTATAGAATGATAAAACTCTGAAAAACAAAGTGTAATGAATATAGTGTAATGAAGAAAGTGCAATGAATAAAGTGTAATGAATAAAGTGTAATGAATAAAGTGTAATGAATAAAGTGTAATGAATAAAGTGTAATGAATAAAGTGTAATGAATAAAGTTTAATGAATAAAGTGTAATGAATAAAGTGTAATGAATAAAGTGTAATGAATAAAGTGTAATGAATAAAGTGTAATGAATAAAGTTTAATGAATAAAGTGTAATGAATAAAGTGTAATGAATAAAGTGTAATGAATAAAGTGTAATGAATGAAGTGTAATTAATAAAGTGTAATTAATAAAGTATAATAAAAAGCTCATTTCAGCAATTGTTTTGAAAACGTCGTTTTGTATAAATAAAACTTGTATTTATTCATATTTATCAATTCATTTGTTTTTAAATTTTACTAACCTTTTATATGTTAGTTTCGGCTTTTAACAGAGAAAGACGTTGTGCAGTCGTTGATAGATCTTCTTCATGTTTTGCACTGATACAGAGCCTGGACATATGAAGTGACACGCCCAATCATTTAGATTCAATGACTTTTATTTCTGTGTTGCAACACAAAGCATAACTAGGAAAGTGATCGCCATTAAAAAAACTGTTTATTCAATCAAAGAAGAGGTGTCTTCGCTATGATATAGTTACACAGCTGCTCTTTTGTTCCAGAGAAAGCAAAACTCATCTAGGGTAAACTAATAGTAGTTATTTGTTTAATTTTCCTTGGATCTATTGTCAATAAAGTCCACATTAGTAGTTTAGGGAACTTATGATTTGAGACATTTAAAAAAACAACAGTCGGTGCAAATATCATATGTTCGCAAACGCTACTTGCAACTGAGCACCGTTCATTTGACAACTATACTTTAAAAGCTAAAAACTAACTCGTCCAACAAAATACAAAAACTAAATGCAGATATGTACTAGCAATTGCAATATTGTAATAACATCAGCTCAAACATGAGTTTGTTTGTTTTCTCTTGGTTCCCGTTCTGTCACATTCGATTTTTCATCAGTATATCGGCATTATGGTGTTGCAACGTCATTAATGGGAATCCCGAAGTCGTTTCATCTTACTTCAAATTAACTGACAATTCTGACTATGATGCTATAAAAAACGCTCGAGTTATCACCACTATAGAGAAGTCCTCAGAGTTAAACTGTGTAACGTTTTGTAACCGACTGTCAGTTTGTACAATCGCCAGTTTTCATCAAGTGACAAACGTGTGTCGTCTTCTTGGGGAGAATAAATCAGGCGTTAATACTGGGGAATATTTTGAGACAAATAATGCGCTCTTTTTAAAAAAGGTAAGTGTCAGTCACACCGAATGACATTTTTCTAATCGACGGTCCGTATATAAGTAAGGTTAATAAATAAAAAAAGAAACGTCTCAAAGGAAATTCGAAGAAAGCAATCTTAACAATTTGGGATATCATTATTTAAACAGTTCTACTTTCTAATCAATAAATTTCTTCGCCACGCGCCTATTAGATTATTAATTTGTGATCAATAATTTGTTTGTTCCATCCTTAGAAAGAATATATAACTTGAGATAGGCTCTAACATTTTTGAACTTGACCACTGAGTTATCATAGTTAGGGCCAGAACCTTATTCATTTTTTTGTAATATAATCTGTGGAAATCATTGTGCTATTTCAATAATTATTGATAAGTGCAAACAAATTGTCGTTGTTGTCGATTGTTGTCAACAAAGCTTTTTGCCACTCAAATCAATTTTATTTGCATTGTGAGATTTTATTTAAGACACCTAAAAGGTTTCAAGGGCGTTCTGAATAAAGTAATTGCAACCAAGTCAATACCGAACCTCTTACTCGAAAGAGTCATGTCTAGTGGCATACTTCGAAACCCGGACTCGGACTCGGACCCGGACTCGGACTCGTACTTTTCAAAATAAAAAAAATAGAAAAAAATAACAAAATAACAAATTAAAAAAATAAATGAATAAAAATATAGCAAATAAAAAATAACAAAATAACAATAAAAAAAAAACGAATAAAAAAAATAAAAAATAAAAAATACATTTATCTATGCAAAATGTATTATTTATTTTATCTTCAAGTCGTAGTTTTACTAGTTTTTCCTCACTCCTTTTCTTATGCTGGGCCAGAGATTTATTTCTTCTGCCATCGGTAGTTTTAACATATTTTGAATTCTTGTTTCTTCGAGTATTTATGAAACACAAACGAGAAGTAAACAAGCGATAATAAAAAAATATATATATGTGCCACGTGACCAAAAAAATACTAATGTTAAAAGCTATTGTTTGAATGAATGAAAGTAAGGATCACAGATGTGTAATATATTAAAAGAATGAATTGCTTAACTTGCCATAGTTAATATGCGGACTTGCCAAGTGTTTTTGTACGTAAATAAACGTATCGAGCTTAACATTCCTATGGTACCAACGAATGATTGTTGACATACATTACTATAACTGCTTTATATCTGAAATGACCTTTGACATATCCTGGAAAATGATGAACAAGAATGGTATTTCATAAATGTGACTTGCTACTATTACAATAAGTGGAATAAGTTACAATATTGTATTCACACAAGGATGGAGAGTCCTATTGTCATACACGACAGCGATGACTCGGATATTGAAGGTTAGTAGCTTGTATATATTGAGATTCAATGTGATTCTCAATCTGTTCATTACCTAGCGCACAACGTAAGTCCACGTAATTGCGTTTACGTTGTACGTTTGATCTACTCCACTCTGTTGCGGCTCAAAAGTCGCTCCCGGATTTTAGAGCGACTGAATACAGAATATCGCCTGTTTTTTTTTTAGGACTGATCATGCGTTTATGTTTGTATTTGTAAGGACCGTTGTTGGCTAACTATGGCAAGTCAAGCAATTTATTGTGGTCCTTCCTTTCATTCATTCAAAAAATAGCTTTTAACATGTAGTATTTTTTTTGGTCACGACGCACATATATATTTTTTATTATCGCTTGTTTACTTCTCGTTTGTGTTTCATAAATACTCGAAGAAACAAGAATTCAAAATATGTTAAAACTACCGATGGCAAAAGAAATAAATATCTGGCCCAGCAAAAGAAAAGGAGTGAGGGAAAAACTGAGTAAAACTATGATTTGAAGATAAAAGTAAATAATACATTTTGCATAGTTAAATGTATTTTTTATTTGATATATTTTTTATTCATTTATTTTTGTAATTTGTTATTTTATTTATTTATTTTTTTTTATTTTTTATTTTATTTTGAAAAGTACGAGTCCGAGTCCGAGTCCGAGTCCGAGTCCGAGTCCGAGTCCGAGTCCGAGTCCGAGTCCGAGTCCGGGTTTCGAAGTATGCCGAAATTTACAAGTAAGATAGCATAAACAGACGATAACCGCTAATTTTAATACCAGATTATACATTAATGCACGCATTGTACACAATTTTATTTATTCATTTTTTTAAAAACCCAAATGTTTTTGCTTACATAAGTGTTGACTGCAGTCATTTGGTGGCATAAGCCAAATGTTACGCAAAATTGAAGTAGCGCGAAAATAACTGCATATATTAATACCTGCTTTATAGTTCTGTATCTTAATGAATAACTTTCATTTTAGCTTGGTCATTATGATGAAAATACCAGAATGTTTCTCCAAACACAAGGTAAAAGCACAAGGACGGAAAAACCTTTCCACCTCACACCACTTCAACACCATTACTACCGCTAACTGTTTGTTGCCACCAACCTTGCTAAGGAAACCATTGTTCAGTGATAGTGAGTTTCTAGTTGGGATGATTTCACTGGCCGGATTTCATGATCATGGATTTCAACGGGATAAACAAGATTATATTTTAATAACATAAAAATATGAACTTTCTTTCTGTTGTGGATTACCAGCAAGAGACAAAAGTATACCGTTTCTGCAAAGACGTCTCTCAGAAATAACAGTATTTTTTTCTTCAAATTCATGCGAAAATTTTCATTTACCCGTCAACCAAAGACACTACCAGAGTACATGCCAATTTTTTTTTAAACATCGCTCTGCTTGGGATTCTCGCGGTGGCTTTATATACTGGTCCGGCTATATTGCTAGCGTGGTTGCTCTTGGAGTGTAGTGGCTAACAACATCGGACTAGAATATCGAAGACGTGGGTTCGAATCTTGCCAAGAGCATTGACATTTTTTTCTTATTACTCGGGGTGAAACCGCGAGTAGAGGTTTCAGCATTGTTCGTCGTCGTTGTCGCAATCTCGTACCCCGAGTCCTCGTTACATCGGCCAGCGGCTCGAAACAAGGACTCTGGCATAATCCACTGAAAAGTCCAAGGTTTCTTGGACTTCCGGCTGCGCATGCGCCTTTACGGCCAATGTACAAACCGACCAATGGGGAATCGAGATTATGTCAGAGCTGATATTTAAAACATTCTCGTACCCAGAGCTCTTTGCGGTTCGAACAAGTCTCCCTAAACAGCTCTGGTATCAGCCGTTTTCAGGCCGATGCTGATTGGCTAATAACCTTGCGCATGCGCCTACTTTCCCATACATTGCGTTACCAATGCTGGGACGCGATTGGTTGAATTTTTTAGATGCTCACAGCCTTTTGAAAAATATTCGCACAGCGCATAAGCTCAAAAAACTAATGCTGACTGATTAGCAACGGGCTCGGTAAAAATTTATAATGGCGGATGTGGAGACGAACCAATGTGAAGGAGAAAATAGTTCATAATAGATAACATCACGACAATGTATTTCTATCCATAATACAAGAAAAAGTACTGAAACACGTAAATTACATAGAAGAAGAGCTTTATTGATGTTTACTGGCCAAATTCGACGAATTTATCTGTCCCGTATACATGGATTTATAAAGTATTTATTTTTTTAATATCTAGCTTTCTGCATGAAATGATTTGATGTTGTCTTTCACTGTGAATGCAAAAAGTACATATTTTACTCTAAAATCGTTTTGACCTGCTATTAATTCTATTATTCAGTTGCACCTAGGCCTCGAGAGTGTATTTTAAAAGTTCTTTTGAACGGAGTGTCTAAACGTCAGGCAGCCTGACAGTGTCAAAAACGTCAGGCAATCGATTTTTTTAATTGAAATAAAAGTCATTGTTTACAATGCCAAAGACTGCAGCCCAAAGAATAATTAGCAAACTATCGAGATTGGGGTGCACCTGATAAAGTATATTTTTACAGTTAACAGCCTCAATTTTAGACTGTTTATCGATATGTTTCTTTTTTCAGACTTGTACGTACGCGTATAATAGCTATAGTTATTATTATTATCAATTGCATATGTATGTCTAGATCTAAATAGATATACACATGTACTACCTTTTATTTTATTTATATTTGAATTGTAGACATATGGATATATAGAATAAAATATCTGAAATCAGAGAAAATAAAAAATAGATGATTTTTTTCATATTTGGCTCAGTAAAATGTTGGCAGTAAATGTTATTTATGTGAAGTTTTAATTATTTGCTGCAGACATTCTCAGTAGATCAAATAAATACCTAAAGGCATTAATGTTGGAGATGGCTTAAATGAAACCTGGCTGGTTCTTATACATCTATAGGGATGTTAACTGTAGTGTACTTTGATGATTGAGCATCAAGATATATCCCTGTAATAAAAAATGATATGGATTTGTTCTCAAACTCAGTTATTGTTATGAAATATTTGTGCATCCTTGCATTAGTAACAACAATAATATCACCGAGAAAGGGATGGGAAGATTGTGTTAGGTAAACTTGTGGTAATTTTAAAACCCTGTGTCAGTGAACTATACTAACAAAGCCATAATAATTTTTGTCCACCTTGTTTATAATGCACGATGCTGATTAGAGAAAAACATAAAGCAAGGACGATTTCTATTAAAATCAGAACGAAAACTAACCCAATACAAAGCTAGTTTTGCTGACGGATTCTTAACGTTTTTTGAATGGTTATAATAATGAAAAGACACTTGCTGTACAGGTTTTTAAAAGTGTGATAACAAAATAAAAAGTGACATTTGAGAGTTTATGTCTCGGTCTTGTCAATTTCAATGTCGCGCCTTGTAACATTTTTCTTTGCGAAATACACCCCAATCTCGATAGTTTGCTAATTATTCTTTGGGCTGCAGTCTTTGGCATTGTAAACAATGACTTTTATTTCAATTAAAAAAATCGATTGCCTGACGTTTTTGACACTGTCAGGCTGCCTGACGTTTAGACACTCCGTTCAAAAGAACTTTTAAAATACACTCTCGAGGCCTAGGTGCAACTGAATAATAGAATTAATAGCAGGTCAAAACGATTTTAGAGTAAAATATGTACTTTTTGCATTCACAGTGAAAGACAACATCAAATCATTTCATGCAGAAAGCTAGATATTAAAAAAATAAATACTTTATAAATCCATGTATACGGGACAGATAAATTCGTCGAATTTGGCCAGTAAACATCAATAAAGCTCTTCTTCTATGTAATTTACGTGTTTCAGTACTTTTTCTTGTATTATGGATAGAAATACATTGTCGTGATGTTATCTATTATGAACTATTTTCTCCTTCACATTGGTTCGTCTCCACATCCGCCATTATAAATTTTTACCGAGCCCGTTGCTAATCAGTCAGCATTAGTTTTTTGAGCTTATGCGCTGTGCGAATATTTTTCAAAAGGCTGTGAGCATCTAAAAAATTCAACCAATCGCGTCCCAGCATTGGTAACGCAATGTATGGGAAAGTAGGCGCATGCGCAAGGTTATTAGCCAATCAGCATCGGCCTGAAAACGGCTGATACCAGAGCTGTTTAGGGAGACTTGTTCGAACCGCAAAGAGCTCTGGGTACGAGAATGATATTTAAAAGTAAAATCCGTTGCAATTCTAATGGAATCGATATTCAGCATCGATCGGCGCATCGATCAACATACGGCGATATCCACTGGAAAAAATTACAAAAAACCAAGTGTGTTTATTTACCTGATTTTGCAATATCCAAATAACTTAACATGGAAAAAAGGCTTTTTTTCTGAGATTTTCAAAAGAAAAAGCCTTTTTTCCATGTTTATTTATTTGGATATTGCAAAATCAGGTAAATAAACACACTTGGTTTTTTGTAATTTTTTCCAGTGTATCGTCAATGAAAATGGATTTTCCTAGTGATATTGTGGAAGTTTTGGAACAAAATTCATAGATTGTAATAATTATCTATTGAGTAAACATAATCCGAAAGGATTTTAGGTTAATTTGTGATTTTCAACGAGCTAGAAGAGAAATTCTGTCGGCCGATGGCAGTCGTGTGTGACGAAGGGCGAAACATTAAATAATTTCCTAACTATTGCTTCAAATTGGCTGAAATTCTCTGGGAAAGTAAAGAAAATAGCGATTCACAAGTACAGACTTAATTTTTTATCATATTTATATATATTTTCTACTGCTAAAAACGGTCACAAACATCTAGCTTGATTTTATTTGTGTTTTCGGTTGTTTGCGCTTGCGTGGTTGTCAAAATTGAATGACCAATCAAATTTTAACAAAAATCGGAGAGCTGGCGAGGAAAAACGCGGGCTCTGAGTATGAGACAATCTCGTACCCTGAGTCCTCGTTACTTCGGCCAGCGGCTCGAAACAAGGACTCTGGCATAATCCACTGAAAAGTCCAAGGTTTCTTGGACTTCCGGCTGCGCGTGCGCCTTAACGGCCAATGAACAAACCGACCAATGGGGAATGGAGATTATGTCAGAGCTGATATTTAAAAGTAAAATCCGTTGTAATTCTGATGGAATCGATATCCAGCATCGATCGGCGCATCGATCAACATACGGCGATATCGTCAATGAAAACGGATTTTTCCTAGTGATATTGTGGAAGTTTTGGAACAAAATTCATAGATTGTAATGATTATTTATTGAGTAAACATAATCCGAAGGGATTTTAGGTTAATTTGTGATTTTCGGGAAGCTACAAGAGAAAGTTCTGTCGGCCGTTGGCAGCCGTGTGTGACGAAGGGCGAAACATTAAATAATTTCCTAACTATTGCTTCAAATTGCCTGAAATTCTCTAGGAAGGTAAAGAAAATAGCGATTCACAAGTACAGACTTAATTTTTTATCATATTTTATATATTTTCTACTGCTAAAAACAGTAAAAACGGTCACAAACATGTAGCTTGAGTTTATTTGTGTTTCCGGTTGTTTGCGCTTGCGTAGTTGTCAAAATTGAATGACCAATAAAATTTTAACAAAAATCGGATTATGTCAGAGCCCTTGTTTTCCGCTGCTGGCGAGGAAAAACGCGGGCTCTGAGTATGAGATTGAGTATGAGATTGTCGTTGTCGCAGAATTGCCCCGCATGCGCAGTATCGTCAAATTGCCACGCATGCGCAGTATGACCAATTTTATCATGTGCTTTGCAAGTTCACAATGGCGACGTCTAGAGGCACGGAAATCAGTATGGAATCAACTTTTTCTTCAAATACGCTCAAATCACATACAAATCCACACACCCTTGGCGGTATAGCCACACTAAAAGATGTCGAACGTTTTCGGAAAGGGCATTTAGAGAGATACCGCGAAATTATCGTGAAACTTATCGTGAACCACTAATGCAGGCTCTGAAACGATGAACGACTCAAAGTGTGAATATCAACACAGTACTTTCGACCAAAAAGCGAAGATTAGAAGTTCTCGAAGCGAAGAACTTAGTTTACCGATCACCGTGTTTACAATCCATCTGACTGTCAAAGCGGAGCAGCTTGGCCGAAGTTGGTCGCTTCATCCTCCATATTTATGCTAAGTATATTGCTTCTTTCATTGATTTTTTTCAAGAAAATATTTTTTGCTTTAATGTTTTGATATTATTGTTAACTGTACTTATAATAACTTGGTACAAAACAATCAACTTTTTCGATAACTACAATCCCACTGTTGTTTGTTTTTCATTGTTTAGAGATTGTGATATCTTAGATAAAACTAGTTATTTAATTGTACATCCAAGGTTATGTATTGATGCAGAAATCACAATAAACAGTACAAGTATTACAAGATCTCGTTATACATGGTTACTTTGTTTATTATAATTATAACCGTATTCGCCGCTCTCCACGTTCTCGTGAACCTAGTCGAATAGCAACACGAATTTTAAGACGCGTAAAAACTAAGAATAGAAGGTTAAGATGGTTTATTTATCATTACATTCGCCGAAATATTCCCAGGTCATCTACCTTGCATATGTCACACATTTCTTTCAAAGATCACCCCGAGTTCACGCAGATATGCGTCTAGTTCTTTATTGCTGAAGGAATAAAAAAAGCGCGTGCGTGCTTTATCGAGAAACAAAGCACGTGGGGATAGGCAGAACACGAGAGAAGCGATAGAGTGAAGTGCTCGCACTTCTCGAGTGTTCTGCCTATCCCCGCGTGCTTTATTTCTCGATAAAGCATAGGAAGCAAGTTTTTTTATTTCAGTTTATAAAATACCAATTGACTAAGTAGAAGGAGGAAGTCAAAAATAGCTGACGTGTACGTGCTTTGTGCTGTCATCAAGCACGCGCGTTGACCAATCAGAGCGCGCGGTATATCATAGTTGTTTTAGAATACTTCCCAAACTTGTTTTTTTCATTGACAAAATCGATCAGCTTAAAAAAAATACCCATGACTTCCTTAATAAAATATCCAATTTTTCCTGTGTTCTTTTATCTGAAGCCTTGGTGGGTTCCCTAGGATGGTCTTATATCGGCATAATTAAAACGCAGATACCGCGGATACAAAAACAAACAAAATGAAAAATAACCTTAAAACATCATATTCTATAATTAGAGATGGATTGAAGACGTAACTTCAACATTCAACAACTTCGCTATTTGGGACGAGTTTAAATGTAACATAGGAAACCCGACAATAACACAAGGTGACAAGTTTGGGACCATTCTCCTGGATAAGTTCCGTGTCTTATGTAAATGAATAAAATAAATAATAGAATCATTCATTTGCTTGATTATTGTAGATCGAGTGGAACATACAAACTTACTCAGGCTGATAACAGCACAGTTCATGTGTACTGTATTGTAGAAAACATCATGGGATGTGGTGGCGGAGGTTGGGCACTAGCTATGAAAATCAATGGATCTGAGGTAAGAAATAACAGACCAATGGGACATGTCACTATTTAGTGTTAGGTAGTTACACTCGATCACACGCTAAGCAATATACAGAATACAGACCTTTTGATGTGGGCTTGAGTGAGTCTCAAAGTTTGCATGTGTCTGTTCAAACTATTGCCATTTGTAAAATATTAATAGCTCGACAGAGGGGTAGGTAGACAGTTAGGGAGACAGATAGACAAATAGACATAAATATAGATGTCATGCAAGGAGATCAATAGCAATGGCAGAGAGCAAGTAAACAAGCTATCAGAAAGACAGAAGCATTAAATAAATGTGTCGCAAAATATTATTAAATTCCAATGCCGTTTTCTTACATATTTTTCTAGTCTACGTTTACCTACACATCCAGTTATTGGTCTAGCATGTCACACCTCAACTATCCTCAGAACCTGGCCAATTTAGATAACAACCAAATGAAGTCACCTATCTATTGGTCGATGCCGTTTACCAAGATATGCATTGGAATGAAATACATGGGCCATACAAAATGGCTGCCTATACAGCAGTCCCATAAATCTTTGCTGTCAGTTTTCACCAACGATACTTTCTTTCGAACGCATATGACGTATGATTCATGGGTAGACTTGATGTCTGGCGTCCAGAAGTATAAAGCTAGTGCGTGCTCTTATCAAGGGCTGAATGCCGTTCTAGGTTCATCGATCAAGCTGCGAATAGGTTTGATCGGTAGTGAGAGAAGTGCTTGCGCTAGGATTGCATGGTTTGTCGGGATTGGAGCTTCCATCGGCCTCTCAAGTGGTTATGGAGAGTTTTCACATCCTTTCATGCCCTCGTTTGGATATGTATTGATACAATGACTAGAAAGTTATATTAAATAGATACTTGTAGATTGCAGTGACTTTCTTACTAGATTTGTGGTTTTTTTTTTGCAACTAAAAGCTTGTTGACCGAATGCTTGGCGTAAAAGCGTTGCAAAAAAAAAAAAATCTAGTATTTAATGTATGGATGTTTTCATTAATTACCTAGTTGTATTCCAAACCGTTGAGTTTTGAAAACAGAATATGTAGGAATGAGACAATAGTTGCATACGATAGAAATAGTTTTGCATTGCACAGGCGCGTCTCTGTTTCAAGACTCCTACTCACCCACGTGATATACTATTAACACTCAAGCATTTTTCAAAATCATAAATTTCACCCCTAGACCGATTAGCCTTAGTTGCGACATATCATGTGTGGTTCGGACGCATTTCACATATCTCATCCGATGTCGTTTCCATGGAACACATTCATAAACATGCGATGTCGTTTCCATGGAACACATTCATAAACATGCGATGTCGTTTCCATGGAACTAATTCATAAAAATAGTGAATGGAACATTTTGGTAGATTCTTTTAGCAGATTTGTAAGTTAGACGTTTTGTCGCAAGAATATCATTTTCAGCAAATTTGATGTTGTTTCTTCTAGCTGAAATAGGGCAAAAATAGGTCTAATCTTACCCGTACAGTTTACAACAAGCAAGCAGGGTGACCTCTATTTTCTCGTCTATTTTCGTTATCTGTCAGTCTTTATGTCGAAAAAGTATTAAAAAAATTATTGAATAGTGGGAAGTCACAGACTCTATTTACCTTGGCCCAGCCTTCCAATTTACTCTTTGTGAGCTGAACCTTTCCTATCTGGTTCCAATGAATTATAAACATTAAAATTTTAATTTTAAACGGTTTAAAAAAGAAGGTTTGGACTAAAGGCTTATTCAATTCAGTCTTGATATGAAACAGAAAATTAAAAAAGGAATATATCAAATATCAAAATACTGATAGGACTAAAATTATTCGAGGGAGGGGTGAGTGATATGCAATGCCGTTATTGACACGGAAGGATTGCGTGACAACTGATGAGGAAATCGTGAATAGTTCGAGTTCCTGTGCTATGTTTAGGGTCATCTTTCTCTAAACAGCAATGGACTCCGTTGTCAAGCGGCAAACGGCACTTTTACTGCTGTTATTAACAATAATATCACAGATACAATGTATCACTGCAGAAAAGGATGATTGTCCATTCAGTAATATGTCGATCAGTGTACTTATTGACCCACCGTACGTAGATAATAACATCGCTACCGGTATTATCAGCGACTTCATTCTGTACGGATTAACAGTTTGCTTTAAAACTAAAACATGCGAGAACAAGATCAAGACTCTTCACTGGAGAAAGCTACAGTCTGAAGAAGAGATGGTAACTGCGATAAAAGCAAAACAGGCTAAACTAGTTTTTCCAGTTCCACCTAGTTTGATCACAAACCGTAAAAGACTTGCAAAGACCGTGGATTATTACCCTGTGGTGACGTCACCCGGTCTAGCATTGATTGTCAACTATCATTCTTGTAAAAAGATTGCAAATAGTGCACTTTCACAGACTGTGTCATCCGTATGGCCTATTCTTGCGTTTAGTTTACTCATGGCAGGTATTTCTGGTGTGTTTATATGGGCTATTGTAAGTATAAAAGTAGTGGTAGCAGGTTGAATCCCGCGGGAGGGAGAACATGGGAGAAGCTACTCTATTTTCCCTATACTGTTTTATGACGCCCAAATGGGTAACGTAAACATGTCTTGTTGCCATTTTTGCTTCTGCGGTAATGTATAATTTTTTGAACATTTTCTCTAAACTTTACCTCAACCTAATCCTAACGCTGACCCTAACCCTAACCTTAACTCCAACCCCAACCCCAAACCTAAACCCAAACCGCCTAACCAGGGTAAAGGTTTTGTCTTGGGTATGTAAAATCGGAAACATTGGGTATGGTGAGATAATGGCAGGGTTTTGAGTAGGTAGTGAGTACTCGGCTCCGATTGTGGAAATAGGCTCCCTAAGGGTTTTGAGGCTCCAGGGCAGTAAATGGAAAGGGCTCCAGGGTTCTGAACGAAAACCAATTAAGGCTCTATGGCTCCCGGAAAGATAAAAAGTGATGCTATTTGGGATGCACCAAGACAAATTTAACTAATGGGACTCCGGAGAAAAATCACACGTGACTCCAGGGTTCCAACATCCCTTCTCCTTGGGGAGCCTGTGGCCCAATGTAGGCAGTGAGTTATGTTAAGTAGGGAAATGAACATGACAGAGAACAGATCCATTTTACAGTACTTTAGTCTTTTAGCCTGGATACTGCTCTATGCATGTCATAAAGCGCCAAGCTGCAAAGCTGTTTAGTTTGAATGAAACAAGAATATCTTAGCAGCAATCCCTGGCTAGCTACTAAAGTTTATAGTTAGTTGAGTTTTTTTTCATGAATTTCGTTTGTTTGATATGTTCCAGGAACATCAAAAAAACGACCAGCAGTTTTCAAAATCATTTGTTCGAGGTTCATATGATGGATTTTGGTGGGCTATTGTCTCCATGACAACCGTGGGGTAGGTGTATTCCAAATTACAATCGTATCAGTACGTCTTAGCAAGCCTGACACATTCGGCAGTTATGTTTGGTGTATTTTTTAATTCCAAAAATAGATATCAAAAATAGATATCAATATCAATTGAAAGTGAAACTAATTGCAACTAAACTGAAAATGTAATACCTGATGATGAAATATGGATGCAGGATGTGGGGTCTCTCCCATCTGTTTTGACTCTTTTCAGAGCCCGAGCTAGATCATTTATTTGGCTCAGTCCCACTCACTGATAATAATGCCTGGTAGTATCATAACTAGGCCTTATGTGCCACCAGGTTCAGACAAGACAAGTAGAGGTAGATGTATAATAACTAGCAACATTGATTGAAATAGATATGGCATATATAGTGCTTAATTCTCTACAGATATGGCAATCAAGTTCCACAGTCGCTACTGGGTCGTTTGTTTAGTCTATTGTGGATTGTAAGTGGTGTGACTATGATATCTGTATTTACTGCATCGATATCCAGTGCTATTACAGTTGTATCAGTTAAACAGTACTGCAGTGGCCTACAAGGACAAATAGTAAGTCACGAATTGAATTGCGCGTAAATTACGTTTTTGTCGAATTTGTAGATTGAAGTTATCCGGAATTTATTAATACTGTCCCATATCAGAGCTCCACATGTTTGAGCCATATCATGCCTAATAACTTTACTAAATGAATGTCATCTTAAATCTTCTCTGAGTAGTTTTATTATTTCCTTTTTCTCTCTGACAAGATTGCAGTGCTGAATAATACAGATGCAGAAGACCTTGCACGCCACCATGGTGCTATAGTCAAAGGTACAGGATAGATTTATTATTTTCTTACATATCTCATACCATATCTCATACTATCTCGATAGTCCATTAACGACTGGGTTTCTTATTACCTGTTTCAAAGCTTTTTTGTTTTTCAATCATGGGCAGATTCAGAAGGTAAATTGGGTGACTCTTTGCCGGCCTTTTTCTGTGAAAACTTCACAAATGACTTACTTCTCTTCAACATTCCAGGGGGACACAATTTCAGATTTTATTTGGTCAGGGCCAAAAAAAAAATAATAAAGTAAGGGCTCGAAAAACGGTGTGTACGACCTCCGTTTAATTTTGAAAATTGGTAATTTTGGTAATTCTTGTTATTTTCTCAAGGATACGACAATGTAGAGCCAATGTTCGTTGACTTGAAGACGCTAAAAATGAAAGGCATCCTGATGGAAAGGTTGAAAGCAAACTACTACCTCAGTACCAGAAAAGACGAAGGCCTTAGAATTGCCGAGGTTTATGCAAACAAAGTTGAATACGGTGTTGTTACAAGAACAGATAATGACACTGTGATCTCAAGCGATTGTTTCATTGATTTACTGGAAAACCCTCGGCCAAAAATGAATAAGATTATGAAAAAGTACATTCATCCTGTTAAGGTTGGTAATGGCAATACTATTGTGCAAATCTATTGCGCAATTGTAGAGATGATTCTATATATCTAGATCGATTAAAGACCAAGCTGTAATTGTGCTAAATTTGTTTGTTAGATCTCTCATTTCTTCGTCCAGCTTTTGCCCATTTATTTATTTGAGCTTTCGTTGTTTTTGTTTTAATTCATTCATTCATTTATGTATTTTACTTGTTTAGTTATTCCTTTGTTGTTGCATTCATTAACTCAGAACTTTCTATCTGTTTTGTAATTTTTCTTATAAAACTCATTAATAAGTGAAAGACAACAAAAATCACGACCCATATAGGCATCTGTAAATCGATTAAATACTCTTCCTGATTTGCATTTTGTTGCACTTTATTTACTCAAAATCAAATGAAGATATTTTCAATTTTCTCTCACACAAAACATTAATACTATGTTGGGAGTTTCATAAGCATGTGTGGCTCGATATTGTACATCCTATACAGATCGACCCCTCATATTGTATACATTACTTATTGTTTGGTCTTTGATTCATTTGGTCATTTGCTTCAGTTGAGTACAGTCATTTATTCATATTTGCACTATCAGTGGCAAAGTTCTAACAAGTTGTATTTTTTATATAGCCACTGACTTCATCAAACGATACTATTGGTTTGTTTTCAAGTGATTCCAATACAGTTCGCGGTGCCCTGATATCATTAGCAGTAGTGCTAGCAGTGTTGGTAGTTTGTGGCGTGACTTGGGAAATCGTTTATCAGAAGCACAACTGTTTTCGACCTAAATCCATTCCCAGTGAGTAAAGTCTAACATTTTCGTTGGTATTCTATAAACATTAAATACTGTATTGTTAGTAGTGAATTAAGTAAGTAAGCCAGTGAGTAAATGGGTGAATGAATAAGCTCTATCAACCCCGGGAAAGAGCGGGGATGCTCGTCGTACCTTTCAGGGGTCGAAAGCAGAGATCTGGTACCTTTTAGGGTCTCTTGGAAATTTTCAGACTCTCAGAATTAACGTTGGTACCTTTCAGGGTATTCACAAATATTCGAAAACAAGATCTCGATTTTACGATCACTATATCCAGTTGCTCGTATTTGAGTTGGTACCTTTTAGGGGTAAAAATCATGTATTGTCACGCCCTTCTGGATAGAACTTTGGTAACTTATAGGGGTCATTTTCGAAAATGTCGACAAGCATCAATGCCCTATTCCGATCGGAGTCCCTCTGCCCCCGAGCTATTAACTATGGTAAGCGTACGGTGGATGTAGTTAATTAAATGTAGTGGATTTCATTACTACAAATATTTTCAAACACAGAGGTAAGTATGAAAGTAATGTGTAACAAGTGTCATGGCACTGTGGTATAGTTCTGCTTATAAAGTACCATTAGTATGATAAACAACAATGCATTAAGTAAAAAGCTTGCTTCTGCGTTAATCAATTTGTTTGCCCATTTTTCAGATAATGTTTTAACAAACATACAAGATATTTCCATGGACACCATGCATCACCATGACAACCAAATCATTCAACTTCAAGCAGCAATTACAGATCTCACTAAGCAAATCCAAGGGCTAAAATGTCAACTACAAAATACAGACATACATGATAAGGATACTCTATGAACAAATAATCTGAATAGTCCAATTGCTGAAGTAATGTTATCATTTTAATAGTTTCTCAACAATATTATTTTGATATTAAAATGTTGATTTTATACATAAAGGCCCATCAAACGTTAATATTATTGTTCAATGACTGAAAAAGGCGAACATTGTCCTTTTGAAAATTTTAGATTGTTCAGTTCAGTGAACACCACTTAAACCACTATGTTCTAACAATGGATAAACAATGTCCCATCAATGAGCACCTATCGTTTGACCAGGTCTCAACAGTTACTTGACATACCCTAGATGGGTATTGTAAATATTATTTTACAGTGCACTTTGTGTTGCTGAAGTTATGTCGTCCAGTTTACACTAATGATTACAGTTTAGTAACATCCTTTCTCATTATTTTATCCAGGCATAATGACTGTGTACATTTTGTTTGTCCTTCTGGTTCAGTCAGCTGAATAAGTCAGTCCTAGTTTTGTAATCAAGATGTTTGCTTGTTTGCTTCAATATATGAGTTCAGAGGCTGCGATAAACCTTCTGACAAAGTACAAACTAGGACCAACTTATACAGCTGAAGTGATATTCATGCAGTGTTAATGTTGTCATGCAGTAATTTCATTAAGTCTAGAGTCAATAAAATGTCTCAAACAAAACCTGACAAGTACAAACAGACAGGTGAAAGAGTTCCAATAAATGCAGCGTTTAGATATGGTACAGCGAGGTTCTACTATGGCTACTTTGTCGGAAGGGACTAGTGTGAGTATGAGTTTTATCGGTAAACACAAATGATAAAGTCTTGCTTGTTTGAGTACTACATAGCACAACTTAGAGTGAAATGGTATGCCTGTCACTCACCATAGTATAGCTTTGCCACACCATATCTTAAACTCTGTATTTTGTTTACACTTGTTTTTTAATTGTATTATTTAATGTGCCTTAGCTATTCAAATATGATGCAAATAAAGTAATAAACCTTTAATATGCCAATCACATTATCTCTGGGATTACTAGCATTGCTGTCCTTGGGTTTGCAGTTTCAGTACTATGATGACCCAACAAAGCTGAAGGTACAAGGTAGTGAAGTACTACTGGACTGATAAATCATTATTTTTTTAAGATGATCATACAATATCTCTTATGCATATTTCTATATGGATTGATCCAAAAGGGATTATTACTCTACTGTACTACTATTACTCTATTGATTTTACAATTAATTTATAATTTTTAATTATTTTAATATATACTAATACCCTGGGTATCAGGCTCCTCTCCATGTCCTCTTCCCTCCCTAGGAAGGTGTGATACTCGAGCTTATGTATAATATTATGAATAACTACGAATTCATGTCTGTGTAGAGCCTAACCTAGCTATTTTTATTTTCCTGATTACCATTTTACGGAAACCCCTCTGGACATTTTAGGTAAAATTATATGCAACCTGGCCAGTTCCCACTAATTTGTTCCTGATCAAGCTTTGGATTACAAAATCTCTACAAGCATATCTACAAAATGCTATGATACCATGTTTGGTTAACTGTTTTACCAGTTTATAACAAATACAGTGGTGGATTTATGGGGGGGGGGGGGGGGGGGGGGTGCAAAGAGGCTGTGGGCTCCCCTTTTGCTAAATGAAAATATTAAGAAAGTTTGGCTTTACTTCAGATTTTGTCTCTGCGAAAATCACCCCTGTATAATGCATTTTTAACACTGTTTAATATAAAAAGTTAAACATGACTTTGTCTGGTCATTTCAGAGAAAAAATTTCTAAAATCTGGATAAGCTCATGACATTATCAATTCCTGAGTCACAAACTGAAGGTCATTTTTATCCCAAATTTAATTTTGTACATTTTCTGCGGTTTCCTGCATTGACCCTAACTTATAATTAGCACAAATTAATGGATCTGTCCAAATAGAAAGACTAATTGATCAGTAGACATACAGATTTCAACATATAATTATCAGCAAATATTTATGTTTGGACATTAAATTTTAGTAAATCAGTAAATGTGAACATGATCTGAAATAGGATAGTGTTCACGTATTTGCAAAATGTTCACAGAAACTTTTGAAATGTGTCTGAAAAAATTAATTATTACACATTGAAATATGTATGTCTACTTTGGTTGATCCATTGTTACTGCACAATATGATGATAGATCAATTATTTTTTTAAGGAAAGATATATGATTAAGCCAAGTACTCCAGCAGCAACAACCACTATCACTAAGATACAGCATATTTTCCTCCTTGATGCTTTCTTTAAAACAAATAGACAAAATGAACATTACATTGGGAAAGTATTAATGAATAGATCCCTTGCATATGATGTCAAAGCAGCCCCATCTGGAGGACAAAACAAAAGAGCTGAAATCCATTGTTTTGTCCTCCAGGTTGAGCTGCATTCCAACAATCTGCAAGAAGTCTATAACAAGTGAGATTCAATTAACAATATTTCAACAACATCAGACAGTGTCCTCATTGGTGTATTTAGGAGGGGTCAGTGGGCATCTGTAACCTCCCTTGCAAAGTCAAATATTAACAAAAAAATAACATGATGGTCTGTGGTAACTATAAAGCATTGTCAATAATATTGTACTGACCTGATAGTCCCTGGCCTTCTCTAACTGTACATTGCCTGTTTCAACATGGACAGCAGCGCTCTCAACATTTGCTTCAATACTATCTGTAATGATAATATACAACATTTGTAAATATTGCAATTTAAAGTGAAAGTAGTCTTACCAAAGATTATAAGTTTGAGGACATCTGTTGTTTTGACAACCTCAGCAAAGACAAACGTTGAATGTTATTCATTGGAATCAACCATGCTAATTAAAACAACAACAAAATATCAAGTACTGAACAACAATAATAAAGAAAAAACGATTGTCAGTACATATCAATCAAAGGAAATATATAGTTTAAAGTCAAAACATTGTAATTTTACATTTCGTGCTTCTCAAGAATATATTACAATATGTATGAGGGTGTCGATGGATTATGGCTCTGGACAGTAAACAGTAACAAAAATGAAATTTAGTCAGTTAAGAGTAGAAAAAGAGCTTAGTCAGAAAATTCACTTTTCTTGCATTGTTTCCATGATAACCTAACATTGCAGTCTCATAAAATGTCACTATTCAGTCACATGCTTGTCACACAAGAAAGCATCTAAATAGATGCTACAAGCTGTTAAATTGTCTTTCCATAAATGAAAAATATGTAAACAAGGATCAGTGCTGACACAAGTTTGCATGTTTTAAAGTCAAATATAGTAAAAATTGAACATTCGTTTATAAGTCAAACAGTTAATTTTGTGTCATGTATAATTACGATAATGAAAAAATGGTCTTATACAATAGTCAGTTAGTCTCATTGACACCCTCATGTATCAGTAATAAATTGTTTGTTGTATCAACATTATGTTAAGGTGGTACTGGAGGCTATCCGGTGTCATTTTTGGTCAAATTTATACCTAATGAAAATAAGTCATAAATTGCTTCAAAATTCACTAAAATTTCACAAAAAACACTTTAATATGTCTTCTTACGAAAAAAGTTGTTTGATTTAGTGTCAAATTGAAAAAAATCTTAGGAATGTTGGAAATTGTTATGCAAAGTCGAGAGACGTAAACAATCAGAAAAGCAGAGCTTAATTCTCGAGCTTTAAATTAAACTTTCTGTAATTTTCACACAATGTTAAACATGAATAAAGGAAATTTTGACTGACGTTCGCCAAAAAAAATTGCATTAGAACAGAATAATGGGCAAAAGTTTGATGAAAATTTTAGTCCTTCTTGTCACGATGATCAATTGGTCCAAAAATGTCGAACTATGTCGAACGTCGGTAAAAACTTTCTAAATTAATTGTACTTTTCACCTACAAAAGTTTAGGCTAAAACTTAAAAATGTCTTTACATTACAATACTTTCACTGTGATATGGTGTTATGATAATGCCGTTTTTTAGTCATAAATCCGTGAAATCTTCTCAAAATTCCTCGAGAATCTCTCAGTCAACATAAAAAAATCATATTGCGTGACACTGAGTCATCATCTGTCAAAAAAAGCCATCCAAAGCTCCAAAAGAGGGAATAAACTCCATATACGATGGTGTGTTACTCCCGCGAAAACCAATCAGATGAGGTATCTGGTGTGACACGTAGCAACGTCACCTCAAACAAAGCATATTTGTCATGACCTTTACGTAAGAATTCATGTGCACAAAAATGGCGGACTTCGAAGGACTTTGCACATCAAAAAACATTTAATGAAAGCTAGAAATTCAAGATTAAACATGAAAAGCTTGAAAAAGCTCATAAAATTAATAAATTTATTGAGCTAACAAGCAGAATTATAGAGGATGTTTTTGAAGCTACGATTACGGCTCATTCTTCGTAGGTGTGAACAAGCTGAAAACTGTCAGAGTCTCAACGTGCATCTGTCATCTAGTAATCGCGGTGCTTTAGTTTTAGTTTGTTTTGGTACTCTAAACTCATGATTTTTACCGCGAAATACCACTTAGATACCGAACTTTGGTTGCTAATATCTTTCCAAATAATGTAAGTACAGGTATGAAACTTTGTGTGTAAGCTTTTTGAATGTAAATCATTCGAAAAAGATAGAATTTTTTTTCAAATTCAAGGGTCACGTTAGCCTCCAGTACTACCTTAAGGTAATTCCGTAGAAATAGAACTAGCCATAGAATTTTGCTAAAACTTTCTACAGTAAAACATTTTGAGTTTTTCATCATAAATATAAAATAAAAAAATGGGGTCACCGTATTGGATTTAGCAAGAAAATGTTTTAAAGTATACCCACTTTTGTCAATTTAGCGTCTAGCATTTGAAAATGGGTATAAGGAATTACCTTAAGTAGAGTCATTTCCATATGAGTGGAAAGCTGTACTGTAATGTATTGTAACAGTAGTTTCTAAGAATCATCTGCTGTACATATTGTAAGATATCATGATAGCCATACTATTTCTCACTCATGTGAAAATGACTCTATGAAATCAAAAGCAATGCTAAACATACCTATCATGTCTCCTTGTTCATGGACCATATTGGCTAAATCTCTGAAGATTTCATTGACACCAACAATATCAGACTAAACAATACAAGGTTACAATGATTAGAATGCAAGTAACTGCATAGCTACCATAAGTACTAAGTGTTATCTTGCCTGAGTAGATAAGGGAAAGCAAGTCAGTCATGGGTACAAGCAGGGCTTAAAATAACGGCCGATGTACTAAAAGGAGCAAATATCAGAGAAAAAGTCTAGTAGTTGGAAAACATCTTGACCGCCACATTCAACTAAAAATTGAAAAGATGTAGATTCCATTATTTATTTCAAAAATTAAACAAAACACAAAAACTGCTCTGTCAGTTCTGCATTCATTAACTATATTTTGACTTTAGTATATCTTGTTTTTTTCTTTCATTTTTTTCAGATATTGTAAAATTCAATTTGAAATTATCATTATTTTGATAAAGTTCATTGCAACTGCAGTTTACAATAATTCATATTATTTTCTTTCTTTTTTAGTGATAATTTTTATTTATTTATTTTATTTATTTGTCTGAAAAAGATCACATCATGTCTGGCGAAATTTTTTTTGGTTGGACCGTATGTCTGGTGTCTGACCAAATGTTATTTTAAGCAATGAAAAGTATGTAAACAAGTCATGAGCATGCAAATTATAAGGAAAGGCCATTACTTCAAGCTGTCTGATGGCTCTTTCTCTTTCTTCAATCATCTCAAGAGACAGTTCCTCCTCTGCCTGCATTTGTACTCCACCACCTGTTGCACCGCCAGAACCACCACTGCTTCTAAATTCAAACAAAAATAATACAGTTATGTCTAAACATAGCCTTTGTAGAAATGGTCCAGGAGCTGTTTTAAATGTTTTTTCAAATATATCAACAATCAAATATTTTCAGAGATTTAGACACGGTTTTCAATGTCATGTAATAGATGATGTTATATGTTTGACGGCTACAGTGAAAAATAAGTCAAGAGAAGTATGTTCGCTCAAGTTTGTTTGAATAAAAGATTATCTGAAGACAATAAGGACTGGACATAATAGGTGTAACTACACTTTTAGAAGAATAATTGAGAATGGTCGTAAAAATCTGTGAGCAATTAAATGATTGCATCTGTAACACAACATAATACATGCATGTGAAGCTTAGAAACTCTAGAAAAAATACTATTTATTTATAAGCACAAAGCTCTCCATGATCAATGAATGGTCAATTATTTACAGCTGTCTCTAGATCTAGTACCTGTCAAAGTCAATCAAATTTGAATCACCAGCCTGGAAAACAATAACAAACAAACAAATCAAATGTATCTAATATTAAGGCATTTTTTCATGACAGTTAGCTATTATGTAATGTTCAAAAACTCATTAATAATTCATGAGTATCTAGTCCAATCCATGGCCCAATTTTGGTCACATGCATGAGGCTTTATACCCATAAAATACTCTCATTTGCATTCAATGAATCTTTATATACAGAACTGTAGAGTCTTTATATAAAGATACATCGAATAGTAATGAGATTACTTTGTATGCTACGATTAAGCAACCTCTATTCAATCATGTGACCAAAATGGTTGAAGGAATTGAACCTGTTATTTAAGAAAGGTACCCCTTGAACTCTCAAGGTCAAAACTTCAAAACTGCTGCTCATTTTTTATATAGTACATAATAAGTTAAATTGTTCTAATCACTGTGTGAACTTCTATTAGGAGTGGGTGCAACCCCAATCCAGTCTTTATTCCCTTATTTGTGTTGGCACCATTTCATTATAAGCAAAGTAAAACGAGCTTCAATGGAAGTACAAGACAACCGAGTTGTACATAGAAATAAGATATGTTGAAATTTGTACAGTCCGTCTTTTGAAACAGAATGACTAATATGTGACAAGTTTCAGAATTAGCCAGCTAGAACATCTGACTTAGTGGAATGATGCATTCTGATTGGTTCAGTTTTGGTGTGTGCCAGTTATGTGTAATTGAATTATTTAAATGGCCAAGTACAGATTTAAAATTATGGTAAAATGCCAGGCATATTAAGGGTTGATCACTTAGACCACAGCTGGCATTTGGAAAGGTTACTGCATAAACAAGTTCTGCTCAAATGCTAGGCATATTAAGGGTTCACCAATTAGACCACAGCTGGCATTTGGAAAGGTTACTGAAGCATAAACAAATTCTGCTTGATGAGTTTATCTTTCTCAGAATTGACTCAGACACTCTTTTAAAAATTAAAGCAATTTTGACTGAGGATATTACTCACACTATGTGCTACACCCATTGATGCTGCCCTGGCTCTGGACACATAGTCTTTTTCTTTCTCAGCAGCAACCTAATACAAATAAGACAAATACATTGTTATACTTGTTTCAAATCTACATAACTAGAGCTACTACGTAGAACTTAACATGCCCAGTGTAACTGAGAAGTGTCTGGGTACGAGAATCCTGCTAGTGTTTAATTTTGGAGTTAATTTGAACATTTGAATTTGTTTGAATGTGTTTAATTTGAGCGATCGCAGAACGGCTTGATTCGAAACTGAGGAACGGTGTGTGTGTTTGTCAGTGTTTTGATCATCTTTTTTGAACGAGCATTCATTTTCCACTACATTTTGATGCCTTGAAAATGCTAAATATGTGACGTCTTGGGCTACGTTGGTGAGCCTGGACCTCCTGGGCAATGTGTGGTGAGACTGGGCGCTAACAAAAACTCTGCATTAAGCATAGACCGAAAAAGTAAACTTTGACTTAGGGTTGGGCATGGTAATAAGAGCAATCACAATACAGTATAATTTATAATGGTTAATACACTATTGCAGCCAAATTCATCATATCTTGACCTGACATTTTATAACTTTGATTTGATTTTGTCTTTACTTCAATCAATTTGATGGACAAATTACCCATGACAAAATGTAATGGAGCAAGCTCCTTACTATGAAATTGATTGACAGCCATGAAAAGACAAAATAATATTAAATATTTTTTTTGGTCTTTAGGATGACATAAAATTTGTTTTTGGTGTTTGTAATAACAATAAATATATAGCGTAATTTTCACCATCAGGATGCACACGCTTTAACTGCCAATGGGGTGGCAAATGTCACTATAAGTTGCAGCTAATTGCTGGCACTTTCTGGACAATCTGATTCTATGTTGTTCTAGCTCAAACAATGTTATGTTACTCACCCTTTGTATCTTTTGGAAATTGTTTAATGCAGTGGAGAAGTTATCAGTGAGCCTTTCCATTTGTAGTTTCCGTTGGCGCTGCAACAAAGCATGATATGTCATTAAGCTGAATAAATGGAGATTACAATGGTATAAAAATTATTTTGATAAAATTTATTCTTATTTTTTTCAATAAGTGTTTTGTGATTCTCGACCGCCTCTTTTCCCTAAGTTCCAGGAACACAGGATTTCAATCGATTGTGTTGAAATTTTGCATTGATGTAGCTTTAGATGTCGATACAAAAACGATGTCTCAGTTTTTTGATATCTTGTCACGTTTGTGAATTATTACCGATTAATGCCAAAAAATGCTAAAAATGACGCTTTTCAACTTTAACAGTGAATATTTTTGCAAAGACTATGTTAATCAAAAAAATGAGACACCATTTTTGAGATCGGACTTTCCTCTAAACGATAATGTCATTTGTTAGTTTATGTAAAGTAATCCTGTGTTCCTGGAACTCCACGAAAAGAGGCGGTCAAAAATCATAAAACACTCACTTAAAAAAATCAATGGATCACATCAAAATAATTTTTATATCATTGTAATCTCCATTTATTTAGCTTTTAGAAAATGTATACTTATGTGGTAGTAACTATAATAGTTCGCTCGCTATAAGGTGTTTTGTGGACATCGGTTTCTAAGGTCCCCTGATACCTTAACCGCATTCCTAGAGTTTGCTTTGAATGATGATTATAGCATGAATGACTTAATTTAGGAAGATATGATTTTTAAAGCAAGGGTCAATTCCACATGAGACATGACAAAAGCAAAAACAATCAAATGCACAGTTTTCATGCAAGATGCACTTTGATTTTGAAAATATTTTTTAGGCATTTAACAATTTTTAAGTCGGTCATGATAAGACTGATATCTATGTCAAGGGGAGCCCTCAATGTCAGCAATTGACGAAATTGACAAATTTGCTTAAAAAATTGATTTTTTTCTGTGAATAAATTGTGAAGAGAAACCAAAAGTGCCTTTATTAGGCATGATTTACCCCCAAATTCAATGTTTAGCATACACACACTGTAATACATTGAGTTCATGTTGGTTTTTATAGCAAAAATCTACTACTATCCCAAAAAGGTAATGTCCGCAACATTTTAGGGAAATGTCTGCAACATTTTAGGGTAATGTCTGCAACAAAGAAATTACTCTATCTTAATTGAATATTATATAGCAAAGTTGTTGACTATAAATTTATTAAACTCCCATTATTGCTAAAACTACCCAAGTTTGTATTTTCTTGAAAGCTTTTCACAATTCACAGGAATTTCATCTTTAAAATGATCACCTAAAAAATGGTTGATTATAATGTCATGGTAATGTCTGCAACAGTCACTCTTATTGAAATATCTAGGGAGAAAAAGGAGTTATCAATTTTTTTTCAAAAGCAGAGTGTAAGGGTTCCCTTAAGCTTTACTATAACCATGTTTGGTCCACATAGCTTGCTACACTTAGTAGTTACACACAGTTTTGTAACAATATTTTGTCTCTGAAGGTAATGTCAGCAACATGGAATTGAGGTACAGTTGTAGTTGTCTACGTCCGGCACAGAAGTGAAAGGGTTAATACTAACAGAATTTTGTGTGCATTGGAATTATGCATAACAGCCTAGAGCCAGCTGCAAGAAAACCTGAATATCACCCTACATAGGATAAATCCCATGCTATGTTAACTGTCCCCTGTAATTTATCTAACCCTGCAACTCTGCATCATTGTTATATGTTACCTTTTCATTAGGAGTTTCTCCTCCCAAGTGTACTAACTGCTTTAGAAAGGAGTTAGTTTCCTTTGCTAATCTTTGGGTTTCTTTTTCACTTCTTTCCCTAGTAAATATTTGGAAATAGAAACATCATCAATTATTGACATACCGGTAACAGCATTTGCAAAAGCAACAATTTTCCATTTTACTTGACATTGTCCAAAAAGTCTGTACTTTTCTATATGATATATGACACTCAGTAATTCTATAATATTTTGATTGGCAGAAGCAAGAGTGGTGTGAGTATGTCACACAATTGTCCAAAAACATTGAATTGTACAATGGGACCCTCTTTGTTCAAGGACTGACATTTAACCACCAATCTTTGTAGAAGTCATACTGCAGGGCTGTAACTATAGGCTGGGATGGTTTCTTAACAACTACAAAACACCAACCAAAAGTCTGGTTTGTTTTTTTATGTAAAATATTAAAAGTACTTACAGTTTTGTAACAACATCATCTGAAGTTCCAACTTTGTCAACCAATCGCTGAATCTTGGAAACTATAACCAAAAAACTTGATATAAACTAAAGAAATGATTTTGATGGAGCTTACCAATCATAAGTTAGTTTCTTTTGTGTGGTGAGATAGGCCTTGTGATATAATAACAAATTCTGAGATAATATTCCAATTTATAACTCATGATGCATATTTTCTCTATTATGTTTCCAACTGTTCTGCTTCTCCAAATTAGCCAGCATATAACACAATACAAAGTAATACTGATTGGAATGTATTTTCAAAAGAGTGAGGCTAAACACTGAACTTGCAAACTCAAACAGGAAACATAATTAAATAACAATTACAACCAAATTCATTGTATTGAGACTCAATGCTACTATATGTTGTTTTGATTTTGGTCTTTTAAATTCTGAGCCAAGAATCAAGTTCATCGGGCAGAGCCTGATTGACAGTTGAGAAAAGACGAAATCAAAACAAAGTTTGAATTTGGATGTAAAATCATTTGTGTTTGCTGTGAAATAAAAGATAATTATAATAATAATCATAAACAGAAAATAGTAGGGAAAACCAGCTCAACAAAATTAGCAAGCAAATGAATATACAATACAATTTTATCATCAAATCTTTCTTCTCACCATTGTTATTTATCTGCTGTATATTGTTGCTTATACAATTGCAAAGACGTTGGTACTCTGTTGCACTTCCTCCTGAGTATAAAAGAAGGAAAATATTTAGACAAACACAATCACATGATGTCTAAAATGAAATAAAGCACTTGTGGCTCACTGCTATACAAAATACAAAAATGATTTTGGATAAACGTCACAAAGGACAGCCACAGTGTCTTGTTTGACAATCTACAGGCTGCTATATTCAACAAAGAAAAAACATAACACATAAAAGGGTTGAAAACAATGACCATTTAATGCATGTGTAAACATTGCCTAAGCAAAAAAAAAAAAACAGAAACAAAAACAAAAAAAAAACAACAACAAACAACAAAACAAAAAAACAACAAAAACAAACAACATTGAAGGTAATTTGACAGTATTGGACTCCCGAAATATATCAATTCAGACACATGTGCTGCTCTTATCTTTTTTTAAAGTCAACAATCTTGTTCCTGCCGATTTCCTGAATGCAAAATAATTTATCTCATTTTTTGGGCCCTGATTATAACAGAAAATTTGGATTCAATCAGAAATAGAGTAGAATTGGATACCCTGTTCATGACACCAAGGTCGAAAAACCATACCCTGTTCAGCGGATCATCCCCGTATAGTCGATATAGGGTAGTACCCCCCTTCCCCCCGGGATTGGACTACACATATCCTATGCACAAACAAATTTTAAGACACATTTAAATTTGAAAAGAAATGTATTTCAAGAATGAAAACCAATAATGACCTGTCAAATTAGTGACTTCTGTTGAATGACACAATATATTGTTAGTAACAAAAATGTCACTCCAGGCTCTCACCACATGAATGTTAACAGATGTGAAACTATGCCATCATGCTATCATTTAATAATGACAACCAGCATTCTTTGCAACTTCTCTTCCATATTCTTAATCCCTTAGGAAATTTATAACAGAACAATTTGTACTACAAAAAAAGTAAGCAAAGCATTCTGGTAGTTGTAGTAAATGATACCACAATGCAAAATGCTATTAAAATGGAACCACAACATACCTCCAGAGGGCCTTGAATTAAATTCTCCAAAGGACATCCTGCTTTGCTTAAAAGTCTGTAACAAAATGACAATGAATATTTTAAAATAACTGCTTGGGATTCCTGTGCTTAAAAGGTAGGAAATAGAAAACCGCTATACAGCCTATATACTGTTTTCAGATTTCTGGGAACTGAAATATCAAGTTTCTTTCCAACATTTAATATCAACACGACAAGCAAAAATGATGTATGAAATAGCTGATAGAAGTTATCCTTTATAAAACCGAACATAAATTTTCTAATAACTTAAAAATTCTACTAATATGGATCAATAAAAATGGTTTGTAACTATAAGGAATGCGTAGCAGAGTTATGTAGACTTTTAGGCATTATCCACCATCAAAGTACAAATACGAGGTATCGTTTTAATGCAAAATAAATATATATTGGTATATATCAATTCCTTTGGTTAAAATGCAGTGATTTATACTTACACTGAGCGATTTTTGACGTTGAAAATTACGAAGAAGTGATTTTGATAACTCAACTGAACCATAACTCAGCGGCTGTGCGCAATAAAATATGACGTAATAAGTTTATATTTGACATCACACAGGGAGCCCGCGTTTTATATTGAAAAAGGGACTGGATTTTAGTCTTCAAAAACACAAATATAAACATCATTACTATGCTATTCTAGTTTATTTGCTGGACGTTTTTAGTTATATTGAATTTATGAAAGAAAAATATTTTGGAAGGACACTGTCCCTCCATTACATACATTTCTTGTAATATTAAAGTCCCAATGAATTTATCTGTATTTATCCGCTTTTAACAACACTTTCATCATTTATTCATTTTAACATCTTCTCTTGAAATATGGTCTCAAATTTTTAATGATTTAAAAATGTGAGGAATGATTTCAAAAATTTGTATTTTTCCCAACTAGAACCCAGTCCCTTTTTCAATATGAAACTGGCGAATTGATTTGATATAGGAAACTTATGAGACATACATCGCATTTGATTTGAATTTATTATTTGATTTGTCAAATATGAAATGAAATGCTTTTAAAAATGCCTATCTTATTCTGCGTAATTGCCTTTTTACATATAAATAATGACACAAATCCATTATTTTTAACTTCTAAACTTTGACATTTTATTTTCATTTCAGTGCAGTATCTTTTACCTTACTTTATTTTTAAAGTAAACAAAATGATATTTCTTGCAATTTGATTATTTACTTTGTCTAGAATATTCGTCATTTCGTGACTTTTTTACGCTTTTGGGTTACCTGTGGCCACACATCATTTACTTCGTGACGTATATCCGGTTTTGGCGTAGCGATGACAACCGCGTATCATTTGTATACGTGTCTATGACAACTAACAAAGCAAATGAATCCGTATAAATCTTTTGCCATACAAATTTCTTCACTCACTTCTGAAAATCACGCTTGAAACGTCGCAGACTTTCCTTCTAAGTCGATTCCCTCATTTATACCTTTTATACATTTTACAGGTAAGTTAAAAATATTATAAAAGCTTTCACAGATTGTATGGCTTGGAATACTGAAGTTATACTCTTCGATTTTGCAGAATATAATCTGCAGCAATGGGTTGCACAGCATCCAGAGCTACCGAAGTTGTAGTTGCCCCATTACCTCCCAAACCAAAGACCTTAAATACAAAACAGAACGAAAAAGATGCAGATAGTTTGCGAGGGAGCCAAGCTAGTCTTCAATCAAATTCCAATCGATCAGACAGAGAAAGTTCTGCAAGATCTACGCGAACAACAGATACAACAGATAGTGGCGTTGGCGAGCTTGAAGATGATCGTATTGTCACAGAAAACTCTAGTCAAGATGAAATTGTCAAGTCTAAAGCAAAGGAAAGACCACACACACCAGGTATGTTTTAAAATTGAGAGCAAGCAAAGTGCCCTCATTGTGCCCTCCGTTATGTAAATAGATTACACTTCTCATTTATTCAAGTTTATTAGCTTAAGTTCTCAATGACTTTTCTTCCTTTGTACCGTAAAATGTTTCTAATAACTCTTTTTATTTACGTCTACAGAGTTAAGTATAAATGGAACGTCGTTAGAGAGACGAAAGAGTCCCAAACAGCGTTTGTTGGAGTCCAGAGAGTCGAACAGCAGCCTACCGTCAACAACTAAACCTCCCTTGGGAATCATAGAGCGTCCTATGAGTAGAGGAGGGATGGCTTTTGATGTTATGTTATATCCAAATGTTGGCAATGTTAAAAACAGACCAGCTATGCTAGAATCACTTGAAAAAAGAAAGAGACGATCAAAAAGAAGAACAAAAGAAGAAATTGATAACAAAATGAAACAAGCTTCAGAAAGGAGACAGGTAACAATTACTATACATGTTATTTTTCTTTGTACATCGGTTGAATTGGTCATCCCTCTTTCCTCCAAATTTTAATTTTTGGCCTAAAATGAATGCTGAGCTAAATATGAATGCAAGTAACGGGTCATTATTATTTGTTTATCTGAAATCACCTGGAAACATTTGTTTAGTGACCCAGTTGACAGGTAATAATTTTTATATTTAAGAAACCACACAAGCTGGAATAATCATTTGTAAAAAATATTGATAAAAATATTATATAATAATATATAATAATAATAATATATAACTATAGCATCAAATGATTATTTTCATGTCATACACGGGTCATATGATTGAGATTTCAAAGTTTTTATTTTTCCACAAAAACTTTCAAAATGGTTTGTATGATATGTTAATGTAATTTTGTAAATTTTATGTAGAAGAAACATTAACATATCTAAAATTACCACTTTTAAACTTAAAAAGGAATTAAAGGAAAGTGGAAGACACAAAATTAATGATAGCAATGTGAAATAAAATGAATTTTCAACCCTTGCACCTCTGCAGCAAAGGCTCTTGCCTGACTGGGAATTTTATTTGTTGTTGACGACTGTTATTTCAATTTAGCTCAAAGTTAACCAATGTTTTTGTCTCATTTTAGGAACATGCAAATCAAGTCATAGAAAAAGCAGCTTTATCAAGAAAAGAAAGACAACTCAAAGAAGCAAAAGCATTAGATGAATTTGCTCAAAGACTTGAACAAAAAGAATTATAATCATATTACAGAAAATAACAAAATTGACAAGTGAAAAAGCAATATTGTAAATAGAAAATTTTTTATATAAATATTTTTTGTGGCTTTTCAAGGTCACAATTTTTACAGAAAATAATTACAACTTTCTTGAGGAAAGTACAAGTATTTTCATTGAAGATAAGCACCAGATATTTTCATACACTGAACAACATATAACATGACGAGTGCCTAATTTATTTAGCCAAGTTTGCTTGATTTTGTATTTCAATATATCCCAAGTTTGTATAAGTTGCTCTCTATAAGTGGTGGACAAACCAATAAAACTGATTGTGCTGAATTGTAATGTTTCATTATCATCAACATACAAAACCAGATGGCGAAATGCCCTCTTGAAATTGCTCCACTCAGGCACAAATGACACTATGCAAGCCACAATAAATAATAAACCCTCCAAAAGTCATCTTTATGTCCTATTATAAATAACTTGTAGATTTTAGTGGTTCCTCAAAAGAAATGTATGCCTTGTAGTCTATTTTGTCCTTTTTCATTTTCTATTGGGTAATGTTTAGTATGTTCTCAAAGTCAGTACCAGGTCTTTAGTAAGATAAACTTGTGTGGCACAATGTGAAGATTAAAGAGGGTTGTCCTTCTAAGCAACAGCTATATTAGTATATAAAGTTCATATTTGTGAAGGTTGGCTGATGAAGGAAGTTATGGTTCAAGAACAATCAATAAAACACCGGTGGGCAAATGTAGTTAGTTTTTAGGTTCTACTGCAATTATTTTGTGCAAACAGACCACATTAGGTCAACTTTATCAAAATCATTTTCAAATGGCATGGAATTGATAGAGCTCAACAATAATTGTTGTTCTCAGTTTGTAAATTTTATTTTTGAACACACCAATGAAGCAAGTCCTGAAGCAACAAAGGGTTACCTTTCTAATCACTTTGTAGCATGGGCGTAACCAGAACGTTTGCAGGGGGTTGCACATAAAAAGCTCTGGACCAATGATGGAATAGGATATCACTTGAAGTAAGTGAATCTCCATCGTTAGATGTCTTCAAGTCGTGGCTTAAGACCTATATATTTTTAGTGAATCATTTATAATAATTTTGTAAATTAACATTTTGATAAATTGTAAAGCGCATCGAGAAATGCGCTTAACAAGAAATAAATTATTATTATTATTATTATTTTAGTATATTTTTTTTTATTAGCTGTCATATGATTTTCACAAAGTTGGAGTGCTTTTCAAAAACCAGTGAAAACCTGCATTACAAGTGAGCTTTACAGTCCTTTTGAATGATTTTATTCTTTGTATTTTCAGTGATTATTAAGCCTGGTTTCTATATAGTCTACAATGGTTTCAAGCAATCGAGAAGAAAGATTCGAATACTGGGAAACCAACGTTTTTCAATATATGATCGCAAGCGTTCAAAAAAGGTCGTATGATCAAAAAAAAACTTTGGTTTCACCAAAATCGCAATGTTTTTGATTTTTTGTGATTATATGGAAACCAGGCTTTACACGTTATTGCAACCCATTACACTTTGTCCTGGTCTTTTACACGGGTTTTATAAATAAATCATAGTTTTGATCGGACCTCTTGCTTTTCTGGGGGGTGCACATACACCCTGCGCCCTCCCCTTATTTACGGCTCTGTGTAGCTTCATATGTTTATCCTGATGATCAACATCCCAAAAGCAGTGGACTAGTCAAAATATTGTATCAATTGTTTCTACTTCTCTACTTCTATTTAGGCCCATATGAAGCATTTTAAAGTTTTTTTTTTTTTTTTTTTTTTTTTTTTTGGGGGGGGGGGGGGGGGTGAAATTAAAATTCACCTAATGGCCAAATTTTGCCTTCATTGTGCAATTTCATTTTAGTTGTGCATGAAATTTTATTCAGATCAACATGCATGAGCTGGATGCACAGTAACAAGGGTTCAGTATTACGTTTAGCACAACTGTAATTTTTATGATCACACATTGGATGAAGTTGAAAATATAAAGACATGGTGATCACTTAATGGTATGAACTCAACCTTGACAAACTAAGCAATTAGTGATTATATTAGTTATAAATACAACTAAACCACCATCAGTGCAAGACAGTTACTCATTAGCAAGCTAGCTCAAGCTTTTTTTTTAGCGTTAAACCCTAGCAACTGGTACTAGATGTTCAAACTACTTCCACCCAAAAAGAAAAGGGAATTAAAATCAAGAAAACACCCCTTGTCCTACTCAAGTTAGAACTAGAAGATTAAAGAAATGTTTCATCAATAGATGCATCTTTGATATTTAGCTTTTTAGTATCTATTTGGTTTAATTACTAGCCATATTAATTGAAATATGTATTTATTTGTGTACTTGTAGTATAATATTAACTTAAATGTTGGATTTTAGTATTTTTTCTCCTTGATGAAGATCTTTATTATTATTATTATTATTATTAAAAATGAGAAAAATGCTTTTGATGGTGGTCTACCTAAAAAGTGATTTGCATGACATCAAAACCAGTAAATGTATGTGCAGTGTCTTTGCCATTCATTCCATAAGCATTAAGTAAACTTAAATGCATTTAAAACTATCTATTTTACAAAAAATGAAACATTAATTTTTATTTACAACCTAGGGATATCCATGATGCAATGCATATGATTTTTAACAGTAACTGGACAGTAAGTTATATATAAAGTAACATTCTTTTCTTTTTGCAGTCCTACAACATATTTATTGACTTAGCTGTGACGTTGCATATCTTCAGACCTGTACCGTAAAAAGAGCCAAAAAACAACAACATACCCCCTGTTCAATGTTCTTGTAGGTGGGATGAAAATAGTGATATTTCAACATTGATTATGGGCATTTTTTCGAATAATTTGTTCAATAAGTCATGTAGCTGTGATAAATCCTTAATTTTGTGTCTTTCAATATTATCTAACCAGCACAGTTGTAACGATTCCTTTAATACAATTATACTGAGTACTACCAACAGGGTGGCATTTAAAGCGACAGCTATTAATACTAATCTATCTTAACTGCAGAATAAATATGTCTTATAAAGAAGTATGTAGAATAGAAGCCAATGGTTCCAGTCATAAGCCAGAAGGAAAACACCATAATACTTGTATAGCCAAAGTATAACAATGCAGGAATGAAGTCAACAATGTTTAGCTGAAAAAAGCAAAGAGCAAAATATAAAACATTGTATAAGATTTGAAAATTGCTCTAAATTAACTATGAGGTCAGATCAAAACAATCATCAATAATTCATTGTATAAACACAAAGGAATACGATTGTTAGATAGAGACAAATTGATATAATTCACGGAAATTGATGTTCTATTGTGACAGTCATCATAGTGAATTGGGGGTAATTAACAGGTTAAATTGTAGTAGTAGTCATTTATCTATGCTTTATTGTGTAATTTCTAAGAAAACATTCCAATCATTTGCAGTACTGTTTCCTACTCATGTAAAATTGACTTGAATTTTCAATGCTTCAAAAACCTTATTGGCATTTTTTAAAAGAGCAATATATTTTTGAAAGCCATTTCAATGGATTCCAAGAATAAACATTCCTTTTTAGTGCTAATGAGCAGTGTTTGTTGGCACTTATTTCATGTGTACACACAATAATAATTAAAGGTTGTTCGCAAATTCAAATAGGGCCATTGGTGATTACGAAGAAATGCTTGACAAAAATTTGTTGCTTTTAAAAATATTGAGTTACCTTAGTGACAAAGTAAAATATAGCATAGAGAAAGACATAAAAAGCACAAGATCCTGACATAAGGAATGACCTCCACCACCAATGATAATCCTGAAGAAAAGAACAACAAACAATCATTAGCAATAAAGACAAAAAAACAATGTCATTGTCTGGTGAATTACAGCCTATGTTACAGTCAAAACTGCTCAAGGGTACCCGCCAAAACTTCATTTATATATTGAATTCATTATTCCAATATTAAATTCATTACTCGATTCCGGTAATCAAATTTGAAAACAAGTCTACAAAATTCAAAATAATGAATTCTAGCTCAGATCTGATCTCAATGCATGTGAATGTAGCACAGGACATCCAAAAACAGGATTTAATATAACCATTGATGAGGATGCACCCCAGTTAAATTTGATAAGATAAAATAATAAAGAAATTATATATACTAAAAAGGAACTTTTAATCAAAAATTATATATAATTCATAAATATTTATAAATAGTTTGTGTCATACCTCAGAGACAAGATGAAAGTATGTTACTACAATGGAAATTTGTGAAACACAAATTCCAAGTATGACAAATACCAAAAATAGAAAACCAAACAGATAGTAGAACTGGTTCTCCCAAATTGCCTGAAAAAACAACATGATTCTTATTATATCAAATACAATAAACATACACATATCATGCAGGAGGCAGCAAGGCCTAGCAGTCAGAGTGTTGGTCTTGGAATCCCGCAAGAGTGTTGCATAGTTGTTTGCTGGTCTATTCTCGTAGTTACTAAAAGCCGGAACTACCCACAACGATCCACAACAATCCACAGCGAACCAAAACAAACACCATTTAAACCCAAAACGAGTAAAATGAGTCAGTAAATACTATTGAATTCAGTAGACCGCGACACCATCAAATTTTTCAACCGTCTCTGAATGCATAATTTTTGGATCATGTGATATTAATGCTGTACCACGTGAACATGTTTTCTCCTATTTTCTCCTATTAAATTCACATTGCTTTTGTTTGCCTTAGTTGCAGTCTATTCTTTGGCGTGAGAATGCTTTGCTGTGATTGGTGGAAAGATGCACAGTGTGTTATATATAGACTCGGAAGCCATTTCAATTTTGCGGGGAAAACATCATTTTCAATTTTTTATACAACTCTATTTATTTGATAAATCAATAGAAAATATATAATAAATGAATGAATTTTGAGCTATTGAGCATGACTAATAACCATTGATTAATAACTAATTTATTTATTTATTTAATATTTATTTATTTATTCATTTATTAATTATTATAATATTATAATTATCATTTTCATTTTTGTTTAGTTGTCGTTTTTTATTGAATGTTAATTGTGAACTTTTAAAAAAGTTGAAAGGAAATGTGTATTTTTTAGGAAACTTCAGTAAGATGTCAAAACTCCTCTGGTGGGGGAGGGGTGGGTACAATTTGGATCATCTTGGTATTCACTGACTCATTTTACTCGTTATGGATATACATGATGTTTGTTTTGGTTCGCTTTGGATCGTTGTGGGTCATTGTGGGTAGTTCCAGCTTTTAGTAACCACGGGTCTATTCTTGTTTACCAGCCTTATCATTCTATGCTTTTCGACTTTCAACAAATATCACATTCTGATAAAAATCGCTAGTTGTAGGCATTTATTCTAGGTGTAATTTCAAGACAATACTAGTATGTCAGGCTTCGGTAAAATCTATGGATCTTAGAAAAAAAACAACGTTGTTAATTAGTTCTTTGTTTTTCAAACCCTGTGTAGATGCATTATTATTATTATCATGTCTTGATGGGAAAGTACAACATAAAAATATAATATATATGGCAAGAAAAAAGAAGAATATTGTGTAAGACTTACAGAGAATATAAAAAACAGCTCAATAAATACAGCACCAAAAGGTAGGATACCAGACAACAGAAAACTGTGGACAAAAAGAAAACAACATATAAAACACTCAACAACTAAAGGTTGCCATAAGTGTTGTTGATATGCATGCCTATTGGTTACATTTACTGGATACAATTTGCTAATGTGCTCATGTTGCTTTCTCTCAGATGGCCATTGCAATCTTTAGTATATTTTCACAATAAAATAGAGCTTGCTGGGTAATTCTAATATCAACATTCTTTGTATCAGCTACCACTGGGAAATCATTATTAGTTGTCCATATTATCAACAGTTTGCAATGACATGCTGTCCATTTGTAAAGTCCAGTCTTCACTTGTGAAATAAGCATAACAATTGCATTACAAATCAAACATAGACTTTTCTCTTATATTGTCCTCACTGTCTTGTGAAATAATCATTAAGGATAAGGACCAAAACCTTCTGTTCTTCTTGTGCTTATGTTCATGATTATTTTGTCCTTTCTCATTGTGGACTTGCATCTAAGCTTATGCTTGCTTCACATATGAGGACAGGCTCAAAATGTACACAAGGTACCTACATTGATTGTAGCGCAAAGCTATACTATGATAATTATAATAGACTGGTAGATCCATTTATAGCATTGGCAATCAAATTGTAAAACCTACCTTGGAACAAACTTCATGTACCACATCTGTTCTGGTACTTGTCTTGGAATCTGATTGGTTCGTACTGGATGTTCATATGGCTATTAAAAAATTATAAAGTAACATTTACATCTGTACTTAGCCCCATAAATCATTCTATACTTTTGAACAATAATATTTGACAGTGATATATTATATTGCTTAGGCAAACACAATTTACATTTCTTTGAATAAGATGATTGTCCTGATAGCAGCAAGGATGGCACAGTTGGTTAGTGTGTATCTATCTGTGTTTGATTCACGGTGGCTTCACATCCTTGTTTTGACTTCCTTTCTTTTATTCTGTGTAGCCAATGTTTGTCTGACCACTGTTGAACTAATGTTGAAGTTTGTTTGTTATGCAAATGAAACAGCTTTTACCTTTTTGCGATAACCGAAATAGTATCCCAGGAACACTAGTGGTAGAGAAACACCCAGCCATAGTAACAAAAGAGCAATCATTGTGGTGAATGGTACCTGGAAATACAACAACAATAAACACATTGACTTGTCATTGAACTTTATCTATACCAAACAAGATAAACTGATTTCAAACTGTGAGTACCCGGGGCTAGTTTCCCTTGGGTATGTCAATCAATGAAAGAGTCCGCACTATGATAATGCACGACAACCTCAAATTTTATAAAACTCCAAAGTTTGGTTTTGATTGAATGAAATAGGAGTGAGATAAAAAAAAGCATTCAAATTTACAAAGAAATGTATGAAACCCGGACATTTGTCCAGTTCTCATACAATTCCTTTTAAATTCCTTTTGGACAGCTGGTATCTCATTCAAATCTTACTCTATAAACGCCAAACTTTGTCATTATATGAAATTAATACACTTACAAAATAATTTGGTAATTATTTAATTATTTTTCAAGTAATCCTTGGAAACATTGTCTGTTACTCGTTCTTGTGGTACATAAGCTTAGAATGATAATAGGACAATATCCGAGCCTGTACAGTTAGCTACACAGTTGAACTTCAATATGATCACAAGTATTTAATAGTTGCAATTATTGTAAAACTACCAAATAACACTTACGGCACCAGAAGAGCGTTTTCCCCAAATAAAGAAATTCAAGAAGAAACAAATAGCAGACACAAATCCTGGATATAATGCAGCAGTCTATAAAAATAATGCAAAAATTACTTATTACATTTTCGTGCAGGAATAAAAATGTATTAATAGCATTCATTATAGGCTATTTCTTGTTTGTTCATTCATCTTTCCAACCAAATATAAATAAATGAAGGCATGAATGATGAGTAAAAGTATTGATAGTCAATAGTTCGATGGATAAGTACTAAAGAAATGAGTATTTCTTACCACTACTGCAGACTTCTTCCAGTTGACACCTTTCAGTGTTTTGTAAAGACGTCCAGCATGATATCCCGCAAATATTCTAAAAGAAACAATGAAATACTTTTCACTTGTCAAAAACAACAACTGAAACAAAAACAAAACACAAAAAAAAACCCACAGCAATAACACAACAAACTGGAGATAAAAAGCCAAATAAACCATCAGCAACAACATGATCAAAATCCAAAAGGACAAAAAGCAACAAAAACAACAGCAAAAACAAATCAAAGGCCTTTTTATGAATTCAAAACAAAACCATCAGAACAGTATAAACCAAACAAACATATCAAAAGCCAAAAAGAGAGGGAGAGAGAGAGAGAAAACAGCAATAACTATTCAAAAGCCAGATAAACTATTGAAAGAAAACAAGGTAAACAGTTTCGACAACAAACCATTCTCTTACCCCATAAAAACATAGAGCAGTATGATAGCTTGAATAAGACTTCCTCGACTTGCAGGAGACAACATACCCAACATTGCAAACACTACCAAAATAATGAAGTCACATGAATTTAGAAAACTAAGTTAACAATATTCAAGAGAATGATGTTCAAAAAGGCATGATATCATTTTATTATAGATTAATTAGTATTTAAACATGGGAAATGTCACAATTAATATTTTCATTTTCTATTTTAATAAATCTTTATTTGATTCCTGCTAATAATGCTGTGAGTTCTTAAGAGGACAAGAGAAGATTTAGGAGAAGCATGACCATGAAGCGCTTCTCCACACTTCTCGAGTACTTTTAAAATCATTGTCAAATGCTCTAAAGCTCAAATTTTCTATTCCCTTTATTAAATACAATTATCATGGTTTTAGGCAGATTTTCTTGATTATTTGTGACGAAGTGTGCGCATGCATGCACTGTGCCCTCATAGAGCTTGTATCTCAGTCAATCAGAGCATGTGCTGTATCTCAAATATTTGATACTAAATTAATCGAGTATGTGATGCATACCTAGTGTAATAAGTACCATACAGAATATCTGTACACCTGATCCTACTAGAGCTGTCAGTAACCAAGGTCTCAGTGGAGGTCTGAAAACATCACCATGCACAAGTTTCCAGCCTGTTTCTTCTGCTGTTTCTTCCTATAGATTAGGATGTGAATTAGTTGTCAAATAATATGAACATCAAGAACAATGATCTTCTACACTGCCAAAGCTCACTTTCATCATGATCATTGTCCTGATCACAAACATAATTTTGACTGTAATGGCCATGGTTAGCATTGTTTGGTGATGCTTTATACAAAATGTTTTGGGTTCCATCGCACTATTATTTTCCTCTCTTTTTCTCTTGCTGTTCTTTTCTCCATTTTTATTGATACTATTATTCTTTTTTTTTATTATAATGTGTTTTAATCAAAATAAGAATCTTTACATATAATGTGCAAACGAAAAAAAAAAACTTACAAAAAAAATTGTTTACATTTATTGAGAAAACTCACTAAGTGAGTCTCTCTAGATGTTACAATGCATGAAAAAATTAAGTTATTTACAAATAGAGAGAGACTCACTGAGCAACCCTCTTTAGATTTTTTTACTCAATTCACTCTAAAACACACACACACACACACACACACACAAAAAAAAAATGGAAAAAACAAACAATAACGTAAATATAATATGACTTAACCTTAGATATTTCTACTCCATTAATGCTTCAATTATTTTTTCCCACTTTTTATTATGGATGAGAGTTTTATTTTTGTTGATGGCCACTTTTCTTTCTATGAATTCATATTGTCTCAAAACATTTTTAAATTGCTGTAACGATGGAGGTTTTTCCTTTTCTCTTTGTTTATAAAGCAAGTATTTAAAAAGCAAAATTACGAAATTAATAGTTATTTCATCCACTCCTAAGATTATGTTCTTTTTATTTGAATTTGGTAATGAGATACCATAGTTTCCCAGCCAATTCCTTATTTCAAAATAATAATTTCTAGCTTCAATACATTCCACAAATAAATGATCTATTGTTTCTGGACTAGTATGGCAAAGAGAGCAAGTGGAATGGTCAATTATTTTAAAACGATTGAGATCATAATTCAAATAAAGGAAGTTATTGAGTATCTTATATTGAAACATTCTCACATAAGAGTCGATCGTGGTTGTATATATTCTTGTATATATTTTTGTCCAATCCAGTATTCCATCCTCGTTAACTATTCTTTTTTCTATATTTGTTTGAGATGTCGGGGGTTTGAATTTTGTTTTGATCATATCTTCATAAATTTGTCTCGTTGTGACTTTTTCAATTTTTACCATTTTGTGTCCTAATAAAAAAGAATTTTTAGCATTATTGTTCAGATTTTTTTCTACTTCAGACTGATGTTGTTTTATTATTTTTTTCCAATCTTTGGTATTGCATGTATTATTCCAGCCCATCTTAGAAAATCTTTGTCTTGCAAACCCTTGTCTTTTACATACATCCATTCGAATTCTCCGTTTCTGTTGCACATGTCTCCAATTTTGTTTATGTTTTTTGTTGAAAAATTTCTATAAAATATTGACTTATCGTTAACTAATATGTATTTGTTGTTCCAAATGGGTTGATTAAGTACCGTTTGTATTGTATCTACTTTAGAGGAACTTCCGCCCACGTTAAAAGATTTTGTCTAAAGAAGTCAGGAATGTTTTTTGGTATCCTTTGTGCATTAAAATTTGTACCTATATTTTCTATTCCGCCGCATTCTTCAACAAAAAGCGAGCATAATGAGGCATATGTTTTCTTTTCTTTGAAAGATTGTATTAGTCTTAAAATCCATTTAATTCTATTTGCTTTTAAAGTTACTGAAAAATCTGGAAGTTTTAAACCACCTTCTGAATAGTCGCCTATAAGTGTGTCCTTCTTTATCTTTGGTTTCCGTCCGTTCCAAATAAAATCCTTTATTGTGCTTTCTATTGTCTTAACTATTTCTTCTTTAATCGACATCTTACAGAAAATGTAATATAATTTTGGTAAGGCAAGAGCGCGTAACACTAGTATTTTTCCGTAAAGAGTCAAGCTCCTTGATTTCCATATTGAAAGAACAGTTTTGAAATTTGTCACTACCCGATCAATATTATTCTGATCGCATAGTTTTCTTTTATATGAAAAGAACATGCCTAATATTTTAATGCCATTTTGCTCAAAATCTATATATTTTATTCCCGTCTTCTTTATAAAATCTTCTTTACCTTTCTTTCCTAACCAGCCGACTTCAGATTTTTTAACATTAATTCGAAGGGATGAATATTTGTAAAACATATCCAAATTTTCCAAAACGCGTCGAAAAGAATTTTCATCTTGTAAAAAGAAAGTAGTATCATCTGCAAAAATTTATAATTTTACTTGAGTTGTTTTTGTTTGATAACCTTTAATTTCTTCAGATTTTCTCATCATCGTTGCCATGATTTCAATTACTAAAATGAATAAGTATGGAGAGATAGGATCTCCCTGTTTTGTTCCGCGTCCTACTTTGAAAAAATTGGTTGTTGTTCCATTATTCACAATACAGCTCAAGTTATCATTAAGAAGGAGTCTTATCCATTTTATAAAGTTATCTCCGAAATTGAAATGTTTTAACACTGCAAAAATGAAATTTTGTTCAATGGAGTCGAACGCTTTTTCAAAATCTGCTGCAAATAGCAATAGTGACTTTCCATCTAATTTCACTTGGTCCATAATACTTTGTATTATAAATAGTGGTTCTTCAATTGTTCTACCTCTAACAAAACCTGATTGATTTTGGTGCACTATATACGGGATAATTTTGGATAATCTGTTACTCATTACTCTACTGCATATTTTAATATCTACATTTATTAGACTTATTGGGAGCCAATTTTCCAGATATCTATTGTCTTTACCTTGTTTTTCTAGAAGTGTAATAATAATCTGCTTTTGAGTGTTTGTAAGCATTCCACATGCCAAATTTGTGTTTAGACAGCTAACTAAATCATCTTTCAGTGCCGACCAAAAGTAAATATAGAATTCTTTTGTTAAACCGTCATTCCCTGGTGTTTTTGAATTTCCCATTTGTCTTAATGCTTCGAAGCATTCCTTTACACTAACTAGTTGATCACATATTTTTTTATCTGATTCAGATACTTTAGGTACTGGATAGTTTTCTAGAAACTCGAAACATTCTTCTTCAGTTTTATAAGATTTTGGTGTGAAAAATTTATTGAATTGTTCCTCAACTGCGAGCATAATTTTTCGTGGGTCTGTGATTTCATCGTCATCGTTTCCAATTAGTTTCTTAATGTGTGTTTTTGCCTTATTTCGCTTTTCGAGAGTTAGGAAATATTTGTTGTTCTTTTCTCCTAATTCATACCATATAGTTTTTGATCTTATTATAATACCTTCTGTTATATAGTTATGCTGCTGCTCCAGGTCTTTCAAAAGTTGATCATGTTTATCAACTAAATCTGCATTTTCCTGCCAGCGATTTTGCTGTTCAATTCTTATAATCTCCGTTTCAATATCTGTGTAACGCGATCTCTGTTCTCTTGCTAATTTTTTTGAAAAATAAATAGAAAATTTCCTTATTTCATACTTAAGGAGCTCCCATCTTAACTGAGGATTTGTAATATTGCTGACATCTAATTCGTTTTTATATTCTGTAATTTTTTGTGTGATTTCTGTAATATATTCTTCGTTTTCTAATAATGAGTTATTAAATTTCCAAAACGATGGACCTTTTTCTCCTTGATTATATGATCTAAATTTAATCATGATTGCAGAGTGATCTGTTGACGGTGCTGGAACAATATCACACTTTTCTACAAAAGGTTGTATTTCGTCTGACACTAAGAAAAAGTCAAGTCTACGTTGTAAAAATTGACTATATTTACTACTTTTCCCTTGACCGGAACCTCGCCATGTATATCTTTTAACTCTGGGATTGCGTAGTCTCCAGATATCGCACAGATCATAATTATTCTTGCATAATACTTTCAATAGTTTCAATTGATTTAACTTTTTTTACTGGATTCCCACCATATGCTTCTAATTCAATATCGAAACAGAAATTAAAATCCCCTCCCCATATTATGTAAGTGTCAATTGGTATGTCTATCGAGCTTACTTTTTGCATTATTTCTTTCATTATGAATGTTTGATCCTTCTCAACATTAGGTAAATATGAAATACTATTATTCTATGTTAAGTAATTTATTTGTCAACCACCTAATCAATTAGACTGTCTAATTCCGTAAGTCAGTCCTAAAAATTAATCGTTCAGCAGAGAGCGCACTGGGACCAACTTATGGAATCAGTCTATTAATCAATGTGTAAAAATGTAAAAAAAAATTGTTATGTAAGCAACCTATCTCATCTTACTCTATACTATCTTGTTTTACTCTAAATCTGAAGTTTAATATCTCAATGATAAGTCAATAGAAATAGCTACAACCTTATCTATAAGTCACAATGTAAGTAATGTACACAATATGAGCGACCAATATATTCAGATCAGACAAAAAATTGTATAATTATTACTTATGGTAGATTAATGCTGCTATTCAAAATTAATATTTTTGAAATTAGATTTAATTTGGCTGATATATTTCAAGCTAAACCTTACATAAATCAGGACAATTTCTGTATCAGATATATAGATGCCTTCATATAAGTGATTTTCTGTTGTTCTGGGTTCATTAATTATTCATGAATTTTATATATTAATATATATAATATATTAATTTTTATAATATTATGACAGTTGTTTTTGTATGAGTTATGAACAGTGGTGCATTGTTTATGTTAGTAGCAGTTATTAGCATCTCCTATCTCAACCATATTTATATCATAACGTCCATACTGTTCCCCAATCAATATGACAATGACTCTATCAATGAAGTTTTGTTGAAAAGTGATGGTATACAGCATGGATAGCACTTACATAATCATCTTCTTTGTTATACCGTGCTATATCACTCCTTAAGGTTCTGATCATAATCATAGCAACAACACCTGCAAATAATAATAATAATTATACAACTGTCAATGATAAATATCATTATTATCAGTCAGTTTATACATTAATACTACAACAGCTGCTTACAAATAGTGTATATTCAGCTTCGTTCAGAGGTGAACAAAGCATCGTGGTTAAGATGGCTACTCTAATGTTGATAATGAATTGAATTGCTAGCAATAAATGTCAATGAAGTGTCTTACCAGAAAGGAAACATACAATAATGACAGAGTTGGTAATGAAATGTTTTGCTAGCAATTAATGAAGTGTCTTACCAGAAAGGAAACATACAATAATGACATAGTTGGTAATGAAATGTTTTGCTAGCAATTAATGAAGTGTCTTACCAGAAAGGAAACATACAATAATGACAGAGTTGGTAATGAAATGTTCTGCTAGCAATTAATGAAGTCTCTTACCAGAAAGGAAAAGTACAATAACCACAGAGTTGATAATGGAAAACCAGTGAATCTCAACATCACTCATAGCTAGGTATGTATCCCATCTGGATGCCCACACAACATCACTTGGCTGAAACAAACAAAGTAGCATGATTAGAAATGACCACATAACAACCCTTACTAGCTAAAACAACCAATACAGCTAGATTAGCAATATCCATACAGCATCCCTTACTAGCTAAATCAACCAATGCAGCTAGATTAGCAATATCCATACGGCATCCCCTTACTAGCTAAAACAACCAAAGCATCTAGATTCGCAATGCCCATACAGCATCCTTTACTAGCTAAAACAACCAATGCAGCTAGATTTGCAATGCCCATACATAAATGATTTGCTGAAACAAATAATGCCAGATTAGCAACAAGTGTAAATCCTCCTTTTTTACTTGTAACCTTTACCCATTTACTAGCTATAGTAAGGCAGTGAGTTAGACAGTTTTATTTATTCACCAGTAGTTAATATAAAACTACCAGAGTATAAAGTAATAATATAGGCATTGTTGTTCTTATGCATTACTTGTGAACTCTAACTATAGTAAGGCAGTGAGTTAGACAGTTTTATTTGTTCACCAGTAGTTAAATATAAAACTACCAGTATAAAGTAATAATATAGGCATTGTTGTTCTTATGCATTACTTGTGAACTCTCACAGTTCACAAAATGGTCTTAAAATGAATTTACAAACTGAATTCAATGCAAAAGACTGTAACTGTGGTTAATCTAGTGGCTGTATATAATGGCTAATCTAGTAGCTGTATATAATACTAGTATGCTATAAAATCATATTTATCAAGTAAGGCACAAAAATAGGCTAAACCAGCAGCAACAAATCACTAGTAAATGCCTAATATTGAAAACGCTGAGTTTGCAATAATGCAACCATTCTTCAATCCTAGTGGGCTAAGTTTGAGCCATTTTGACTGTAAACACAGACATAATTTACCTGCCATTCAACTTCATAAGTGAACAATATTTTAGCTGAAAGTATAAACAATAAACATATCACTTGTAGAGCTTGTGAAGAGAAATTATTATGACAATGACAAGATTATAATGATGACCATCATAGAATACTTGCACGTGACGTCAAAGTAGTCCCATCTGGAGGACAAAAACAAATTAAATATTTAATTGCACTCTTAGGAGATGAAATCCATTGTTTTGTCCTCCTGGGCTGGGTTGTTCAAAGCCTGATTAGCACTAATCCTAGATTAAATATTAAGAAAACCTTTAGAGTTACCCCTGGATTAGCACTTATCAAGCTTTACACAACTGGCCCCTGGATTTAACCATTTTGACAACTACAAAATGATGATGACTTTTTTAATGAAAAACCTTACAAAAAAATAAACAATTGAGGAGAATTTGATTAATCAAATGATGTAATGATCAGTGAGTATGATAAATGAATAAAATAAATTATCTGAGTGTCTACTCAATAGAAATGAGGTCTGAAAAAAATTGAGCTTCCCATCACATGGAATCAAACCGACAACCATCAGGATTCCAGTCTGATGCTCTAACGGCTTGAACTACTGGAGTTATACAAGGATGAGCAAGGTTATATAATGAATAAGCGGTTAGGACGGTTGATTAAATGAATATGAATGACGTATTTACTTGTATATCCAGATTTGATTTCTTGTCCACCAGGTTTGATGGTCTTGAGAGAACATGTCATTCCATCGACATTGACAGCATTTAGATCATAGCTACAACACATAGATACACAACATCAATGCCATCAGGTGTGTAATCTAGAGGACATTTATAAGTAACATACTCCTAGAAAGGACAGGTCATTTCTACTTAATTTTGAAGAACAACAAATGTCAAAATATGTAACACTTATCATACATCAACTATATTCAAGTTATAATCAGGTATTTTAGACTGAAATAATGACCAATATTGACTACCTTTTTGGCTGGACTTCAAAGCCAACAACTCTGTATGTAACACTACAACAGAAAAATGGGACACTTTTAACTATAGATCAATATAATACTAGGTATTTTTAGAAAAAGGATAAATAATTATTACAACTTTTTTATACCCTGATATATCTGATGACTATTATAAAATCATTCAACATAAAATCACAACTACATTTTTCATGTTTTCAGCTTTGCTCACATGAACATATATACCAGTACAGGGCTCAAAATAACGGCCGGTCAACGGACAATGACCGGCCAAAACAAGCACTTGACCGGTCAAACGTCCTTTAGGACGGTCAACGTCACCGGTCAGCTCACGAAGATAAAATGAATAAAACTAAACCCATTTAAAAAGACTTTTCAAATTTAGGATCTAATCTCATCAAAATATCCTTTACAAAGTTGTGTTTACCTCTGAAAGATTTCTTTACGTTTTATGAGTGAATTTTATCATTTTATAGCGTAAGAATGTACTGGGAAACAAGCGCGTTTATAAATACGTACGCCGGCCATTTTGTACAAATTTATTGACTGAAATACGTGTTTTTCAACACACACACATAAAAAACGTTTGAAAGGATGTAGTACCGTAAGTTCAATAAAAATAAATGTGAAAAAATTCCAAAGCCTTAGAGTAAGGACTGTTTAGTGTTGTGAAAGTTGGCATTTTGTAATTACCAACTGGACCGCGACGACGGTAATTGAGACAAATAGTACAGCGGTAATACCGTACCGATCGGCGAACCAAACGAAAAGAAACGTACATGGTCGTTCATTGACTGGTGACTAAGGCACTAAAACAAGACAAATTTACAACTGGAAATTCTTCACTTCACATAAGTAATGTTTGATTTACATATTTGATAGCAATACAACTTTTCTCGCGTTTTATTTATGTAGTGTTCTAGAGCCTTTGTTTTCATATACAGTACAAATTCCTAGATTGAACTAAAACGTTATAAACTAATTTCCTAGTCAATAAGTGTTTGCTTTAAACCCAAAGTTGTAGTACTTATAAGTTGTTTCGGAAAGATATGATTTTTTAAAAGTAAGGTTGTATTTTTCAAGCGGTGTAGGAGCGAAAGGGTGAACTGAGCAAGGCTCGTTTGGTTAGTCATTCGTTAGTCATTAGTTAATTACTTTGTTGCGCATATCTTACCAATAAAGAGAATTTAAAATACAACTACACACATAATTTATATTGCACAAACACACACACATATTATATATTTTTTTCACGCTAGTTTGACCGGTCGAAAATTAGGAATGTCCGGTCAAAAATTGTTTTGAACGGTCATCTTGTCCGGCCATTGGCCGGCTGTTATTTTGAGCCCTGCAGTAAACAGGACAATAATATGATTTTTGGAAGGGAGTATTGTTTACTAGTGGACCGAGTTGAGTCATTCGCCTATTTATCAGCTTATTTATTGCAGGTATAATATTAGTCATCTGACACATTTGATGGTAGAGATACTTTTATAAGGTAGTATTTCTGAAGGGTTTCATTATAATGTGATAAAGGCATTTTAGTGAAAAAAGGTGACTGTTATCAGCCACTCATGCCATCCCAATCAACAGACATAAGCACTTACTTGTCATATGTATGATACTTTAGAATCAGCTTCAAGTGATTGTTAATAAACGCTTTCTAGTAACAGAATACAACAAGCAAATTATTGTTAATAAACGCTTTCTAATAACAGAATACAACAAGAAAATGTTTAGCAAGTCTAGCTGGACATGACTTGCTAATGCATTAATTTATTGACCATTTGGCTTTATTAAACATTTTTCTCATTTTCTTTTATTAACTATTTATCATGATAACCATTAAATGTTGTCTTCAATTATTTTTTGTGAGGACTGAAAATCAGTCAAAACACAAACACAGCACCCAACTATAGATGTTTCCTACTATTAGTCAAATCTACAAAGTAAAGTCAAATATCAAACTCAAACTAAATGTGAGAAAAAAAATGATGCTTAAAAAAGCCATCAAACACAACTACTTAATAAATGAACTTGTAAGCAGACGAGGGTGTCTTTTTGTAAACAAGCCCTATGCTTTTTTCCATGCATCCTCACTATCTGAAATTTATTTATTGTAAGTGTTTAAGGCAAAATAAATGATAATGATACAGATTAATTGTTTAATCATTGAATAGAGCACCGAAGTGTGACATCACAAAAAAGTGAAAGTTTGATTTTAGAGATTTTTATTCCTGATTTGTCTAGAAAGAAGCTCACATTTAAAATTTCATGAAAATTGGTTGAATGGTTGCTGAGATATGAGCAGCTGATTGAATATATAAATATGCCATACATTTCTGTGCATTTCTGCCTTCTAAAATGGTTTTAAAAGTTTGGAGCCAAAAATACAGAGAAATGTATGGTGTAAATTTGAGCCTCTTTCAAAACATTTGATGCAAATCATGAATCAAAATTTAATAAATCATGAAATTATTATTTATGATATCATTACATTGATACTCTATTTATATTACCTTGTCATCTGTAACATAACCAAGCCTATATCCATGTTCATATTGCGTCTCCCCAGACTCAACTAAATATAACTTTGTAGCAGCTGGAAGATTGTCAACTACCCTATAAAAAGCACAGTAACGTTATAAAGTGACAGAAAATGATAAATGAAAAATTAAGAGATGGCTTGGCTGAATTGTCAGTCCACACAACAGTTATTCCTCAGAACTATTCTTACATATTGGACTTCATGCCACAGACTTGGATTTGATTCTTGTCAAGGACAGTTGATATTTACATACCGGTATATCCACATTTATTAATTACCTACTACAACTACTTCACATAGTTGGTCAACCTACTTTATCAACAAATTAAAGATTATCAAAAGTTATGGTTACCAAAATAAATTTGCTTCCACCATGATAGATAGTTACCAGTCGACATTGAATATTTGACAGTCTAAAATGATTGTGGAAAGCCAGAAGTGCACAGAATAGTAAGTGAGAATTTGGTCAACATGTCAAAAACCAAATCTTTGTCAGATCAAGTTGTTTCTCATTATGATTCGTGGATTATAGATCTATAAAGTTTAATGTGTAAACTGTCATACTTACATGTGGATAAAATATTCTTTTTCTATCCTGAAGAAAATATTTTTAATCTGTTCCTCGGTCACTTCATTTGGGCCACACAAGACTGTGCATTTTTTATTCACATTCATTTCGACCTAAGAAACATTCCAAACATTATAGGCTATGATGAACCATGGCAATTTGTGGTAGATACTATTGATGGATGCCAGGAAAGCTAAAAGAAGTTTACGTTAGGGCAATCTGTTGAACATTTCAACACAAACAACCATGTTGTCAGAGAGAGTCAGATCTCTCTTCTCAGATCAATGCAAACTCACAGAAAAGAAATTTCACCTTTTCATGTTGATTTAAATCACACTTTTGAAATCTCATTATCTATTGCCTTGAAGCAAAATTAACTATCATAATTAAATTTAGTTCTTCTAGCTTTTGTTGTTTGTGAAGTTTTATTTCATTATATTTACAGAGTAAAAGCCATTTCTGCATTGTCTATTTTTGAATACACAGTGTTTTGAAAGTAGGCTCTATTTTACAACACTGAAAAAAGGATAATGTTAGTAATATAGTGCGATATAACACAACACAAATTGTATCTACAGTGTTGTAGTACACCGCAAAAGAGCCAAGAAGTAAATCTATAGATCTGCAAATAACAGAGAAAAATAAAATGATCAGACCATTACCTCATAAGGTGTATTGACAATGCGGTCTCCTCTAAGTACCTCACCTAGAAGACACAAATACAATACCAATGAATTTATAACATTATAATAATATTATAGTAACATACTTAGGGAATGCATAATCATTAATTATTGTCAGGAGGGATCTGCGCCTAGATAGCGGGGGTACATTTTTCATAACAAAATGGAAAAGGGGATAATTTTTTTATATTTCAATAAAATAGTTGCAAGATACAATATTATTATTGGGGCTGGCTTTGAACATCTTTTATGTGAAGATTGATAACAGTCCCTAAACCTACATAGAAAGAAAGGATGTGACATAAGGAGTTGATCCACGGGTATGGAAATTGAAAACTCATAGTAAGCGACCAGTCATTATTGGGAAGGGAGGAGGTGGGAGGCTGGTCCAAAAAGGGGGTGGGTCACTCATTTTTATGTTAAGACAAACCAGAATTTACATAATCCATTCACAATTGTCCTTAAAAAGATGGGTGGGTCTAAAAAAATCATGCATGGCTTTTTACATTTGCACTGCCCCCTCCCCTCTACTGTAGTTAATGGCTGGTCACTGAAATGATAAATCTCCCTAGATATGTTTATCCCCCTCTCCCCTAGATCTACACATTCACTAGTATATTGCATGATATGAAGACTTATGCAAACTGAGGAAGTTGATAGCAGTGGATAACAGGACAAAAGGTTCCAATCAAACTTAATTTTCCCGCTATTTCTCAGAGTCCACTAATATTTCATATTGTATTAAAAATGATGTCATATTGTCCAATAATTCTTTAAAATCTATTGTCATTTTTATCAAAAGTTAGGTCAATTCTAAGCACACATGCAAAATAATTTTGCAGTTTCAACAAATTCAGGATTTTTTAATGATTTTTATGGTTGAGTTTTCCATGAAACAGTAACGCAGGGGGTGAAAGACCAGAAGTGACATCTACTCAGGAATGATTTTGTTTAAGGCCATATATTATTTATACAGGAAAGTTTTATGTCTTGAGAGTATTAATTATAATATTTTAATTTACAAGACTAATTGAAGAAACTATCTGTAAACTCTAACATTTACTGCAATTGTGACCATGTTATTTTCCTGGGTGCAGGTCATACAATACCATAGGTGGCAAATTCAAAAGTTTGACCAAGTATATCAGGTATCATCAGCTATCCTGAACAAGTTAAATTTGCAACTTAAAAAATTCATAAAAAATCAGGAATTTGTTCAAATATCAAAATTTCAAGATGTACTAAAAATTGTCCTAACTTTCAATAAAAAATGACAATTAGGGGGGTTATTTGCACTTTAATTATTAGACAGCTATCCAAATATGGTAACTATAGAGATTTAGTGCATCGATTTTAAACATCTGAAACATTTTGAATGAATAATTATCATAATCGATACTAATCTAACAATTTCTTTATGGATTAATATTGACAATCCATCATCAGTTTTCAATCACAAAAATTTTCTGCTAATGCTCACAACAACTATACAAGACTTACCTAAATTCTCTGGTTTAAAGTGTAAGTTAGACGGCTTACAAAATGGAAGTGTGTAATATTCATAAGGCAATTGAGTTTTCACACTAGTCATTTTTACTGCCTTTAAAAAAAAAAAAACACGATTAAGCACATGAATAAAACTTCATGACATTCGTTTATGGTACTTACTTTGACTTCAAGTTTATCACCCTTTGAATAGTCGATTGGTGCAATACCGGGGAGATAGAATCCATTCCTACCAGACACCATTAACATCAATAATAACAATACGGTTTGCAACCAGGTTTGCTAGAAAGAAAAAAATAATAATAATCTGTTTTGGTTTACCAGGGCAGCTTTGAAAATTGAAAACAAAGTAGAAGTTTATTTTTTCTGCGAATAAAAACTAAAAACGTAATTTAGAAGAGAGTTCTCACCGTTTTCTCGACAGCCATCTTGGATAGCCAGACACGCATGCGTTGTGCCACGTCGCAAAAGGAGACTGTCATACCACAGGCAGCCCATGCTCATTACCTGTCAGTACTCATAAAAATCATTTTAGTGTAAAATTTTAAATAAATTTGAATTACAATTCAAGGTATAAGAAGCTGTTAGTATGGGGGAGTGTAAAAAAAGCCATACTTGTATTTTTGGAGACTTCTTTATTGACCTTTATTTCACTGATAGAGTGCAAACACTAAATAAATATTTTGTGAAACACTTTTAGTGTGCACACTCTAATACTAATGCTTTTGATATTTATGAAATAAATTAAAAAAATAAAGTTGAGAAATTTATTCCAATCTCGTATTTTATTCTTGTCAACCACCACCTTGGACTCCCTGTTTTTCCACTACGTGACACGTGATTGCCCAAGGCACACATCGCCTCGTTGATACATAGTTGAGCTGCAAAAGGTACCTCGTTTTGCGCTGTTGGGAGCGTAGTTTGTGGCTTTTGTTGATAATCAACCACGTTCCATTTATTAATTTCCATACTCAATGAAAACATTGTTGATCCTCAGTCATTTTTGAAGTTACTTTTGTTGTTTTGGGTACTTTGAAAGACCTCGAGTGAAAACGGCTTGTTTCATGATCATGTGATTAAAAACAACAGCTGTTTTTTACACATTTGGCTGCAGTTCAGGTAGTGTAACGCCAGAGGACCTTTATTGACGGTAAGCATAACTACTTGCTCAATAGCGAACGTGTGAATTATATGAATCAATGTTCATACCTGCAGAGTGCGCCAAAGGTGCCATTTTTGCAGTTGCCCCGGAGTGCACGTAGTGAGCTGAGTTTTGTCGGGTTATAGTCGTGTTTGGACCCAAATGACGATTATTTTTCTTCATTTTAACTCGGTGTATGTTTAAATACAACCGTATACCACCTGGGTTTCCGAGGATGTAATAAAACAGGAATATATGAAAAACTCAGGGGCGGCGGAACAGTAACAGGCATGGGGGGGCACTAAAATCCCCCTCCCCTCCCCATCCCCCACCCCAAAATCACAAAACAATTTTTTTAAAGGTAGTTTGGGACCCTTGCTACTGCGTATCCTGCTCACGCATGTGAAATCAAATAAAATTTCTTGTGTGGTTAAAAAGACATTTTGTTGTAGAGCCAAAATATGGTCATTCTTGAACATTTTGTTAAAAAATAACATCATATGATTGCATACGGGCCTCAAAAGCAGCTAGTGCCCATTCCCGCGCGTCCAAAACATTGAAATCATTTTATTTTCCGCGCGTTTTTTGCTTATAGCTCTAAAATTAGCACGGTGACACCCGATTATTTTTCCATTTTTGTATTTGGCATAAACCCAGCTTTTAAATTTTGAAATAAAAAATACATGGTCTTCGAGACCAAAACATTGTAATTTTGACTTTTTGGGGGTAAAGTGTACAAAAAATTAATGAAGCTCTTCTTTTAAATCTCCGTAAAATATCTCAGTCGATGTCTTCTCCAAGGAATAAATGCATGAGAGCTATAGGGAAGGGAGCATTTTGTCAGAATCTTATAGCAGATTTGTAAAAAACTTTCAAATTTGTTCGCAAGAATATAACTTTCAACAAATTTGATGTTACTTCTTTTAGTTGAAATGGGGCAAAAATGGGCCTTTTACCACCCCCACAGTTCCAAAACAAGCGCGGTGACCCCTATTTTTTATTTCATTTTTGTTTTTCATATGTGTCAGTCCTTATGTAGAAAAAGTTTTAAAAAATTCTATCGACAGGAAGTGTGGATCCCGAACTACCTTGACTGTGTAAACTCATACATTAATGTCTTTTAACCAATATTTTGTGGGGGTCCAAATATTTTGTGGGGGGGGCCCATGCCCCCCAGCCCCCCCGGTTCCACCACCCCTGAAACTGTAGCAGGATATGAATTATTCAGACCTCACCGCTCATTTTGCAGAAATTGCGTCACTTCTAGGGTTTCCCTCCCTCGGGCAAAAAAAAATCATTGTGAACAAAGAAACCACTTCAGTAAATGACACGACCTGTCACTAAGAATTGTGGTGATGAAGCACAGGACACCGGCCATGTGTGAGTCTAGTAGTATGTGTGTGTCGATCATGGACGGACATGACTTTCTGTACTCTTTCAATCACTGGTTTTTAGCCTCAGATCTATCAACCAAGCTATAATAGTTGTTACCCTGGCCTGTACACACAGCCGGCTAACACTTTTTTTATAATGCGACTCCAATATCTGAAAACAAACTTTGGACTTCCGGTCAGTCGACTAATTTTTTGAAAGGTTTTTAATCTCCCAATCTCAACATTCGATCATAATGCGACCCATGTCTATGTCTTGCTGTTGGGGAAAATTAAAATTAAACAGCCACAGCACAAATGAAGGGTTCAAAGCGAAAATGGCCTAAGTGCTTTTTAGGATAATTTTTTCGAATTTTCACCAAATCAATCAAAAAAGGCATCTGACGATTTATTTTGGTCTAAAATACAAGACTGAACTAAAGTATTTCGTTTTGTAAATCCTGAAAAAGTCGATACTTGATAACATACTCAAAATGAAGCGCCCAATGGGCACATAACTCAGACATTGTGATAAAGAACACAGATCTTAGTTTTTCATATATATAAAGATTAATTTGGAAAAGAAACTCAAATATAATAGTCTGAACATCGATCTGATATCTCAAAAATACTTCGCTGCCATCAATCCGGTTCGATAACAAAATATTCTGTTCTGTAATTAGATATCAACATAGCATTCGTGCTTTTGCTAGTTCACTTACAATCAACATTCTTCTACCTTTGTGTGCTTCCCTCTAACATTTTTTAAAGTATATACATCTGAAGGATGGCAAAATTTTTTTGTTTGAAAAAGATAGAGGATTATGAGAAATAGATTAAACTTTAGAGTGCCTCTTACTCAAGTGTTTTTGTGTTTTTTGCTTGTGACAGTAGGTGTAAGTGTCACAAAGAAATATTTCAACTTCATTCAGTTGGAATTGAGTTTTCAATGTTCTATTTGCTGACTCTTAGTAAAAGTTATATATTTTGACATCACCCAGAAGACAGTTCCCTATTCTACAGTAAATGAATGTAACAACTTTATTATTGGACTCCAGGAATGAATTTTCAGGCTGGGAATTAAGATTTTGTAATGGCACAAGCTAGAGTACAAACAGTAAATGTGTGCAATAGTTATCATTAGTAGTAAATAGCACTACTTAATCAAAAGAAAACAGAATTGTCATAAAGTAGCACTATTCTGTGGTATTTATAGTGCACATGTTTAGTGTTATCTGATTATTTTATTAGGTACTAATTTTGTTGAATGCCTTGATATCTTTCAGGCATTGTATACAGTTTTGGTCAATGCATGTAACACAGTAGAAAATCTTGAGCTATACTCATGTAAGTACATTCTTTTATTATATTGTATTCAAATATTTGAATGAGTTGTCATTATTTGTAGCGGAGCTCCGCGCGGGCCAAAGGCCCGCGCAAGCGGAGCACCATAATTAAGAAAATATGGTAAACCATCGAGCTCATTTGAAATCGACCACAGGAAGCCCGGATTTCAGGAATACGTACGTCCGTCCGTGTACATTCACGCAAAATTTGCTGACCAGTTATAGTGGGCGCAAAAACAATCATTATTTTTGCAGTTTGATGCAGTTTACTGAAATTTTTCTACAAAATGTATTTCTACACTGGACAAAGAGCACGAAACTGGTACAGCTAACCTGACGACTTGAAGAGATTTGACTGAGAAAGAGAAACAAAGACCGCGGCGCGAAAAAGAAAAATAACTACGATTCAACGATGAAAAGCTACTTCAAAATATTTTCACTGACAAAATGGTTAAAAGTCGCTCATGGCGTTTTTCTAACCATCCAAATGTGCAGTCAGTCATGCAGAGTTGTCATAATTTCTATAATAGTCATTCAAAGATGGAGATTTTACAAGTTGTATTTTCTGGAAGAGTTTATTTGACAAGTTTATCAGATGGCAAAAAAGGCGGTATTCTTCATGGATTCTTCGTGGCGTTTTTTAGTCATTACTTATCGACTAATCTACTTTTAAAAGTAAAATCGACTGTGTTAAAACTTTTATAAAAACAAAAACGACACAAATACGCGCTGCATTTGCAGCAATTCAAAAGAGGTGAACAGCAAGACGAAGACGACTCACGAAGATAATTTCACTCTGTTCATTCATCAAATTTTACGGAATATTCATACCACGGAGAGCTGTAGAATCAATGCAGATTTATCAACTATTTACGACAAAAAACTTTTCACACAAGATGTTTGTCAACAAAGTAGGACTGCCAGTTCAGGGAGTGGATGGAAATGCAAATTTAGTATTATGTGTGATCGAGCAACACGAGTTTGCCATCGCCGTTCCGTTGAACTGTGTAAACTTTTTAGAGGCGGTGAAAATGGTTTTTGCCACTTTTAAAATTCTAAAAACATGATCAAGCTTATTGTAATCAGAACTGAGTTCAGTAGAAAAGTGACAGTACAGGACAAGAAACGTAGCGCCGGTATGTTTACATTTTTTGACGATCTGCAGTGAAATGAATTTCTTTTTTACCATCCACATGAAAGCAGTTTGCAATAATTATATTCACTTGTTTTTGTAGGATATTTATCCATCGTTGATATCTTTATGTGTGTGGTATGGCTGCCCAATGGTAGCAATATTTAATCCCCAAATATTGGTTTAAACTTTGTCACAAAAACTATTTAATTTAATCAAAATTTAGAAAACTCATTTAAACTTTCTAAAAATGTATTTAAACAACGGTTTTAAAAAATCATTTAATCTGAACTTGTGAGAAATTTATTTAAATCTTCAACATTTAATTTTAATGTGAACTTTGAAAAATTCTTTTTGATTTTTGTTTTCATTTAAACTTTGGGATCAATTTATATTTAAACTACTTCGAAAATTTCATTTAAACTTTGTTGCATTTATGTTTAATCCTCCTGGGGAGAGCTCGGTCCACAGGAAGCCCGAGCTAATATAAACTTTTAAAAAGGAGCTGAAGGTCTGGATACCAGTACAGCATTGACAAAATGGCGGACAATCCTGTTAGTGAGCAAGTAGAATCGTTTTTATGGTTTGTTGTTGATGTATCTAGAAAGCTGGATGATAAAAGGAAAGAGAGAGAACTTAACCACGAGGACTTTCTCTGTGACCTGCTTAGACATCTTGATCTACTTGGTAAAGCCATTCAATTTTTAAATGGATTAAGAAATTTAAACCTTGATCCAGACGATCTCAAAAGCTGGAAAGAAATGGAAGATGTTTTCTCTAAAATCGAGAAAGAATTCCTTACATTATATAAGTACCATAATGAGCAGGCGGCAAAGCATCATAGCTCACTATCAGTGTCTGTTAAAAAAACTGGAGCTCCAGGCAGACCAAGTTTCTTTATTCCTAAAGAATTGCTTGTGGAATTGCGTGGACTCAATTTCTCGTGGACTTCTATATCTAAAATGTTTGGAGTGTCAAGGTGGACTATATTACGACGAGTTGAAGAGTATGGCTTTACAAATCTGCAGAAATATTCAGACATAACAGATGAACAAATTGAAAATATTCTAAAAGATTATATCTCACGTCATGGAAGTACTACAGGTGAACCCTTCATGTCAGGGTACTTTCGATCGATAGGTTTACACATCCAGAGAAGCAGAATAAGGTCAGCTCTCAATAGAGTAGATCCCCATAATACCATTTTGAGATGGGGGGCACTCGTGTCAAGAAGGAAATACTTTGTGAAATGGCCCAATTCCCTTTGGCACATTGATGGGCACCACTCTCTCATAAGGTGGAAGTTTGTTGTGCATGGTTGTTGTGATGGGAAATCAAGAAAAATTATGTTCTTAAAATGCAGCACAAACAACTTGGCAGAAACAGTCCTTCAGCTTTTCAAAAATGCAATTAGGGAAAATGAAGAATTATGGCCCTCTCGAATCCGTGTAGACTATGGAGTAGAAAATGTTTCAGTTTGTGATGAAATGGTTGCTCACTGGGGAGAAGGAAGACGAAGTTTCATCGCTGGCGCATCCACAAGCAATCAACGCATAGAAAGACTTTGGCGGGATGTGTACAGATGTGTTTCTCACTTCTTTTATTACACATTTTATGCTATGGAACAAACTGGAATTCTAGATATTGAGAATCCAATTCATTTGTTTGCCTTACATCTGGTGTTTACACGAAGAATCAACATGGCTCTAGAAGAGTTTTCAGCAATGTTTAACAATCACAGATTGTCAACTGAAAGAAACTGGACACCCAATCAAATATGGTTCAATGGACTTCTACATGTAGATCATCCAGTAAACAGAAGCAATCCTATTGATGATTCTGTTGTTGATCAGTACTATGGTGAAGACCCAGATAGCCCGCGCCCACAATCAGATGATGATTATGGTGTTGTAGTCTCGCCTGTTGAAATCCCAAATATGAACAACATATCCAACTTTGTATTACAGCAAGTAGATGTCGGAGCATGTTCTAATCAAGCTGGAATAGATATTTACATCAGAGTTCTACAGCTTGTTGTCCAAAACCTGCAAGAATATATGCATACTTGAAGATATGTGGCATGATAATGAAATTTATGAATTAGTGAACTGAAAGAGGTAATTAAAAAAGTTGAATAATTCAAAAACAATTTTAAGGGCTCTACATTTAATGCAATTTTCCATTGTTCTTCATAATAATCCAAGATAAGCTTTAACTTTTCAGAACAGTAGGGGTATAATGTTGTTTTTAATAGAATTTGGAGTTTATTTAGCACAGGTTTTTGTTGTTGCCATAGCAATACAAAATGCATAATTTAACAAAAAAGAAAACACCTCTTTGATTAAAGAGAAACATATACTATGAGTAAGATTAATCTTCATCTTTTTTAAAAGATCCTATAGATGCAACTAAAACTTTTTGCAGTTTTGAAATTTCTGGTGTAGTTTGAAAAAAGAGAAAACGATAATAGAGTAAAGTTATTTTAATATTAAAATATTTTGGTTAAATGATTACGAGAAACGTTTTGAGAATTGACGTCACATTTTTCTAAAATATCTTAAAAAGTAATTATTTTACAAAGTTATCAATATGCTAGCATTGCTTCTTTAAACTTTACCAGGAAATGCAATATTGTTTTCATTTCATAGGCACTTTAAGAGATGTGAAAGATAAAAGCAAATAATTTTTTAGTAACTATATTGACTATTGAGGTTATCACTGAACCAGAACAACACTGAACAATGTTTCATGTTGCATTTCTATTGTTTGTTACATGTACAAAGACCAAGAAGTGCAGTTCTTCTCCAGTGCTATCAGATTGTAGTTACTAAATACTGTATTGGTGAAGTGTTTTTACTCTACATGGACTAGAACTCATCCATCTTGAAGTTTTGTCCATATTCTGTACTTTCGGCATCCCAAACAAAGATGTTTGAATAACAAGTAATGAAACAGGAACATCAACAATTTATTGTATATATCAAGACCAAGCATTAAGCTTTAATAACAGAATAAAGTGAACTCCATATTAAGAATAATTTTGATACAATATATATATGCTGTTTTGCATTTTACTTGTGAAAAAAGTTGGTTTTTATTCACTAATTTGAATTTAGTTTGTCACATTGAGAAGAGAAAAGGTGAGCCTATGAAGAATCATGGGATACCATGATTTGCTATCATTTTTGTACGTTTGCTATTTTTCAGTTGCAATATCAACAGTCTTTTTAAAGACATTTCTTTATACATAAGCAAGAAGACTTAAAAGTCTTCTTGCTTATGTATAAAGAAATGTTATTTTTGCATTTTAGCTGCATTTTTTAAGTCAAAAATAGTAAACAATTAATCTATGCTTTGTGGCCTCACTTTTGTGCTTTTTGATGCAACAAACTTAATTGAAATAAGTGTATATATAGGTCTCAAAATTATATGAATCATCTTTAACATATATCAACAACATTTGTAAATATTCTTTTTGCAGTACAAATAATCTCTAACAATCATGAATGCTCACTGGAAATCTGCTCATAAAAAGACAGTGAGAACAATATTATAAACAAATCAGGTTGTATTGTGAATACTAGATACAGTTTGATTATGAAAGTCAACCCTTTTCTTCAATAAACTTTTGAATGATACTATGGGTAGCACATTTTCACCTGCTGAGTACAAAGTTGTCTCCAAAATGCACTTACTCTTTGGTGGCAGGCTGCTGTTAAGCACAATGGTATGAAGATGACTGTCTTTAAATAAACTGTAAACTTATTTATTTAGTAAAAAGATAACAACATGGCATAAATTATTTTAAATCATATGTTAATTGATATACATGCATTTGGGATGCCAAGAATGTTTCAAAGAGAAAAACATGTACATATAGTGAACACACATGACCCATTAAATGAAATCTAAAAAAGTAGTAATTATTTGTCTTTATTTAGCAACTAATTGTTGTTATCAATGAACCAGAAAAAGTCATAAGACAAAGAATAATCAAGTCAAGGCTTGTTCTGGTTCAGTGATATCTACAATTAGTCAGTAAATAGAGACAAAGAGATAGTACTTAAATAAAACATATTTCACAGGTCAAGTGCATTTACTCTAATAATAAGTTGTTAGTTTCTATTTCTTACAAATAATTATTTCATGCTTTACTGCTAAGACGCATCCAAACTTTAACAGGAAACAATAAAAACACAACAAATATTCTAGGAAATGGATTGAAAAATATAAATTTTTCGCTGACTAAAGACTTACTGAAGGGAATAATTGAATTTGCTTAAATAACTCAAGAAGAGCAAAATTAAGTTTTAATTTTCAAAACAAAAAGTTTTGTTGTAGTCTTGCAACGATCATGTGATAAATGAAGGTCAAGGTCAGAAGTCATGTGATAAACCTGTTGTAGTTACGCTGAAAACTTAAAATAATGAAACTTGAAGATTGTGGGTTTTTTGCTGGACTTTGAAACAATAAATACCAGTAGTCAGTATCTAACAGTTCCATTTTAACAAAAATCTTTCATGTTCACTGGCCTAGTTTCTGTTTTACAGTTCAGCAAAAATAACCAATTATTACAATACAGTAATTGTTAGCCTCAAATACTGCATTTAGCTGCTGGAAATAAATCCATCATTGAACTACACCGACCCAAAATAGTTGGATAAGAATGCCATATCATATACTGGGAAGAGCTCTTCTGCACTTGGTAGTTTTGAGACCAAGGACCCAATTGGAAGCAGCAGCACATTGGTGCAGGTGTGTGCCTTTGGGGCATACTTGTATATTGTGTCAGGTACTTGGTTTTCCTGTAAAATGATCAAAATTTCAGGGCATAATTAACATATGCAAATTTATAAGTGCACCAGTATCCAAAACAGTACAACGGTACTGTATAGTTCCAGTTATTAGACTCCCCTCCCCAAATAACACTTTCTTCAACAAGCTGTTAAACATTGCAAACAATCAGATCTATCTATGCTTACAATAAATATTTTTAAGAGTCACACTGTACATTTTGACAAACCGTCAGGCTTTAAAACTCAAATTCACAAAAAGAGTTTTGCTTTTTTATACAGCCAAAATTATTGCTCAATTTCTTCACTTGATCCATTCTTGCTCATACATTATTTTAAGTTTGATTAATAGTTATTAGTCATATAATTAGATAAATATTATACATACCTCCGGTGTCTGCCCTTTAATGAAATGAATAGATGGGTTTATAGAAAAGCCAAGGACAGGCTCTTCTGTTGCCCCAGTACAGAATGCAAGCACATTCTGTAGTGTTAAAGACCTTCTTCCGCTCCCTACTTCTCTGATGTATTTCACAAAAAGGGCATACATTTGTTTCTCCCTTAATAAGGCACTGGACCCTTCCTCAGAAAATTTGGCATGGAGTAACTTCAGCAAAATATTTGGTGTCAACTGGTGATTGCTTGGTCTTAGCAAATGTAGAAGAATAGGGAAGTTCCTCATTATCTTTGTGAGTCCAAAAACATCCAAGCCTTGCTGGATATTTGAAATACACTTGTCAGTAGTGGTTGTAATAAGCTTATCAATGATGTCTAGAGGCATATAACGGGGTAATTGACCATTTTGAAGAAGTGCAATTCCAATCATTACACCAACATGGTAGTAATCTTCAAAAAGGTGCTCTCTCAGACCATTGTCGAAATACTTCTCTTTGATAGAGATATTCATCAAGCGGATCCACTCCTTCCTTGGACCACCAAGATCTCTGGATTTTTCATTCATGAAATCAATCTCAAATGTGAGATTGAAGTCCTTAATTGCCTCAAATTCTGCAAATGTTGTATGCATGATTTGATTTCTATCAACACAGATATTATTTGTGTCTCCCTCTACCTCTTCAGTTTCACTTACTGATTCCAAAACTCTTCCCTTTACCATCTCCTTTTGGAGGAATCTTAGTATTTCCACGGGATCATTTAGGCCTTTTTCTCTAATAGAAGAAATAAGGCAATCTGTGGGATCACTGGAAGTGGGTGAGTGTTCAATAGTACCAAAGACAGGATTGTTGAAATCATCATCATCACTTTGTATTTCTACTGGATCATTCTGGTTGCTGGCAGATGGAAGGCTGTCTTTATTTTTAGTCTGGATCTTCTCAGTTTCTTCAGGTTTTTTGAAATCATCACCATAATCATCATCATTTCTGTCATCGACATCACTTCCATTTTCATGTGCACTTTCATAGATACATTCGAAGCCTTGCTTGACCTTTACATATAGAAGACCCTGTCCAGACATTTTTTTAATTACTGGGTAGCTAAATTCGGTCCCAGGACCAAGTTCGAGAGAGTTTATCTGCTTGTACCTTACTTTTACAAATTCGAAATCATTTTCGCTCAGAAGAGGGAACTTCTTCGATAGAGAATCTTTGATACATTCTCTAACTGTAATTTCCTTCTCATCATCAGATAGCATAATCATCCCTTCGGCGATGATGGAATCCCATTTTAGATGTTGTGAATCTTCATCGCCTTCCGTAAAACACCTTAACAATGCGAACTGTACAGGCTTTTTCGGTTTTGGGTACTCTGTCTTTCTGCTAAAATTCCTACTGTTGCTGTTACTGTATGGCTTGACTGCTCGTAACCTTTCGTTTCGATTCATTCGTCGCATCAACCCCCCTTGCGAACTAGCTGTTAGCATACTTGAGGCTCTGTCCAATGTTTCTTGTAGCTTGGATTGTTCAAATCTTGAGTTTCTAGTACTAGAACTTTGTGCCTTTTCACTCGATTTCAACAAGCTGCTTGCTTCCTCCAACATTTTTGCCGCTTTAGATAGATTACTTTCCATTTTGAAGGCCAATAAACAGGCAGGAATCGACAAATGGAAGATCAAGATCGATAGCGCAGAGAAGGCCTTCTAAAAAGGCGCGAATCAGTCACATTTTAGCTACCGAGCATGCGCAGCCTCGTTTTCAGGATAAGCTCGGGCTTCCTGTGGACCGAGCTCTCCCCAGGAGGATTAAACATAAATGCAACAAAGTTTAAATGAAATTTTCGAAGTAGTTTAAATATAAATTGATCCCAAAGTTTAAATGAAAACAAAAATCAAAAAGAATTTTTCAAAGTTCACATTAAAATTAAATGTTGAAGATTTAAATAAATTTCTCACAAGTTCAGATTAAATGATTTTTTAAAACCGTTGTTTAAATACATTTTTAGAAAGTTTAAATGAGTTTTCTAAATTTTGATTAAATTAAATAGTTTTTGTGACAAAGTTTAAACCAATATTTGGGGATTAAATATTGCTACCATTGGGCAGCCATAGTGTGGGTTTTTTAAATTTGATTCTTGTAATTCTTTGATTTGTTATTGAAAATAAAACGCTTGTATGAATTCGTCAGTGTACTCATCAGCAAGTTAAAATTTCAAAACTTCATACTAGCTATTTTTAATTGCGCAGTATTCACATTTGATAATTAAAAATTCACAACCGTTTTAGATAGCTAGATTACCAATAAGTAATTCATTTCAAATTTCACCAAAAAAGTGAAATTTTTGTCGGTATTGTTATAACATTTTTTTTCAAACTTGAAAGAGCGTAAAGCGAGTAGCGCGCGGGGATTTGTTTACAACTCAAAGAAGCCATTTGAGTGCTTTTCTAACTTCTCATTGGACAATCAATTTTAATTGACAAGTGCTATTTTTACCATGCATAACAACATATTTTTCGCATTTTTGCGTATAATAAAATGTTGTCGCATGCATAAAGCTTTGTGTATTTCAATTGATTATGATTATTTGATCATGAAAAGAAAATAACAGCAAAAAAAAAAAAAAAAAAGATCAAGATTTTGATAATTCGTAGTGAATGAACAAATGAAAAAATGAATGATTGAATAAATAATTCATTTAATTAAATCGGAGCTCCGCTATTAGGTTTACCTAATTTTTATATTAAATAATATAGAAAGTAATTATAATTTGTCTTGTTGAATTATGTTTACTGGACAATTTCTTAAGGTTTATCAGTCTTTTCAAGACAAACCTTGATTTTAGCACATTTTAGCAGTGGCTTTTATTATTTGGCTTTTGAAGATTATCAACTAAATTGTTTTAAATCATGTGTTTATCTTTTTTCACTTATTATGGGCTAGTTATGGACTTCACATCGATGGTGTTTTGATAAAGTGTAAAGAAAGGATTTTAACCCATGGAAATTTGCAAATTTTGTGAGTTTTACATGTGGTTTGTTGATGAATTTCATTTGATATGATGCTGCTGCACATATACCGTGAACTTCTGGTCCATAAACGTTCGGTGCCAAGGTAAAACCAAAACACAGCAGTTGTCACTGAGAAAGCTCTTCATTTTTAAAGAAATGTACATGTATGCAATGTTTTTGCATAAGCAAGACTTTGATTGTTCAATATACACTTGGCAATGTGGTGCACTAAAAACAAAGCAGCTTCTGTGTACGCATACAGCAAAATTTGGAATATCTCTTTGTTTGAGAGAACTCTGGAAGATGTTGTGTTTCAAATTTTGCTGGTTTTTATTCTGAAGGATACTGGTTGGTGTCCATATTCCTCCAAACCTATAACTTTCCACAGTCTAATTTTGAGAAACAAAAAATCAAATGCTTAGTCATTTTCAGACAGAAAAGAACAATCGTTGAAGGGCACTTCAATTCAAATTATTAATATAAATAAAAATAATGTCTTTAATATATAAATAAAATGCATATTTATATTTACCAAATTTAAAGGTATTTTACAATTATTGAAAAGAAAAATTAAATTCCTAAATTATAAGAAGCTAATCTATTTATAAAAACTGATTTTAACCGCTCTATTTTGACTTGAGGTCCCTGCGTGCTCTGCATTCTAAGACCATACTTGGTATTGTTATTGTAGGAAGAATTTATATAGTGGGTGATCTTTTTTGTCCTTAATTGTTTTAAATAATTTTGTATCCCTATGATTCATTATAGTTCTGATATCTTTACGTTCTAAAATATATTTGTTTATGACATCTATCTAAAACGTTTTGAACAGTTGTAAGCTCAGGAGTAGAGGATCCATAAACTGTAAGACAATAGCTTAACTTAGGCATAATGATGGATTGATATAAATTATCTATTTCTTTGGGTGTTGCACCTTTGAGTATAATGATAAGTACATGAAGATGAAACAACTGTCATATGAAAAAGCTCTCGGAATAGAGTTTCATTTTACCTGGAATGTGCCATGTTTCATCTTTTCTTCTTTGGTCAGTTACCAGTATGTGTCTTCAATATTTTTGAATGAGAAGGCAGAGAATACTGGGCAGTATCGCTCAAGGATATCACCATGCTTTTCACAATCTTTTGGTGACAATGGGAATCTCCTTTAGTTCATAATGTGAGATACAAGAATGTGGCGAAGTGGCACCTTAGTGCAGAGTAACTTTTTGGGATGTGCTGCAAAGCCAGCTTTAAACACAACAGATTGGCCATTGACAGTTTTGCCACCAAAAGAATCATTAGATTGTCCTCACATATTTCCAGCTTTTCATCAAACAACAAGGAAGCTGAATTGCTCTTGATATCCGTCCAGTGTCAAGTGCTTCTTTCTTCACCCGTTTCTCATCTACCCGAGCAGCAATTGCTGCGGGTAAAAAAAACTTGTGCAAGACGATGTTTCTTTATCAGAGAACTTATAAAAAAGACTATTTAAAAATACTATGGTTATGTTTGTAGAGACCGTGTATTATACAGCTAGCTAGCGATGAGCAACAGCAGGTTAACACTCTTCACTAGTGTTATAGTTATAATTATAATACAAATACAAATATTTATTAGTACCTTTATAAATCCTATTTACAATCAAGATGTTGTATTTAAAACATATATATTGGTGCAAGCTTTCTACATAACCATAAAGGGCTAATCAATGGTAGAGAACTAGTATTCACGATTTAATAAATAATTTATTGTCAAGAAACAAAAAGGAAAAGGTACTAAAAATACAAAAAAAGTAAGTAAAACATTTTCTTGCACGCTATTTTTTTAATCTTTTCAGTTTATCCGCACTAAGCTCCATAAATTGCATCTTGATTTTTTCACATTTTGTCTTGATGAAGTGAATCTAGGGGGAAAATATTTAAATACATACTGTAATTTCAATACAATGCTTTTCTTGAAAGCAGAACTGTTTTTCATATAGAATGTTTTTTGTTTATAAATTCTATCATTCGCTTGAAAACAAGCTTCTCCAAGATAGATAGATAGTGAAGATAGATAGTTTATTGAAAATAATTACATTGCAGTCTGAAGACTGAATTGTATAATTACATAAATTAATTATTGTCTATACACATTCATATGGATATTTACAATACAAGAAATATATATATATACACACGTTTAGTAGCAGTAGTGTTCTTTGGACTATTTTTAGTTATACTTTTTGTTGATTAGCAATCTATAACAAGATTTTGTTAAATGAAATTGGACGATAATAAATTATCGATATTTGCATTCAAACTACGCATAACATGAGGATATTTCAATTGATTTCAATTGGGCCAGTTTGTTTGATAGTTTGACACAATTTTCCTTCATCTTTTTTCGATCATTATCAAAAGAGTTTATATGCTTCTGTGTTGATTGCATTTTGGTTTTGAACTCATCATAGCTATCGCTCAGCCAGCTTACTGTCTTTTGCATCTCGTCGATTTGAGTGAGTTTGTCGATAATCGTCGAAAATTTCGCCTCAAAAAGTTTTATAACTTCTGCAGGCCACAAGAAATGCAGGTTTTGGATACAAGGTAGTTTTCAGCCATGAAATATATGCACCATACCTATTGAAGTCCCTTTTAGGGAGTCCTTCAGTTTTATTTGAGTTTGTCCATGTAAAAATGGAAAGAACAGCTTCTGACATAAGACGGTTGATTCAGTGTCCACCTAAAAATCTTCATTACAAAAGTGGTCTGAACAGATATCACTTGCTTCACTATTCTTAAATCAAAAGAATATCAAGTTGATATAACATTTGAGTTTTAAAATTGATTAGAGTAGTACAGGACTCTTGTCACTGCGCATCCAGCCGTGCATATGGATCTGAATAAAAAATGTTTGCAGCTTTTGCTGACTCCAGGATGTTTTGAAAACCACGAAAAATACTTGCAATCTGAATTATGGTCTGATTACTGTTTGTGTACAGCTGTCTCTTGGGAGGTTCTGTGTCAAACAGAGCTACTTCATTATTTGTACATGTCTCAGTGTTTTCGCCATTAACAACCGTTATTTGTTTTAATTGATTGCTGGTTATTAGCCATCCTCTAGTCATGTACCTCATCAGACATGTTATCTATTTCTTCCCAGAAAAGATTGTGACCATTTAAAAACTTCAATGTTGGTCATTTCTCTTGGTGAAGTTCTTAACATTTTCTATAGAGTTCTTTAAACAATGGAAGTTGAAGTTCTTTTATATTATTGCATAAGCGTTGTCCCTGACTAATTAATTAAACTAACTAATTGGTTTATATTTTAAGTTTATGAGGACACTCCATTTTGTTTAGGTGTTCTTGTATCCTTCTTCTAATCCCTGTGATAGCAAGTTTGTGAGGACAGAGGCAAATTCACTGTCAATTGCTTCCGTGACCATTTCACCATTGATGTCTTGCTTCAGTTTTTCTAAAGCATGAGCTTTTGACAGCTCATTTTTTATCAATGCATCCAAGGTCTCATTTTCCTGCCCTGTTGGCAGTATGCAAGATGAGTCTTCATCGACAACTTCTTCATTACTATTCATTGAGTTGTTTGACTGCAAAAGATTTCTTTCATATGCAGCAAGGGCTTTATCAGTCATACAGCCCATGGACGAAAACCCTTGTTCAAAGGCTTTCTGAAGCGTAGCAAACTGCTCATTAGAGCTCTAGTTTGTCAAAGTGGCATTGTTGTTGTTGTTGATGTACAGGTCATTCTTGTATCATCAAATGTGATGTGAAGTATTTGAAAGAAAAATTCTTTAAAATTACCTCTAGTTTTCTTTCAACTAGCATGTTGCAGGAAGAATGCATGGCAAAGAATGATCCATGCAGGCGCAATGCTATGTCATGCGATCCCTTGTTGCGTTTCAAGGTAGAATCAAGTTAAGATTATCAACAATTCTGTTTTGCGAAACCTGAAAATGGAAATGATTTTGGACAATCTGAAATCAGATTTTGGATTGGGCACAAAGCTACCTAATTCACCATTGTATTCAACCCTTGTTACCGACTTATTTCTGTAGTGCTGCCATTGCTAGAAGAATTTCAAAGCCCAATTCCATTTTCTGTGTGAAGTGTCGGACACCCAGCTATCTTCAAACTTCTGACAATCCGAATCAGAGATAGGTGTTCAAAATCGAGCTCCTGCATAGAAAAGAAGTATTTTTTTTAAATCTGAATTTATCATCTCATGTGACATTGGCGAACTGCATGAAGAATGGTACTTCCCGAGAAAAAATATCAGAATACAACTTTTGGCTATAAAATTGAACTAGCCAAATTTACCTTTGCTTTGTTGAAAATTGTCTAATATCAATGTTTCAGAATTGTTTTCAACAGCACGACATTGAAAGGACAAAAACGTCATTTTTTACACGTTTTTTTTTATTTTTAATTTATTTGTAAGCGTCATCTTCAAACGGCTGACAGAGATTATTAGCAAATGAGCAAGGAGTGAGAAAGATATTCTCGTGGTCTTTGAACTGTTGGAAGCAATAATCACACCATCAGAAATAGAACTGTCCATTGTGCAATTCACAAAACTGAAACATGTATGTAATCAAATCATGAAAATTCCCGTTGGACATCCCTTTTCCTCTTCATCCAATCAGTCGTTGTATGAGGATTAATAGTTTTTCTTTAGTATTGTTTATTATTTTCTTTTGTATCAATGCTTAATTGCAGTACGAAGCTGAAACGAATCAATGTATCCGCGTTTGTGTTTTTTTTTTCTTATGGCGTACATTCGCGGACAAAAATAAATGAAAATAAAACACTGTTTGAACTTTCGATGTCGAAATCACGTCATTTGAAGTTTGTCACAATAAACGAAATCGAAATGGCATCATTTGAACTTCAAATCACTTTAAACAAAGTCAAAATTTTGAATTATTTTAAAATTTCAATTCAAATCAATATGAACAAAGTCAAAATCTAATTCGAACTTTAAACCATTTGAAATCAAATTCAAATTGATTTGACAAAAAACTTAGAAATGAATCAAAATCAAAATTTTGATAATCGAACTTCAAAATGATCTATTCCAAAGGAACCGGTTCCAGAAGGACCCAAGGGGGACTCCAGATAGTAACATGCAGGGATGCTTGTCCGAAAGTTGCAGAATGGCCCCTAAACAATACCAGAGTTATATTAATGTGTGCGTGGAAGTATAAGATCTAATACCCCTAAAAGATACAATGAGCATCCCTATCCATTGACATAAGGGAATCCCTTCAGGACCCTGGCCTCCCTAATCATACATCTATTCCCATACATACATTTATATGCCAGTCATATTGACAATGAATGATCTTTCTCAAGTCTACACTCATTCATACAATTCTGTTTGTTCAAAATATTATACTTTTATACTTGCATCTGTTCCACTATAGCCATAAAGATGACAATCACAAGTTGATTGAATTTAGAATAGTCATAGATGGTGCCATAGATGGTTTTTCCAGACGATTAGATACCATGCAGGTACGTACATCAGCGATACACTGTTCGATAACAGCATTCTGTTGAGAGATGGGCTTAACTGACAAATATAATTGGGTATCGTCAGCATATGTGTGAATGTTTGCTAGGTTTTTAGCAGCTACTTTGAAAAGTCCTGAGGCATAAGTTAGGAACAGAACAGGTCCAAGACAACTTCCTTGAGGTAATCCGGACGCTAGCTGAAAATAGTCAGACAAATGTTGCTTAACCATAATCCTTTGCTGTCTCGAAACTAAGTAGGATTCAAACCACTCCTTGACCACACCAGCTATGCCAAAGTCGTTTTCCAAGATATCTAGCATTAGACTTGACTGATTGATGGTATCAATGCATAATTATTTTTGTGATCTGCAGTTTCCTGATAAATGTCAAAATTCTCCTGAAGTCTTGTTACAATAACCAGGCGAAATTTATCAGTTTTTTGGAATATTTTTTTTATTTTGCTCACATAGCAATCAAGGTTTTTTTTTAGAAAATAGATTGTTTTCCAGTCTAAGAGAGTCAGATGTTGTTGAAAGACAACGGTTTTTTGATTGAATCAACCGCCATAATAGCCTAAGAAAGTATAGAGGGCAAATAATAAAAAAATGTGAAACAGGGATTAATAAACAGTTCGTAATAGTACAAATTAAACAATAGAAAACATGAAAACTATAGAATTTGCATAAAATTGCACTATTTAGTAGTACTAAAGTTTCATGGATATATTATTTGCACTCAAGTTTTGAAACATTTGTAAAAATAAACAGTGAACATGAAAACTTCATACAACGCTGTACACAAACACAGTGTTTACTAAAAAACAACAAATGAACAAGTGTCACCAAGCACATGAACATGTGAGAAATTAACATAATTTTCATCCAAACTTTCAGATGTTCGATAGTGGACAAACCTGTCACAAAGTTTTTATTGATACCATTGTCAATTACAAGATCTATAAGATGCCATCAGTCATGCAACACGTTTTCAACTGTTATACCTCTGTCAGTATTATGGCAGATCGATTAGGGTTAGGTTAATTTACTCGTCTGTCAAACAGCCACATGTGATGTCACATGATCTTTCTTAAAAATATGATTTTTGTGATTCATGGTTTTTCATCACAAGGACATCATGTAAAGTGTGTATCTTTACTGTATTTATTTTCTGAGTCAAATACTCTCACACAATCTTTGTTATTTGATTCCACAATCCATCAATATAGAGCTGTAAAGCAAGTCATAATATTTGTAAAATCCTTTTCTGGATAGTACTTCACCTAAGTTTACATTGATGCTGGTTCAAAACCAAGAATTATCATGTGATCACATTGAATCATTTGTACATACCTTCTTTGTTTGCATTGATAATAAAACCTGTCCAAGCATCCTTTCAGTGATTTTGAGTGAGAAACATTGACCATTATGGGCAGTGTTTCAAAGTCCAAACATAAATACGTATTCTGGCAACTTAGCAATGAAAGTATTTTGTTATTACCACGATTTTGCCATCCAATCAACTAAATCATCTTTTGTTAATGACATTTGAGAACTCTTGAATTATTAATGAATTTCACAAGTCAGGTAAAATATTCGCATCTGACCTTTAAGGGCTTTAAATCGCCTCGCCGTTTTAAATCAGTGACTTTTCATGAGGAAACATTTTGTAGGTCACCACATCCATTTACAATTAAAAAAAAGTCCTGTGTTTCTTGTGTCTTTTTTCTTTAAAAGCTCTATCAATTCAAGTATTTGAACTTTAAGGTTGTCACACTGTTTGGAAAAATTTACCGCACCTTGAAATTGCACCTCATTGGTATTACCTTCAGTGGAAGATTGCTGGTCATCATAATCTTCATTATCCATATTCAAGTCATCACTTGTTTCATGTTTTCAAATGCATTGCTCTCATTTTCAATTAAAATATTATTTCAGAATTAGCAGTGTTGGCATCAGATGATTGCATTGACAGTTGCAACAACAAGGCTGGGATTATGTTATTTATATTGGGCGAAGACATTTTGAAAATGACATCATTCCAACATTGTTGGTTGAAGTCTATTAGGACAATATGGATTGGTATCTTGGTATATGTAACAAAATCACATGCCTTAAGCCTTGACACTGCCATCTGTGTCTGGACTTGATTGTGATAAGGATGTGATTTCTTGATTCTTGTTTACCATCGATTCTGAAAAGCTTCTTAAAAATGATGATAAGTTAAATTTATATAGCGCCTCTTCCATTGCTGTCCAGTGGCTCTTTACAAGTTCAGTGATAAAGATGGTAACAAAAATGATAACAATAATTTAAATTGATAATAAAGGCGAATGCTAGCAAATTACTACGACGTTCCGACATCGTCCGATGTCATTATCATGTATTTAATATAAACAGTGAGAGCATATTTAACGTTAATATCATGCTACATTGATTATAGACAAACGATATTCATTTACAAAGAGTCAGTCATAAAAGAGTTTTGCTTTGATTGAGTCCGATTGGACGTTCAACGTTGGTGATCTTTACCTGATGAGAAGCATTTCATATATTAAACAGTCGAACTTTTAATTTAAATAAATAAAAAGGTACTTAGGCTAAGATAAAACAAATAGAAAGAAAATCTAAAAAGCTAGAAATAATTTGTTTGTTAAAAATGAAAGGCTAAGCTAATAAAAATATAAAAGGTTTAATAAGAAGCGTTGTTTTTAAAAGTCTCTTAAATTGTTCTACAACTTCTATTCTTTTGGATAAAGATTTGATAGCACCTGAAAATGAACATTTGATTTCAACAACTCACAGCATTTATGTTTTCAGATGCAATCAGGACTTGCTCCAAGCTCACTTTGATCTTGTTATACAATAAGTCCAATGTCTTCCAACACTTAACCATGTGAAATATGTTTAAATAGATTTTCATAACTTTAGCCATGCTTTCATTGTGAGTGCCAAACTGCACTGGTTCAGGTGATTCAAAATTGTGTGGTTTTGATGTAATAGATCAAATACGAGTGCGAGTGTTTCATCACGGGATCCAAATACCGAGAAGGTGATGAAAGCACGAGGCCGTAGGCCGAGTGCTTTTAGCACCTTTGAGGTGTTTGGGTCCTGTGATGAAACACGAAGCACGTGTTTTTTATCTAACTTCTCAAACTATCATTTAAAATTCATAACTTTAAAGCAGTGTTAGAACCTAAATTGATTTGAACAAAGGAGTTCCTTTATAGTGGTATGCCAGCTGGAATGCAGTATAAAACACTTTGCTATACTTTGTTAGCCTCTTGGGTATAGTTAAATTTGCTTAAGCAGCTATAAAAGATTGAAGGTGTTTTATCAATTCACTTGTGAAATAGTATTTGAAATGGCAGGTAACAATTCGTCTCTTCGCTTTCGCAATCCGAAAACTCAAGAGGAAAATGCTGAAGTGCTTGCTGATGCAACGCCTAAATCTACACAGTACAAGACCAAATGGGCTATTGAAATATTTAGAAGCTGGCAGTTGTCGAGAGAGAGAAAATATCCCACGCTTGAAGTTGGCAATCCATTTAAGGATTGTCAACTGAATAGCGTACAAGCAGTTGACGAAGATGTCAAAGAAATGAGTGCTATTTCACTTAACTATTGGCGAATGACTATTGAATTATTTGACTAACCGAATTGCATCATTATAACTGAATTGTTTAATTAGAACATATAATATAAAAATTATGTAAACCTAATAGCGGAGCTCCGATTTAATTAAATGAATTATTTATTCAATCATTCATTTTTTCATTTTTTCATTCACTACGAATTACCAAATTCTTGATCTTTTTTTTTTTTTCTTTTTTTTTTGCTGTTATTTTCTTTTCATGATCAAATAATCATATAATCAATTGAAATACACAAAGCTTTATGCATGCGACAACATTTTATTATACGCAAAAATGCGAAAAATATGTTGTTATGCATGGTAAAAATAGCACTTGTCAATTAAAATTGATTGTCCAATGAGAAGTTAGAAAAGCACTAAGATGGCTTCTTTGAGTTGTAAGCAAATCCCCGCGCGCTTCTCGCTTTACGCTCTTTCACGTTTGAAAAAAAAAATGTTATAACAATATCGACAAAAATTTCACTTTTCTGGTGAAATGTGAAATGAATTACTTATTGTCAATCTAGCTACCTAAAAGGTTGGGAATTTTTGATTATCAAATGTGAATACTGCATAACTCATTAACTAGTATGAAGTTTTGAAATTTTAACTTGAAGATGAGTACAATGACGAATTCATACAAGCGTTTTATTTTCAATAACAAATCAAAGAATTACAAGAATCAAATTAAAAAAACCCACACACATAAAGATATCAGCGATGGATAAATATCTTACAAAAACAAGTAAATATAATTATTGCAAAGTGCTTTCATGTGTATGGTGGCCTAGGACTGCCATAGCAAAATATGGGATTTTCACGGTTTTACTTTCATTTATTTTTATATATCATATGCTATAAATTAATAATTTTGTGTTTGTTTGTTTGTTTATTTTTATTTATTTATTTTTTTATTTATTTTTTCATTTTTATTTTTAAATGAATTTTGTTTTATTTTAATTGTTTATTTTTTTACTTTTTACTTTTTTATTTATTTTTACTATTTTTATTTATTTGTTATTTTATTTTTTTCATTTTTATATTTAAATGAATTTTGTTTTTATTTAATTTTGTTTTTTTTGTTTTTTTTGTTTTTTTTTTGGAACAAAAACAAATTAAATAAAATTGAAAAAAGTTAAAAAAAAAGAAAAAAGAAAACAAAAAGAAAACAAATTACAATGAAAGTGAAAAAAAAAAAAATCGATTATGTCCGTGGCCTATCGTTGCCATAGACCAGAATGCACTTTGGCACTAATAAATATTCAAAGTAAAATCGTCCTATGAGCTTTGGATCACTATTGCTGATCCACACTTTGGGCCACAAGACCTTTCTACTACATGTATCAATACAGCCATAAATGGCAATCGTAAATGTCCAATTTTGATATCCCATAAGTTTATTGTGACCATCTAGGGAATGTACATTGTTAGGGCCTGGTGACGTAAAGTGGCCTTTTTCCTTTTTCTTCTTAAACTGAGGAGCTCTTCGTTGCAAAGCATCTGGGTCTAAATTATACATGACTGCATGTACTACATCTCTTGGGACTTTTAAGTTATACACTTGTCTTGGTTTTTTGTGCAATGCACGGTAACCAAGCAAACTACCGGGTCCTTCCATTTCTGTTTTGACAGCACTTTCGATCTCATTGATTGTCATGTTTCGATCTGTATACTTAATTTCAAAGAAATTAAGTCTCCTGTCGATAGTCCTCGTGCTCCAAGAATACATATTAAAATCTCTGGATACAAAATCTAAAATCTCTTTGCGAAGAAGACCTTCCTTCACGTAGAGTTCCAATGCATCTTTCAGTTCTTCATCCTCCTTCCATCTGTCATTCCGTATTCTTGTCGGCATGTTGAATGTCACACGTTCTGTTTCGCGCTGTGACCCCTGGGAAGTGTTTGTAGTGCCAAAGTGCATTCTGGTCTATGGCAACGATAGGCCTATGGCAACGATAGGCCACGGACATATTCGATTAATTTTTTTTGTTTTTTTTGTTGTTTTTTTTCACTTTCATTTTTTTTTTTCAACTTTCTTCAATTTTATTTAATTTGTTTTTGTTCAAAAAAATAATAATAGTAATAATAATAATAATAAGTAAAAAATAAAAAGTAAAAAAAATAAAATAAAATAACATTCATTTAAAAATAAAAATTTTAAAAATAAAATGAAATAACAAATAAATAGAAATAGTAAAAATAAATAACAAAGTAAAAAAATAAACAATTAAAAATAAAAACAAAATTAATTTAAAAAATGAAAATGAAAAAATAAATAAAATAATAAATAAATAAAAATATAGTTGTTATATTTGAAATATAGCTAAAAAAAAACAATCACAAAATTATTAATTTATAGTATATGATATATAAAATTCAATGAAAGTAAAACCGTGAAAATCCCATATTTTGCTATGGCAGTCCTAGGCCACCATACATGTGGATGGTAAAAAAGAAATTCATTAAAGATCGTCAAAAAATGTAAACATACCGGCGCCACGTTTCTTGTCCTGTACTGTCACTTTTCCACTGAACTTTTTGTCCTCAGTTCTGATTACAATAAGCTTGCTCATCTTTTTAGAATTTTAAAAGTGGCAAAAAACATTTTCACCGGCTCTAAAAAGTTCAACTGAACGGCGATGGCAAGCTCGTGTTGCTCGATCACACATTGTACTAAATTTGCATTTCCATCCACTCCATAAATTGGCAGTCCTACTTTGTTGACAAACATCTTGTGTGAAAAGTTTTTTTGTCGTGAATAGTTGATAAATCTGCATTGATCTACAGCTCTCCGTTGTATGAATATTCAGTAAAAATTGATGAATGAACAGAGTGAAATTATCTTCGTGAGTCGTGTTCGTCTTGCTGTTCACCTCTTTTGAATTGCTGCAAATGCAGCGCGTATTTGGTTTGTTTTTGTTTTTATAAAAGTTTCATCGCCGTCGATTTCACTTTTAAAAGTAGATTAGTCGATTAGTAATGACTGAAAAACTCCACGAAAAATCCACAAAGAATAGGAAGAATACCGCGGCCTTTTTTACCATCTGACAAACTTGTCAAATAAACTCTTCAAGAAAATACAACTTGTAAAATTTCCAGCTTTGAATGACTCTTGATGAATTATGACAGCTCTGCATGACTGCACATTTGGACGGTTAAAAACAGTGAGCGTGTTCACACTAGGATGTTTTAGAGTCACTTAAACATAAACAAGCGTTCACACCATCTTAAAGGTGGTCCGTTGGCATTGGATACCGTGGATTAGCGGCTCATCTGGCTGCTATTTCCAAGCCAACTATTTTAAGGTTTAGAAACAGCAAAGCAAACACTGGAGCCAATCACCATGCTCTCAAATTTTAATTCCGGAAGATGTGTGACAAGCAATTTTTAGTGATAAACTACAGATTTCACCACGAGAAGTTCTTTCTTGAGTGCATTCTTAGACACACAACTTTACAGTTTTAGCTTATTGTCAATTGATTTTTCTTTCTTACTAATATGGACCAAAGGAATCGACAACCACATCCACCATCGTACCAACAGCATTCGTAAGTACAAAATTGGAATTTTGATTGCGAAGGCTTTATTTTCATAGCAATCGATGCATTTTTAACTTTGATTTATTTCGGTTACAGTCTGCCTTATCCAAGTCACCCGATGTACCCTCGGGCACAATTTCATCCGAATGCTCTTTATTTTGTGCCGAGCAATAGTAACAACGCTGGAATACGAATTCCCAGGCTGATTCATCGCAATTTGCTGGTATTTCAGGCCTAACTACTATCCAATCTTCAGCGCCAAGTACTAGTAGCTCCGAAGACAGCAATAGTGATGGAGTACGATGGCGGGACGATGAAACTCGCATGCTTCTTTCTCTGTGGAGAGATCATTTCGTCGAGTTGAAAAACAAAAGAAACACTGCTAAAATATGGGATGAAATAGCTAAAAAGCTGAATCGAAAGCTTCAAAAAGCCGGCGAAACACTCTTTCGTAAAGGAGAACAGTGCAAGCGAACGATTAAAAACCTCGAAAAGGAATATAAAGTTGTAATGGATGCCAAAGGCAGATCGGGAAACGGTGACAAGAATTTTGAAGAGGAGTTCGAGTATTTTGATGTATTCAACGAGCTGCTCGGCTCAAACCACGACATTACACCAAAAAGTATCGTCGAGGGAAAAGGTCCTTGCTCATCTAGATCTACTAGTTCACCTGAAGGCTTAGCTGATACTCATAGTTCTGAGGAAGCAGATGCAAGTGATGAAGTCGACAACGATAATAGTAAAGAAACCCCCAAAACATCAAAAAAGGGTAAAGAAACAGCTCGTGGAATAAAGCGAAAGCGAAAAAGTGATGGTGTCGACTCAGCCGATTCATTATTAGATTTCATGAAGGAAAGTCAGAAAAGAGATGAGGAGTTTTTTGGAAGACTTGCCGAGAAGGAGCAGGAGTTTCAGATAAAGCTGGCAGAAATGGAAGTAAGGAGAGAAAAAGAAAGAGAAGAAAGACAAAATGCATCTATGCTTACCCTATTTAAAGAAATTGCTAAAGCACTTAAAGATTAACTATTAGGGACGTATTTTACTAGGGGGAAGGGGGTTGGTTATGTTGAAAGGCGAAAACTTTAAAAAACATCGCGCAAGCTCGAAAAAAATAATTCGCACACAACAATAGGGGAAAACTGCATGACCAACCGCCCCCCCCCCCCCCCCACACCCCAAATACTTATTCCTAACGTACCTAAGCAATAGACTACAACGGCCTTTATGCCCATTTATTGATTCATTGTTTTAATCATCTATGGATCAAAATATACTTATATATTACAATCATCAATATTCATTTTTATACATGAATCAGTGTTTCCTCTAAAATTACTTTATTTTTTTATTATTTTATATTAAGTATTATAATATGCAATGTTCAAGTTTGCAGACAAAATATATCGAAAATTAAAAAGTAACTAGAAGTTTTATTCAATTATTAAGGATGAACATTATTTACTATAGCTGAATGTTACAGTTTATATATTATATATTACAACAATTGTACAATATATGATTACGAAATAAATGTTAATTTGGTCTAACTATCTTATCTAATACAAAAAATCTTTTATCGTATCCCGAACAATGTGGGCTCCTGCTCCACCTGCTGGTGGATGACCATTATTTATGTGAATAACTTGTCCAAGCCTACCATTGTACTCTTCTCCACGGGTTTGGCATATGTTGTGCAGTATGCAACAAGCAATAATTGTCTCAGATACAGTGCTCATATCATCCTCATTAACACTGTCAAGGCATCTCCAGCGACCTTTCAAAAGTCCGAAGGCTTGTTCAATAACAACACGGGTAGAGCTTAAGGCCCCGTCCACACGTATCCGGATACTTTTGAATCCGCAAACTTTTCTTTCCGGATACAAAATTTATTAGCGTCCACACGTATCCGGATTCAAATCGAATTCGCCGTCCACACGTATCCGGATTTACTGTTGGGTCCAGGACTTCTCTGCACGATATTATCAACGGAGCATGCGCATATGTTTGTTTGGCGCCATTGGTGTGGAGTTGTTTGGCGGCAAGTTTAGATTTCGTTGTTTACACTGATTTCCTTGAAAGTTCTAGCTTTTTATGATGGCACAAGCAAAAAAGAATGACTCAAAACCACAACCATTCATATGGACCGATGATGAAGTGGAACTTTTGTTAAAAATCACTCTGGAATACAAGACTTCCAAGGCAGCAGAAAACACCGACTGGGAGTCTTGTCAATCGAAATATGGCGACCTCCTAAATATGTTCAACAAACAGTATCCTACACCTGAAAACGCCGCAAAGATTGGCAAAGAATACCCTCACAAAGTGGGTGAACTGGCAAAGTCTGTGTTGACATCAAAACTGAAAATGATAAGAAAAAAGTTCCGAGAGGCGGTAGACTCTGGAAGGAAAAGTGGCCATGGAAGAGTCGTTCTACTGTACTTCGAGGTATGTCAAGAAATCTGGGGAGGTTCTCCTGCAACAACCACTATTGCAGGGGGAGTAGAGACCTCAGAGAGCGATGGTTTGTGCGAGAATTCAGAGACATCATCGATAGAAGGTGACAGCAGTCATCTTGATATTGAAAATGTTCAAAGTCCAGAGACCCCAAGAACAACAACAACTGTAAAAGAAAGAAGAGATCTTCTGGACAATAGACTCAGAGGCTACAAATCAGAAAAGTTGAAGAGAAAATTAACAGCTGAAAACCAGCTATTGGCCATTTCACAGGAAGAACTTCACATTAAAAAACAAATTCTTGAGAGAATGGAAGGCACAGACAAAGTTTATGCCAATAACATGGAAAAACTCACAAATAACATGGAAAAATTAACAGAGTCCATTTCAGACGCTTTTTCATTTCTCAGACAAATAATGACACCTCCAAACATGATGTCAGCTCACCAATTTATGCCTCAACAAATGCCTAGCTACAATATACCTGCACCCCGTGCATTCCAGCCGGGTACATCTTCAAATAGTGGACAGTTCTCCTACACAGAATCCTTATATTCAAATAACAATGACAATTTATTATAAATATAGTGCATGCTATTTGGCAAATATAATATGTAAACAGTGTAAATACACAAAAGGAGTCTATGAACTTAATTTACAAAAAATGATTATAAGAAAACATTTTTTCATTTATTGAATCAACATAGACTTATTTTCAAAGCCTGTGAACTGTTAATGTTACCATTTACTAAAATAAGTTCCAGTTTACAAATTTCAGAACATTATTTATGACACAAATGATTATTATAAAAAACAATTTCATTTATTGAATCAACATAGACTTATTTTCAAAGCCTATGAACTGTTAATGTTTAATATAAACACTTCATTCCAGACAATGACAATGTAAATCAAATTTTATTCAATTAAATACATGGTCAAAGTAACTAGCAAAGCAAATGACATGTTATTGTTTAGAAACCTAACATTCGAAAAAATTCCCATTTGACAAGAATGTAAATAGCTCAACAATTTGAACTGCTCTCATTCTTGTCCAATGGAAATTATCTTGTTTCACAACAATTTACAGAATATCCTTGTAAATCAAATCCCCGATGCAACACATGCTCATGTACCCTAGCTTGGATTGTACTAAACAATGAATTTTATGAAATATTGTCAGTGTGAGGCTTGGAATAACAGGAACTGTTTAAAAATGCATTGATAAATGTCAAATTATCAAATAATGAAAAAACTATTAAAAAGTTATTAAAAAACAGAGAATGCTGAAAATGTTGAAATTGGGTTTTAAACCTGAATTACACAATGACAAACTGTACAAAAAAATGTAAGAAATATCTTCATTTCCTATAAAGGGTTTTTCACTTCTATATTCCTATTTGTCATAGTTACTACTTACTATTATTATCAAGGATATTTTTACCAAATTGTGAATTCTTGCACATATCAACACAATTAGCTTATCAACACAGTCCTGTAATAGCTCTACTAGGATCTCATACATGCCCATTGTCTGATAATATATTAACTATTCCAAGCATTTTCATGGAGAATTTTAAGGGTCAAAATATTCGGTGAGGGTTCTTCTTATTTTCTTGGCTACAGTTTCATTACAGTCCGTTCTGTAGTTGTTGGCAGGTTGAACAGGCTGAAAGGTTCTATCATAGTCAATTGCCGAAGAAATATTGTCTTCACTGATTGTCTCGTTGTTCAATTCACAAAAATTGTGTAACACAAAACAAGCATAAATGACACTAGCAATATCATCAATATTAATATCCATTGCTCTTTTCAAAGCTCCAAACCTTGCTTTAAGTCTGCCAAATGCACACTCTATAACCATACGTGATTGGCAAAGAGTCATGCCAAAATATTGCTCTTGCACTGTGCTTCCACCATTTGAATATTCCTTCATAAGGTATGGCATTAGAGGGTATGCAGGGTCTCCTAAAAGGAATACAGGTACTGGATCACTATCAGGTAGTATTTGACGCATGCAGGCTGGTATTTTTCCATTCTTTAGATGGGTGTTGAGATTTGAGTTGGAAAAAACTCTGGCATCATGGACACTACCAGGCCACTTTACTACTACATCAAAAAAACAGTATTTGTAATCACATGCTGCTTGTACGTTCAAAGAGTAACGGCTTTTTCTGTTAATATATTCTGAGGAGTTTAATCTAGGCTGTTTTATTTCAATGTGAGTACCATCTATTGCCCCAAGGCATTGAGGGAAACCGTGCACTCTCTGGAAATTTTCAACATAGTCTTTCACCTTCTCCTCTGTGAATGGTGGCTTGATATATTCACCAGCAAGATGTGTTGTAATGGCGTTGCAAACTTTACGAATTATCTTCGACACAACTTGACGAGATAATCCGAAGGCATTAGCTGTTTTTCTTAGGCGTCCTTCGTCACTCAGGTAATATAGTGTAACAGCGACTTGTTTCACAACATCCACTGGAGTCCTCATTATAGTTGTTTTTCCCTCGATGTATGGCCTTAAATTGTCTGCTAATTTATGAAGTGAGCATCTGCTCATCCGAAAATTCTCTCTCCATTCTTCCTCTATAACTGTTTGGTCTACAAAATTGTCCCACCAAGCACTTGTTCGGCCAGGACGAATCCAGAATCTTCGAGGACGCGGCTGTCTTCTTACTCGTTTTAATTGCTTTCCACGTCTTTTACTTTCATCAGAAATTGACAAAAGCTTCAAAATTTCAAGCCTCCGTTTACAATAATGAAAGTGGTGGTTGATTAATGTATAATTGAGCTGCAGACACGCAACAAGGCTTGAAATAAGTCCCAGAAGGACAGTGACAACAGTTCGGTCAGCCATATTGAATGTTTATAAACGCCAAAGACTGGAGCCGAGTTTGTTACGTCATCGGATCAGAAAGTATACGGATACGCCGTCCACACGTATACGAATTGTTATCGGATTCAAAAGTTTCCACTCTGAAGAGCGGATTCAAATCTTTGCGGATAGGTATCCGGATTCCATCGGATGCGTGTGGACGATACCCGTATCCGGAAAGAAAAGTTTGCGGATTCAAAAGTATCCGGATACGTGTGGACGGGGCCTAACTTTCTGTTAAAATTTCTTTCGGACTGGGTACATGTTCCTTCAGGGTATGGCTTCATCAAATTAGGTCGAAGAGCATAGGCGGGGTCACCTAATAGTATCGGTGGCACATCTATTTGACCGATTCGATCAACCGGGTCATTAGGAAACTGACCATTTATCAGTTCATTCCCAATTCTACTTATTCTAAATACACGGGCGTCATGCATTCTGCCAGGATATCCTGTGCTTACATCAATAAATTTGTAGTTGGCATCACATATCCCTTGTAGTATAACACTATGAAATGACTTCCTGTTGTAATAAGCATTCGGGCTGTCTTTCGGTTTTTTGATAGGGATATGTGAACCATCAACTGCACCAATAACCTGAGGAAACTCGCTAATATTTTGAAATTCATCAATGGCTTTTCTGACTTCAGCGCGAGTATATGGAAACTTAATAAATTCGTCCATCTTTCTTGTTAGAATAGAGCAGAATTCATGAGTAATCATAGATGTTGTTGACTTTGGAAGACCAAATTGTAGACCACAAGCTCTATAAGAATCTCCAGTTGCTAGTCTCCAGAGAGAAACGGCAACTCGTTTTTCAATAGGCACAGCATTTCTTAATGGAGTGTCTCTTCGGGAAAGCTCTGCATCGACAAGTTGTACAATATACTCGAACGTGGCTCTAGAGACACGAAAGTTTTCTCGCCAGACTACATCATCATAACCGGTATTATTAAGTATTTCATTAAACCAAAACTGTGGACGTGGTAGCATCCAAGCACGACGATCAGTACTTCTTTGATTTCGTTTGTAGATATGATAGACGAGAATTCTTGACAGTCGTCGTCTTCTTCGTAGGAGAAGCAGCCGCTGTAATCTTAAATTGCTCATCTTTGATCGTATACGAAGAACTTGTGAACGAACTCTCTGATGTAGACAAATTAACCATTGTGAGATCAAATACAAGGAAATGAATTTAAGCAATCGAGTTCGCAGTATCATAGTAAAACAGACGTGCGTTGTTTGCTCTCGTGTTTAGTAGAGTGAACCGCACATTCAACAAAGAGCGGGAAAGATGATTGACAGTTAATGTGATCAAGTTGCCTAAATCGAATTAATGTGAACGACTTGAAACTTCAGACTACTGCTACACCTAAGTAACTTATAGTGTCAGTGTGAACACGCTCAGTGTCATGAGCGACTTTTACCCATTTTGTCAATGAAAATATTTTGAAGTAGCTTCATCGTTGAATCGTAGTTATTTTTCTTTTTCACGCCGCGGTCTTTGTTTCTCTTTCTTAGTCAAATCTCTTTAAGCCGTCAGCTAATTAGCTTTACCATTTTCATGCTCTTTGTCCAGTGTAGAAATACATTTTGTAGACAAATTTAACTGCAAAAAATTATTTTGGCGTCCCGACTAAAACCGGTCAGCGTTTTCGCGCGGTAGTGGTACACGGACGTTGTACGTATTTTCGAAATCCGGGCTTCCTGTGGTCGATTTGAAATGAGCTCGATGGTTTACCATATTTTCTTAATTATGGTGCTCCGCTATAATTGTTTGATTGTAACTGAATTGTTTGATTGCAACTGAATTGGAATTGCTAAATGATGACTGAATTGCTTTATTAAATATGAATTGCTTGATTATAACTAATTTGTTTGCTTAGTTTGTCCAAAAAATCACAGTTAGCTCAGTGGTTATATACTTGGATTCGCATGCGAGAGGTTTCGGGTTCGAGCCCCGGGTAGGTCATAAATGCTATGTTTCATATAGATACAAAAAATCGATAACAAAAAATTGATTCTAGAGAAATAGATATAATTAACGAAAGAATTGAAAGAAAAAGAAAAAAAAGTTGAATAGAATAAATGTGAATTTTTTTAATATATGCAAAGAAGATCCAAGGTCCTAGGGCTTGGATCAAATATCCAAATCCTAGGATGTTGGATCTAATTTGCATGACGATGTTGGATCGCGGTATCCAAACTTTGCACGTGACTCAAATATGCAGATGCTACTGGTTAAAAAAGCTATGAATTATTAATGAGTTTTAGAAAAAAAGTTTCTAAAGATACACCTGTTTATGGTTTGTTCTCAAGTGTTTTCTGTCTTGTATAAATATGTTTTCTTGATTTGGCTGTGATCATCAAATGTCATGATATCTATCCATGTTTTGTTCACTCTTTCATTCTCCCTTGAAGAAAGTTATTTGCAAAACAATTTCACTTTTTCTGCATTTTCTAAACAAATATTCCTTTGTTCAACAAAGCGGTAGCCCTAAATTAAAAATAAATAAAGTTTATATATGTACGTATGTATGTATGTATGTATGTATGTTAGTTTCTTCCTGATATCTGATATCATGTTACCTGGTGGTAGCACTTTCAGCGCATCGCCAGGGGGGGTTGGACAGGATCAGTAAAGCATTATGGGGATTCTTTTGAACCATAATATATAATTCAACGGTTATTTTATTAAATATATCGACCAAACTGTAGTTTGACTTGTTTATGAAGTGTACATGACATCGTATTGAAAAAAACTGTCATTGCTCTCGCAAAGCAGCAGCCGGTGATTTTGACATAGTTCACTTTTTGGATTTTGTCAGCAATTCAAGTACGAGGAAAATTACTTTAGATTACTTAGTTGTTGGCTCATCCTCTGGCGTACCTGAATGGCCTTGTATATCGCCAACATTTTGGTTTATTTTGGCGTCAACCATCACTGTTGTGCTGGATCGCCTTGCACCATTGCCGTGTAAGGCGTCTTGTACCGCTTTGGAGATTGTGTTGACCAACATTGTCGATCACCAGGGTTGTTGTGGGTAGGTCATCTGTAGTATCATTTCCTTGGCCGCAAGGGCATCCTCTTGTTGAATGGCATGGCTTAATAAATTAGAATATAAAAGATTTAATGTTGTGGATAATTCCAATAACACTTTACTTTAATTTTCTCTGAAGATCTTCATATCAAATGTCTGGCCAAACATTTGGTGTAAATTTGCAATAAAGCCCTCCACGTCATCTGCTGTAGATGCCCTTGGGTGTTTTGCAAGTAGGTGATTTTCTTTCCGTCTTTTCTCTTGGCTTTCGACGTTTGTAGTTATGGCAATGATTATTTCCTTTGTAAATCCTTTAATGCCTTTTATTGGTCTGTTGAAGAAACGTTTCTTTATAAATGCCATAGTACACTTATGGGGGCCCATCCTGGTTTAATAGCTTTAATTATTTTTTCCTATTATTGAATTATTTTTTTGCGTCTGACAATTAATGTATAGTGTTTTTCAATTATTAAATATATTCTAAATACTAAATCAATTAAATAGTAATGTGTCAAATAATTTTTTCGTGTGTTTGAATCATTTTTGTGTCAATTTATTTTTTCGTCTGTTTGAATTATTTTTGTGTCAATTTATTTTTTCGTGAGTTTGAATTATTTTTGTATCAAATTATTTTTTCATGACTTTGAATTATTAAGTACATACCCATAAGTCTGTGCGGGCCGACTGAAGCCAGATAGGGCTGGGAACTTATCCCACAAATCCATGCAGGTGTAATTGCAACACGGCAACATAAAAATGCATACAGACAATACAAAGCTGACACTGTTCTGTCTTTGTTTCAAGATGGTGTTCAAAGAATGGGTCTTCCATCAAGAATAAGAAATGACAATGGCATGGAAAACTTCATGGTTGCGCAGTATATGTTAGAACACAGGGTATATGTTAGAACAAAGGGTATATGTTATAACACAGGGGAGGAATTTGCACTTCAAATGAACAACCATCCAGTGTCAAATGAAAAAAGCAAGTCGCTTCCTCAAATGTGGCAGGAAGGAATGCTTGAAAATATGCATTCTGGACATACTGCATTACATCCATCAGAAATTGAGGAGTTTGGAATTGACCCAGAGGGATTACTCTCAGTGGAAAATGAAGATTACCAGGTTAATATATCAGTCAATCTTTCTGAAGAACAATTCAAGCTACTTCACAATCCACTGCAAGTAGATGATTACTGTGGTATAGGTTCTTGTTTACATTGTGTCGAAAGAGTCCATATTTTTCAGCAGTGAAAACTCAATATGTTATTGACTGCATTTGTTTGCCCTTGAAGTACCTTGACTGTGACTGGCAGCCTCAGTAGTTTCAATTTTGCTCAGGTCCTGGGGTGGGACTCTGGGGGTAAATGACTGGGGGTGGTAGTTGGAATTTTTTCAATAAAAAAAATAACTAAAAGATTCCAGAAGTATTATTGAAAGGGCATGGCTAGTCTGATTTCCACCACTAAAAGATACCACAAAAATAATTTTGCAATGATAAAGACATATTTTGTAAACATTTGGACTTAACAATTTACATGAAAACATTGAAAAAAACCGATTTTTGTTGTATCTGCCACTTGCAATTATTCATTTTACCTCACTTGATAATGGTGACGCCAAAACGTCGCGGTAACATTAAAACTATTCGTTTAATATTGTTTTCCATTTTAGTATTGTGCTTCTCCAAGCATCTACTGATCAAATATGTCTCATTATCAAAAGTATTTTTGTCAGTGAAGAGAACAATACCATGGTACCTCTTTATATAAGAGGGTCCTGAAGGGGGATCCCATTCCCAGCATAGCTTTTTCATTAAAACCCCATTGCAGTTTTATGAAATCTCATTTTCATAAAGTAAGTCAAATACTTTTACATCTGAAGAAAATTTGACATTCTTTGAGTAAGAAGTCTAACACGACTAAGACGTGTAGGCTGCAGTAGATTTATTGCAGAAGAACAGAGTCAACAGATTCATCCTCAAACTTCATCATCACTGTCCGATTCACTGTCGCTATAACTGTCCTCTTGTTCATATACTTCATTTTCTTGATTTCAAGCTGTGAGTCCTCACTAGAATCACTTCCTGTTGAGAGCTGTTGAGGAGTTTTAAATTTAGAGATTTAAAACTGTTTTTGTTTCATAGCGATTTAAAGGAAGTGTGCCAGCTTTGTCCTTTGTATTGTCTTGACTGACATTCCTTTGTCTAACACATTTGCCATGTCTTTTAACCCATACTCTCATTTTGGCTTCTTCATTTGCTTAACACTTGGGAGGGAGGCCTGGGGAGGCCGGCTGAAAAACGAATTATTTTACAAACTAGACGTGATTAAAATTTATATACATATATACACATTTGGAAATATACTTTAGCTAAATATTCTATTTAAGTCTATTTGTTGAAATTGTAACTATTATACACAATAAAAGTGGACTTGTGTCTATTTGTTTTGCACTTTGGCAGTCTAAAGTAGAGTCTTTTCCTAGTGTTTACTGTATTGTCGTTACGAGGAGGTAAAAATTTGTGTAGTTTGTGATCTGGATTGTCTATAATCTCTTTGAATAGGGAGGAGGCCTGAGTTTGTCTTGGAGAGGATAGTGTGGAGACATTTAGTTCTTTTAGTGTGTCACTGTAAGATGAGTTGGGAAGAATAATCCTCATAGCACGCTTTTGTAAGCACTCCAAATCGTCCAATGAGTATTGTGGAAGAGAGTGATGGTAGACAGGGCTTGCATGCTCTGTAACAGGGCGGATACATGTCAAATAAAAGAGAAGTAAGTATGTAGTATGTAGGCCTGGAGTTGATCAAAGAATCCTATGTAACGGTGACTTAAAAGGTTCACAGTTCAAATTTCAATCTGTAGCCTTACCAAATGGGCTTATTGGGAATCTATATGGTCCATTAGAAGGAAAATGTACAGTGGTATGCTTGCATCATCTTGTCTTCTGCATGATCTTCAGCAGTTTTGCTACTCATCTCTGACAGGACGTCCAATGTGCATTTATGGGGACCCACCGTACCCCCTGCGGCTAGATTTACAGGCACCATAGCGAGGTGTGGTGCTAACACCTAAAGGATTTTCAAATACATTATTTCCTATTTGAAATCCCTAGACGAAATGTAAAAATGTAAAAGTTGGATTAAGTGCTGTAGGAAAAAATGTATTTAGTATGTGTCATACTACAAAATGCCCACACTATTTTATATGATTCACTTACATCAGAATACTTTGGATTAGACCCACCTGATTTAGTTGCCTGCTTTGTTTGAAGCCACTAAACTCAACAATATTTGTCAATTATGTTTATATCACTCTAAACAAAATAACTCCCAGTTACAATTTATTCAATTAATAATAAAACTTTATGCAGAAGAGAAATTTACTGACTTTGGATCTTGTTTCAGGACAAGTGAGTGATCCTAGCTGGGCTTAGTGCAATGTTAATAAAAAAAACATGTAATTGAGTGCACACACTTAATCCTTGAAACAAACAGTATTAAATGGTGTTGATTAAACAATAGAAAACAAAGGAGTTAGTATATTTACCATCTATTTGAGCCCATTTGTTTCACAGATGAAGTATATTCAAGCAATCAATTAATGTTGGATTATTACTTATGGATATCCGCTGATTATTTTCCTACAGCATACAAAAGAAGTTACACAGATCTTTTTATTTATTTATTTATTTTATTTGTTCAACTACATTTATTATTTTTGTCAAAGCTTGCTCAAATTTTCATACAGAGATGGCTTATCCTACAAACAGAAACTTGCCAATTACTGATCAAGAATAATTTTTTAATAAACTTTTGGGAAACACAAGAACTTTAATGGATGTAGTCTACATCAAACTGTTATTAGTTTTTGTCTGCAATAAGTAAAGCTTGTGTTTGCTGATGTTGCTGCTGCATCAACATCATCATCATTTCATTTTGCTTAGCCATAGCTTCGGTTTGTTTCTGCTTTACTTCGAACTCTTGTTTCCTAATCTCATAGTCCTTTTCCACCTTTTCCTCAAGATAACGAAGTGTGTCACTTCCAGATTTTCTTTTCTTTACAGGTTGATCATCACTTTTTCTTTTTTTTTATCATACAGACGCTGCATTGCTTTGTCTCTTGCTTCAGCTAATGCCTTTTCAAACTTTTCATGTTCTTTTCTTGATCATTGTCTTCTTTCTTTTTCTGTTCTTCCTTTCTCTCTATAATCTATCATTATTTTATCTATTTAAGTCTTATTTGTTGATGTCCCAGTTGCTTTAAGATCTTCTGCATTTTTCTTTTTTAAATCTCCAGTATTTTAAGTCTGTCTCTCACAAACTTCTGATTCACGTTCAAATATATCTCCTTTAATTGGTTGGGGCTTTCTGCAGTGCTGTCTAAACGTGCCCTCGTTTTCTACTCCCATTTTTGAACTTCCACAACTCAAAAAGGATCAATTCCCTCCCTAACATAACATGTTGAGTGGTCCATTTCATCTGTGGATTTCTAAACAAAAATACATACATTTATGAAATTAGATACAATGGGCTTGTATTTATGCTATTTTAAAAGATAAATATAAATAAATAAATTAAAAAGATACATATTTCACATAAGCTTTAATGAAATAGACTAATTTCTATATCGTTCTGCAATGAATTAATTTACTACAAATACTTAAAGTGTCTGCATTAAATACTGCTAAATTGGATTAATTATTTTCTATTGTGATAATAACAATAAAAAACAGCACAAATTAAATATTACATGCGTTTATTAAATGTTTGTACTCTAAATATTCTATACATTTTGGATTCGAACAAAGTTCTAGTTTATTATAAGGCTTTAAAATAATCAAAGGAATGCAAGTGGCAGTGGTTAGCGTAACCTTTTGAACTACCAAAAAAATTGAAAGAAGAATTTTTATAACATTTTTTCCATTCATAATTAAGAAGAAAAATTAAGTTGCCGTTTTAGCTGAATACAATCAATATGACTTAAAAAATCATTACACTTTCATTGACTTACTTTGAAGGAGTTGAACTCGAAGATATTTAAGCCATTTGTTTCTAAAACAAAGAAAAATCAATATACTTCAAATACTGCGTTCCATTTTTGTTTTGTTCATTCAAGAAAAGGAAATAAAACGAGAAATTCACACAAACCTGCAGAGCTTGAGAGGACGACTTCAAAGTTTTGCATTCGGCGCCTTTTCCAAGACGACTTGACACCTGATGTTATATCCAGTTGCGCATGCGTAGTATGAACTTCCGGGAACTAGACATCATCATCTTGTGAAAAGTCGTCGATTCACAAGCTCTCTTTAATGCCAATTCGCAAACAACTCTTATAAATGTCCCCTTTTTCTATGTAGTTGTTTTTTCATAATCTGAAACTGACTGTTCATTTTGACCATTTAACGCAGCGTATGTCAAGGGGTCGTGTAGTGCTTCTAGCTTCTGCTTCTTTTAGTACATGGTTGTGGTCTTCTCTCATGGAAGTAGGTTCCTGAGGGGTTTGGCTCAGGCACATATATGTGGTCTTTAAAGTGCACATCTTGAAAGATGACGTAATTGTTTTCCAGTCAATAGGACGGTAAATCATAGCTTAATCGTCATTACCTTAATCATAAGTTATTCTGCCATTAGCGATTTTAGGCAGTCACTCTTTCCTAGTTTTTCTTAGATTAAAAACAAAATTACTTTTACATGTAATTGTAAAGAAGCGAACAAGAGGAATTTAAAAGCCTTTTACTAACCAGGAACCCACGGTTGTGGATCATAGTTAAATGGGAAATGTGTTCTTCTTAGTACGTGTATTGCACTGTGGAATGGTACATTGTCATTGTGAATATAGCCGTATATCCGTTCCAGATCGTCAGGAGGTACAGCTTCATGGTCAATAGTCTCAAATTTTAAGGGATCTCAAATATCGTTTTCAACATGGCAGAATGGCTAATTCATTAATGAACAGAGCAATAAGAAAATTCTCAGACCATCATACAAAACAATGACATATCATAATATATACTATAATTAACACAAAAACAATAATAATAATAGAGTGAAAAGGATTGTTATTCATCGTGGATGAAGCATATAAATAAATAAAAAGTTACTTATCATTTGTCTCACGATGTTAGTCTTGTAAAAAACGCGACGTTTCGACTGCATTCAGCTAGTCATCATCATCATCATCATGATGATGACTAGCTGAATGCAGTCGAAACGTCGCGTTTTTTACAAGACTAACATCGTGAGACAAATGATAAGTAACTTTTTATTTATTTAAATAATAATAATAATAATAATAATAATAATAATTCTTCAAAATAATAATAGATTTAATTCTTATATAGCTTATGAGATAAATCTCAATACGCTTTACAGAAAAGGTAAAAATGTAAATGTCTACAAAACTATAAAGAACATATATTATATATGTAACACAATTGCTAAAATGCTGAAATGATAATAATAAAGTGTCATTGAATCATATACAGCAAAAGTAAAATAAATTATTATTCTTTAAAAATTTGATATCGTCATGTTTAAATAAAAATGTTTTCAAAGAGTTTTTTAAAAGTGTCAACTGATTCTGCATTTTTAATGTCCTCAGGAAGTTTGTTCCATTGTTTTGGTGCATAAATGGAAAAGGCTGTGTTTCCATAATACTTCGATCGTAAAGTACGAATTGGTTAATCGATAGTTAAAAGTTCACTCAAATAATCAGGAGCAAGACCAGATACACATTTAAAAGTCAACAGCATAACTTTGAAGAGTATTTGCTTTCGAACGGGCAGCCGATGTAGTTCTTTCAGAATAGGAGTTATGTGTTCTTGCTTTTTGGTCCTAGTAATGAGTCTAGCAGCCACATTTTGAATCATTTGAAGTTTGGATATATCAGTGTCAGACAAACCAAGAAATAGACTATTTCACTTGTCTAGTTTCAATAGTCCAGTTTCATGGTCTTCATTGCTCAGGCTAAGCTTCGATAGTATGTGATATATTCTTTTGTACGAGGTACATCCCTTGGGAATGCACCAATCCAAAAACAATATTCATACAAATGGTTTTGTCTGGACTGTTTTGTTGATTTACTTACAATTGAGGCTTAGCCTGAGTAATGACGAATTTGAAAATGGTCTATGAAACGAAAGCATGTACAAGTCGTTCAGCGGTACTAGGCTGATGTGTATCTTTAAAGTAATCTGTCGTGCTCTCTAATAGATTTGGCAGGTGGAGGTTTCTGAGTGCGTCTTTCTCTGATGCTGCTAATGTGTCTTCTTCTTCATCTACATCTTCGCAATCACTTTCTTATTCTTCTTATTCTTGACTCTTGATGCAGCATATACGATAGGAATTCATGGGATTTCTTTTCAGCCATGAAGCTGCTCTTTTATTTGCTGTTGGTAAGCTTCTTAATTTGTAAATGTTTAAGCGACGATCCATTGCTGGTTGACCATCCTTTGAAAACTGCAGTGACTTCTGTGCTGTGATAACCATTGGGCACTTGTTGATAAGTGATCGTGCAGTTTAGCACTTAACATCGTGGACAGTGTAGCCACCTTGGGTTAGTATCTTCCACTTGTCGATACCTGATTACTTTTCGAGGCCTCGTCGAGCAAGATGACTTCTGTAAAGTTCGTTATCCTCCTCAGAGATAGTGATTTCAGATTTCAGAAAGGCAGAACTGCTAATTCACTGCTGAACAGAGCAATGCGCAAATTCCAGAATATAATGAATACATAATGCATCAATGTAGATCTTTTAACATTCAACGAGAAACGGTACCTTTGACAATGCATTTATTGAATAATACTGTCTTCTTTACTCGATATCCTGAATGTTTCGATAACAAGAAAAACATGATTTTATTAACAATATAATATTCCTTTACACGTTTATTGATTGCCACACAAAGTGTTTCATAAACAGTTCTTTCACTAACAACTTTTGTACTAGATACATATTGATTAACTATTTTCTATATAGCTAGGCTATTTTCTCGTGAAATAATGATCTAGCGTGTCCCCTTGTGAACATGCAATTTGTTTGGTTCGTCTGAGACGTTTTGGGGCTGGCTGTGTTGCTGAAATGCTCTTTGTTGCTTTTGAGTTGGCAATGTCGTCTGTTTCCTCGGCTAAATCATTGTCACAGTAACTTGTATCTTTTTTGGGGCTCAATGATAGTTGTACTCGACAGGTCTTCTGGTGTCATATATCTATTCAGAGCAAGCTTGTGGTGTACTCTTTAATATACATTCTTACACATTCCCCTTTTATCTCTTCAACAGCTTTGCTGTGGACGGTTCCTCTGGATGTGTGGTGATTTTTGAGCTTTTCCTCTGTGATTTCAATTAGTGTTTGCAGCGTTTTTCTTATCTCGTTATCAGAGCATTTCTCTAGTTTATGTACTAAGATGCTTATCTGTTTCTCCTGTTCTGGTACCTATGATTTTCTGACCACTTTTGCGGCATCTTGTATCCTCTTTACAGCTTCTTGTTGAAGTCTTTATTGGTGTTCGATGGCTAACCTCAACATTCGTCATTCTTGAATGAAGTCGGACAGGATGTGTATTACGTCAACAATTGATGTCCCACTCTGTCATTTGTCTCATCGTTATTTTTTCTTTGTTCATTTCGTCGTTAACTCGCTTCAAAATCTTTTCATATATTGGGCCTTTTAAGCTTTTGGGATGGTGTTTTTCTAAGGCTTGCACTAGCTCATCTCGATAATTTGTCGTTTGTGAACGTAATATACCAGTGTAACCTTCAACTGGTGTGTGCTGAAGTTGTCTAGTTTCTCGTGAGGTATCAGATGGTAAAATCGCATCTTCAATTGCCTAATTTCATGGCGCGCAGGGGACTGGCACTACCGGATTTTCCCGGACAAATTTTATTCCAGACTCAAGATGGTGGGCAATTCTAGCAAATTAGAAACAAAAACTGTTTCTTTTGAGCAGATTTTTCACAATATTTCGTCTGAAAATCTTCATAGCTAAATAAAGAAAGACTGAAGTATTGCTGTAACCCTAACCCTTTAAAGTTGAAAGTTTTTGTTGAAAAAAATCAAAAAAGGCTAGAGCCACTCAGAAAGTCAAAGGTTTTGTTTGATAAAAAGGTCACTAGAGTTCAAGAAACTTTCCATTTTTCTACAGTACTTGAGCCTCATTCTATTCCACCACCATCAGCAAACTGGAAGATCGTTGGCAAAACATCAGAAGTGGTGGTTCCGGTACGACTAAGGAATATCAGAAGGCGAAGTATGCTGGTGGGAAAGGGCAGTATCAAAAAGCTTACAAACTATTTTCTTCAATAAAAATAATGTCTGTTAAAGCAATTAGTGTTCTAGTGCAATTTACGTGAAAGCTAACATTCTTAAATCAAACACAGGCAGTGTAAGTAGACCTGCAACTATTTTGTTTTACAAAAACACACCTGTAAAAGCATACTGTAATTGTGCAGTTGGAAAAAGTGGATTGCGTTGTCATGTTATAGCTCTTTTAATACAACTTAGTTACTTCAATGATAATAAGAAGCTTTATCTTAACATGACATGCACTGAAAAAATACAAAAATGGCATAAAAAAGGACAGTCGAATACTGCAAGAGTTGCTACAGAAGTGAAGTTGAAGTACCTGAGAAATCTGCGTTTAGGCAGAAGAGACATAAAGAAATTAGGGAAAAGAGAAAAGTTATCAGTGCTAGTTTCAATGACTATAGTGGAATACATGAAAGAGATGGAAGAAAAAGTGAGCACTAATATTAAAACAATGAAACCAGTTGATAATAATTTTTTCTCTGTGCTATCCAATTATAAAAACAGGGAAGCAGGAAGTTTGATGAGACCACAGAGGCAGTGTGGAGACCACAAACAGCTGAAGTCAATAGTGATAGTGTCACCTTGTCAGATACTAATCAGAAGGAAATTCATCCACAATTTATCCTTTTGAACAAATTAACTTATGTCCCAGTGAATCAATGCACTAAGGAATGGAGGACTCTGAGAGTTGGAGTAATCACTGCCAGTAAAGTTTCATCATTGCTTGGTTTCTGTGGGATGAAAGAGTTTGATAGCTCTTGGTTTGCAATTAGAAATAAACATGATGAAAGCGTTCTTCACCCCAAAAGGTCTAGATTATCAAACTTCATAAGAGGAAAAAAAGAAGAAAGCAATGCACTACATCAGTTTTGTCTTGATTCCTACCTGACGATTACCAATTGTGGGTACATTAAACACCCTACTGACCAGTGAGCACTGTATATTTTCCGATTACAAAAAACTGTCTTGAGCTCAATAATGTTTGAGTTATTAGTGCACATTCTTGAAAATAAGCCCATATCAGAAATCTGGGCACATTTTGAACATCCTAGTCTTGAAAAGTTAGGAAATAAACTTGAAGGCTCAATTCCTAATTACCAAAACACCCGCTATTTTAGATCTTGGGCTAATTCTGAAGCAAAGTTAATCAAATGATGCAGTTTTTCAAATGGCATCTAGTGTACATTTCATTACTTTATATATTATATATTCGATTAATATTATTGCAATATCATTCGTATGACCAAAACATTACTGTAATGATGTGGAAAAACCTTTGAACCTTTGTAAAATGATAAACAAATTTGAAATGAATTGTAATGCTTGTAATAATTGTAACTTGTAATGCTACTGGACAATAAATGATAATCTATTGTATTGTCATATCTATTCTGAGGTATTAAATGATTCATTTTATGTTCATTGATGCTCAACTATTGGAGGTAGGTACAGTCATAAAAGAATAGGCAGACTAATAGTAGTAACACTGAACACCTTGTTTTCTTTTCTTTTTTTTTATCTACTACTACAAACTTAATAGTCCACATTCTTTCATGGTCTTATGAGACCATTAATGTCGAGATACGTGAATAATATAATTATAAAAAGAATGAAAGAGGTGGTGTTGCATCTGTTGTTTTCTCGTTGGGCAATTTGTCTTCAGCTTTAGCCCCGTCTCTTGTAGAAATAGGGTTGAATAGCAAATTGACAATATTGGCAAAAACTTTATATACATGACCTAAAATGTCACATCTCTTCTTGTGCCAGCAAGCATTTAGAATTGTACAATCTCTCATGCGACCGATTAGTTTTCATTGTAATCACGAAAAGCTCTAGGCGAAACTTGACCAATCTTGTTTGATGGAAGTGCATGGAAGTAATTTGCGTTCTTTAATGGACCACGACATACCATTATTTACTTCCATAAGATCATAGTCTATTCGTAGCTGAGTCATAACTTCACAATATGGATCTGACATTAAATCAATAATTCACTGCATGTTGCCGAGCAGACATGGTTTGTAGTACTCATTAGTTGCTAAACTGTTAACAAATTCTCTCAGATCACACTTATAGGTGAATGTGTATCTGGCTGTGTTTACTTTCTTGTAGACTTTTCCATGATAAAGACCAGAGATTTTCAAAGTCTAAGAGTTTTTAAAAACCTAGACAACTCAGAACTTAATCTAGACCTCAAAAGCACGCAAGTGACATTTAAACAAAAGGAACATTTAAATTAGTGAAATAATTACCATCATTACTATCATTGGTCTTTACATCTTTGTCATCATCACGATCATCATATACATTTCCCTAATTCGGTTACAATGACTTTCTCGTGATATACAAGACCAATCAAATTGAAAATGACTAGAAATATTGTTTGGAGTTCCAGAATAATGTTTCTTGTGTTAGATTTTTAAAACTATTGATATTTGATTATAGTCATTTGGTTGTTTTAGAAGTGTTCCTCGAATTGTGGTTCAAGTTCCTTTTGATTGAATAGCAACTACTCTAAAGGAACCGTGTTGTAAGCTCCGTGTTGTTGTTCCTATTAACGTGAAGTGGAACAAGTGTTCCCTTTTAATCAGAAAAAAGTTTGTTCAGTTTGTTCCTGTATTGGTTTAATTGGTATTGGTTTAGTTTCTTTTGTCCAGCAATAATGTTCCTTTATACATATGATCCTGTATGCATAAAGGAAACATTTATTCATTGTTCTCAAAGGCGAGTCTGAACAAAATCAATTGGGTTTGAATTTGTTTGAACTAGCTTTTGTCCAGAATGTTTTTGCCCCAGGGTTTGCTGTACCAAGTCATCAATATTGAGCAATACATTTTCAAACATGTTTAAACGTGTCTGTAGGCATGCTCAGAAAGCGTTATTTTGATTGGTTCGACATTTACTGCTTTATCGTGCAAACCAACAATCTAATAAAGCATTGGATCATCTTTGCTTTGCCAACATGGTGCTGGTATTTCTCAAATGCTATCTCCAACAATCGGAGAATTTCATCATCTTCTTCGTCGTCACAGTTATAAGGTTGTCCTTGTGGCACTTCAGAATTTGGGTTTGTGGCCGTGGAGTTTGTAGAAACTTGGCTTTCTGCCATCAGGTCCAGTGCTATGATGGCTTGTTTGTCATCTTTTGTTAGGCCCGCTGAATAGTTATCATCACCTTGACGTTCTTGAGTCTGTGAGCGAGTTGTGATTCGGCATTGTCTAGCAGACCACACAATGCATTCCATGGGATGGTCTTTGATCCATCTTGCAGCGTCTTTGTTTACATCTTGCAATGTCTGAAATGTGTACTTGTTGAGTTGGTTATTCATTGCAGTGTTATCTTCGTCGCTGCCAAAATCTACCTCTTTTTGACATGTGATAAAAATTGTAGCCTTGTAGATAAATCCTTTAGCAGTCTTCCATTTCCTATCTAACGCTGTCCATCCACTTTAAACCAACAAAACAAACAAGAATTAATAATAATAACAAGTTTATTTATATAGCGCACATAGCCTGTGCTCAAGGCGCTTGACTTTAAACAATATCCAATATTACCCAGTTATTCATGTTCACTGGTATATATGTAGAAGCAATAAACACATAACCAAACAAACCTTGCGTAATAATTTTCCAGTCGTCTACATCCGTAAGCTCAACTCTTGCCACGTCTAGATTGATGAGCTTGGTTGATTCGCTGATCATGGTCTTCTTAAACTGACGCTGTTTTGTAACTCCTGCCACTTTAGAAGGATCAATTATTTTCGATGTAGCCATAAAAAGTGACCTCTTTCCGCTATTGGATGGCCCTATTGGACACGGAACTTTTTGTTTGTGCTCTCTGGATTGGTCAAACAGGTATAAGAAGTCTTTGCACAAGCTTGTAATTAGCTGTGTGTTCAGGCTGTTGGTCATGATGCCCTTGAAATATTGAGGATCAGGATCATTTGTTGTGTGATCATATTCTTCAAATGCTGGTGGGTTCTGCTACCGATTTCTGAAGTTCGATTGACTGGACGATAAAATGCTCTCTTGGGAAAAGACCAACAGAAGCTGCCATTGACCTGTGAAAATCGCCAGAATAGGATACTAATTAGTAAAGCTGCACCAGGCTCAATTCATTTGACCATCTGCCAGTCCATCAAACAATCAACAACCAATCAACCAGAGACAAGTGAACATCATTCTTGATTGAGCTTGCAGTTTATGAACATCTCCTCTATACGTGTAGTTTATTTTTTTCATCGCTCTTTCTATGTCATTCAAAAGCACTGTCATTGGTTCTCCTAACTGTTTGGGTGGATCTGCAGTAGTGCTGTCATTTTCCCTGCCGTCTTGAACGTTTATCAACTCAAACTCTAGACCAACTTCCTTTAGTCTCGCCACAGAATTGTTGAGGGATGGAATTATGTCTTGTGGTATGATCGAATTGCGATCGTTTCGCCCCGCTTGCCAGTTTGACCCCTCAGTTCGACCCCTTTTGGTAGACCAGTTCGCCCTGTTTAAAAAAAATGTAGATTTGAAAATTGTACGTTATTATAAACCTCTGCTTTTAAACCTGTAATATCTCGATAGCTTTTCTAAAGAGTTTCCATGTTGTATTTGGAGTAAAATCTGACCGGAATGGGTAAATATCGATTTTGCGGTAATCCGAAGTTCAAGCGAATATTACAAGTCGGAAAGCCATGAGGAAGAAGCTTTTTTTAACTCATCCAAAATTAGATTGTTTGTGTCTTAAAAATATCTATATAACAATCCTGATTTTAGTGAAAATCTGTAAATTATTCTGTCGTCGCCCTTTGGTAAACATCATTTTGTTGAAACATGCGACTGCGTAAGCTTGTACAGCGGTATTTTGATTACCACGTACCAATCGAGAATTAATGTACATGCAACTTCAGCCTACTCTTCGGCTTATAACTTCTATGTTTAGTGGATATTTAATCTAAAAACTCAGAAAACTCTTACAGGTAATAGTGAACACAATTTATGATTTTAAATCGAGCTACTTTAGAGTTGTAACCTTTAATTTCTGATTTATTTTAGTGAATGAAGTTTTTTAAAGTTTTTTTTTATTCACATCAGTTTCCAAGTTTAACTCAAACACAACAAAAAACTCATAATTTAAAATTGAATTTCAATCTCTTTTACAACTATTTCCACATATTGAAAATATTTAGTACAAATAAGAGCCTGTAACTTGTTAGAGGGGAAATTTGAGGCATCAAAACTAGAAACAAATTAAAAATATATTTGAATTTTTCTTACAAAAATATTATTGATTGGGAATTTAACTTAAATTGCATAAGCGACTTTTGCATAATCAAACATTTACAATGAAATAACTGAGTAAAAAAGAGAGGCAACATAAAACAACAAGTAAGAATTCTTATTGAATAACCATAAGAAGATCCATAAGAAGTTAACAAATTTTATTAATTTACAATATTTAACTTTGTACACAAATTACAATACAATAGTATTAAAAATGGGTTTCATAGTTATGTAGTTACTTCTTCATATTGAATATTTGAATTTTCTTTGCAATATTAAAAATCTGATAATTATGCATTTACAAAAAGTTAAAAAATGTACAATCTGATAGAAATTAAACATTAATCAGCTCTTGGTCCATTTAGGTACGAACAGCGCTTTAAAAGTTGCATGGTTGTTAGATTATTTTCCTCGTAGTTCTCCCACAGTCTAAAGAGTTTGGATTGTACCAGTCTGAACTTTTTCCTCTGAATTCTCTTCAACTTTCCCTCAGCTACAAGTCTTACGTTGATTAGTGTCATACAGGCTTCTCTGTAGAGGAGTCCCACTAGCAAATAAAATGGCATGGAACAACGCCCGCCTGCCTGTCGATTTAAACTATGATGTCAGCCTTCCACATCATTGATTTTTGATGGAGGCAGGAAAGGGAGAGCCATGATCTTTCTAATAAATTTAAATGTGCCGTCATCTTCTTTGTATTGTCTTGATAAACCGATCTCCTGGACCTAGAATATAGAATGCAAAATAGGAAAATCAGTAAAAATAATATTTTTTTATTTCTGTTTTCATACATTTTTTTACATTTTCATTGTCACAACTCCATAATTTTTTGTCTTTTTTCAATGAATTGCCAAAAAAGCTTTTTCATCCTGATAACATTAACATCGGATTGTCCAAGTATGACTTATTGAGTGGTTGTCATACCTTCCTCCACAAAGCTGGAGTCCAGTGGAACACACATCCCTTGATGGTAACAGTGGGTAGTCTATCTCTGATTGCAGCCCACATTGCTGCCTCAAAATCTATTGTAACTTGCTGGACTTCAGGGTCGAATGGCAAAAGTTCTAGCAGTGCTGTTAGAACCTAAGAAGATAATCAAAGTAATAAATTATTGCAAATTAATTTACATATTTATAAATATGAGCTTTGACAATTTGACTTGGGTATTTTTGTCATAAACAGGGTAACCCCCACAGGATCCCCAAGATCCTTCCTATGGTTAGAATGGAGTACCCCTCAGGGGAAAAGTGTTTGATTCGTCTACTTTATGTATATGTATATAAAATGAATAGTTTTTGTTTATGTGGACTACTATCTTGTAATATGGTTGTCATAAAACACATAATAAGTATCCCATGTGGTATAGTAGCTGTAGCTTTAATAGTGGTACAATTTATTATAAAAGTTTTTTTACCTCCTTGTAATCTTTACTGCTTTTCCCAGACATTAGAGCAAACAACAAGGGCACTTGCTTTGTGTTTTCGCCACTTCTTGTAAACGCATTTATTGTCAGCAGCTGCGAAAATGGGGCTCGTACCAGCTTAAATGTTGCATCAATGTACCATGTTTTTGACGTGGACAATAACTTTAACTGCTCTCGTGTAGCAAATAGGATATGACGGCTGGTTTCTGTGCTAACATCGGCCTGCAAAACCCATCAGGTATGTGATCTTCCCCAAGTTGGAAGCCAATGTTGTCTGGTTCTTCTGGTCTTATTTTTTGGCGTAGGCGGTTGGCTGCTCTGCTCAAGTTATCAGGTTTTGGCAAGGATGGACAAGGTGCAGGTGTCAGCTTGTTTAAAAGGACCTGCAACAATAAAAAAATGCAACATTGAACCTTGTTGAATGAAAGCTTTCTGTATTCATTTCTTTTGAGTATTCAACATTCAAATTACATATCATTTTTTTCATACAATAATAATGGTGTCAGTAGCTTTATATTTACCTCAAGAACTATAGTTGATGCTGGTTTAAACACATTACTTTTGGCCTCTTTAACTTTTGGCTTCTTTAACTGCAGTTATTATTTTTGCAGCAAGACCAGCCCCAACTTCTGTCTGGTGATTGTGTATGGACTTTCTCACATATTGCCCTTCCAGCACTTGCTCCAATACTACTGCTTTACATGGATTAACCTGCGGTCGAACACTACATTGCCAGTGTACTGTTGTCTTGTACTTTCTCTTTACATTATACTGGAACCCAAGGTTATCCACAAGCTTTGTTCCACCTCTCTTTGTTCCCTTTTCTATTTTTTCATATGTAATCACCTCCTCACGATCTGACAACTCTCGTATTGTTGGGTCATTAACAGGTTCCTCAACTAAAAAAAAAGAAAAATTACCAATTAACCCAATTAGATTTAAGAAACTATTCACACTGATCTTTTGTATTAATTAGTGTGTTTATGGTAAAAGATTATTCTATTTAAATGTATAATTTTGAAATAGAATGCAGCTGATGTATGTTGCAGCAATCCCAAACATAAAGTCTCTGCTCTAGTAAGAACTATAAAATAGAGGAAAGGATACCTTGCTCCTAGTTAAAGGTCTTAAAGCAGTCTAGTGTGTTGTGTGAGCTTGCTTTGTTAGCACACTGAGGGAACTAGCCAAGTGGTAGTTTTAAAGACGTTTAATCCATAACAATAACTCTCGTCTTCTTAACTAATTTACATGCTACAGCTACTTTTATACTGTGACACCATGTATGACCCAGCTACACCATGATTGGCTAGTACACAATACTCGAAAGCCATTCAAGTGCTATGACGTAGCTTTAGTCACACAAGGTCTACACTTGACGCGTAAAACTAATAAGAACTAATGCAACAATACAAAAGAAACACTTGCATAAAATAAGCAAAACCATAACGTAGAAATATGTAAAACCTAGAAGTAGATTTCACTATTAACTATGAAACAACTGTGTGTGCACAATAAGATGTGATGGAATTCGGATGCAACCCAATCTGATATCTAAAATCATAACAATCAGATTCGGATAAACAAACTAAGAAGATAAAAGCACTAAGTAAATGCATTAAAACATTCCTTAGATAATAGAGAATAAAACATCAATCATCCATCCAGTAATTGCATGCACACAGCTATCTCAGTTGACTAAACAGAAATAACTGAAAACAAGATAAAATGTGAAATGGAAGAGAATAAGAAATGTTAAGAACAAGTATTTGTAAGCATCAAACAAAGTGGGAAATGAAAAAAGCCATGCCCCATTGAAACTTTGTGTGCAGGTAGGTTACCTAGGGGGATGCATGAAAACACCCCATTATAGGGTCATCAACTGCATTGTTGCCATGGCAACACCAAAGCTTTGTTCCCACCCCAGATCCATTTTTTGACCAAAAAATTTAGTCATTTGAAGCACAAATGTAAACAGACCGTTCTCCGTTACATTTTATTGATTCCTTTAGATATTTCTTGCAGTACTAGGTCCACCCATAGGCTTTACAACGAGCATCTTAAATCTGACTTGTTGTCGATATACGTAGAGAAATATTAGATGCAGTTGGAGGTGGTGTCCGCCATTTTGAACAAGTACCAAATCAGACCCAACTCATTTATTCATATCTCCTAAAGTGGAGTGAGTTGAAACTTGACATTACTAGCACAACTAAACCAAGGACTGATCTTTACGATTTGATAAAAATTTCATTGGGAACTAACATTGTTTGTATGTAGCAGCTCGATAAATTATGCTGATTTTTCGAAAATCCCTATAATTGCCTATATTGCAAGTGGAATTTATCAATTGCTAAAAACATCAAAACTAGTCAAACAGACACATAAATGTTCTTTAGTGTTCTATTTTATTGTTTATAGTTTTTACAATAGGTTCAAAGCAATGATTTCTGCATGATAATCAGTGTCTCTAGGCCTACCTAACTGAAGTTGCTCACTTTTGCATCGCTGACAATATATTGGTCGACTCTCGCAGTTTATACAAACATCCTAGCCAAAAAATTAATTAAAAATGCCCACACCGTCTCTTTAGATGTCTTTGCAGATAAAGTATATCCGTTTACAATGGATTCTGGTTGTTTTTTCATTCAAACATTCGTTGATGCCTTTGTCGTGTTTGTGAAAATGTCCAACTTTTTCCGGCAGTTCTGCTTAATTTTTTACATCAAATCATTACAAATTGTGCTGCAAATAATATTATCTTATTATACAGTCCTCTGCAGTCCAATTTTTAGAATCAAAGAAGCGAAAATATGTTTGTAAACTGAATTTTCGAATCGATGTTGTTTTGCTTCAGTAACCTAATTTTTAGGGTAAGAGCGCTGAACGCAAAGAGTGCATTTTAATCATTTGTCTTTTTTTTAATATATTTTTTTGATATATTTATTTCTTTACTTACTTATTAATCTATTTATTAATTTTCCAATTTAACTACTTAATTATCTGTTGTGGTAAAAACATAAATTATACACAGTAAAAAGAAGAGAGTGCTTACTGGCATTTTGAACGTTAGTCCTTTGTCGGAGTAAATTATCTATCTATGTATTGGTTGTACCTATTTATCTATATTTTTCATATATTTCTTCATGTTTTCATTGATGTGTTTATTCATTCATTTATTAATTTTCTCATTTGTTTATTTGTTAAGTTATTCATTTATATATCTATGGTTGTCTATTTATTTATTTTGTCATTTACTCATCAATTTATTTATTTTTTATTTGTTTATTCACTGATTTATTTAATTATTTACTTGCTTAATGGTTTGTTTATTTGTGCGTTTATTTATTACTTTATTTAGTTTTCTTAGTAAATGTTTGTAAATTTACAAATAGATCTTCCGTTTTTGGAAATTTACGTAATTATTTATTTTCTATCTAATTCCGATTTATTAATTTATTGTGTTTTTTTATTTATTATTTTTATTGTATATTGATTTACTTTCATTCAATTTTATTTGCACTTTTCAGTCTCGTTAAACTTATTATTAAATTTGTTATTTTTTAACTATTCATTTTCTTATTTCTTATTTTTATTTATCAATTAATCTATCAATATATAAATATATATAATATTTCAAAGACCATTTTCTTTCTTCTGAAGTAATGAATAAAAATAAAATAAAAATTAATGAATAGAAAATAGAAAGGAAATTGCTAAAAATAATTAAACCAGGAAGGAATAAAGAAATTAATACAATAATAAACAAGTAAACAAACAAATTGATTGATTAAGAAACAAATGAATAAAAATTGATGAGTAAATAATTTAATTAACAATAATATAAGAAAACTTGAATTTTTATCGCAGCGAAAATGTATAAATGATATCGTTTCCCACGACCATGCGACAACGAATCTATAGGAGTAAAAAACATTAACAAATAATAAGATAAATACATAAGATAAATACATAAATAGATAAATAGAATAGATAAATGAATAATGAACTAATTTATTTAAAAAAATAAGTAATTATATGAGTGAAATAGATAAGCGTTCAGCGGTGTTACCCAAAAGTGTAACAAAAGTGATTCGAAAGTGAGTTTAACAAACATAATGCAACTTCTTTGATTCTAAATACTTTCGTGTTTGGACTGCAAAGGATTGGATAATAAGATAAGACAGCTCACACTGCATTTGCAGCAACATTTGTAATAATTTGATCAAAAAAATTGAAAAAAAACTGTGAAAAGTTCGACATTTTCACAAACACGACAAAGACATCAATGAATGTTTGAATGAAAAAACAACCAGAATCCATTTAATTTAAAATGGATAGACTTCATCTGCAAAGACATCTAAAGAGACATTGTGGGCATTTTTAATGAATTTTTTTGGCCAGGATGTTTGGATAAACTGCGATGCAAAAGTGAGCAACTTCAGTGAGGTAGGCCTAGAGACACTGATTATCATGCAGAAATAATTGCTTTGAACCTATTGTAAAAACTATAAACAATAAAATAGAACACTAAAGAACATTTATGTGTCTGTTTGACTAGTTTTGATGTATTTGCAATTGATAAATTCCACTTGCAATATAGGCAATTATAGGGATTTTCGAAAAATCAGCATAATTTATTGAGCTGCTACATACAAACAATGTTAGTTCCCAATGAAATTTTTATCAAATCGTAAAGATCAGTCCTTGGTTTAGTTGTGCTAGTAATGTCAAGTTTCAACTCACTCCACTTTAGGAGATATGAATAAATGAGTTGGGTCTGATTTGGTACTTGTTCAAAATGGCGGACACCACTTCCAACTGCATCTAATATTTCTCTACGTATATCGACAACAAGTCAGATTTATGATGCTCGTTGTAAAGCCTATGGGTGGACCTAGTACTGCAAGAAATATCTAAAGGAATCAATAAAATGTAACGGAGAACGGTCTGTTTACATTTGTGCTTCAAATGACTAAATTTTTTGGTCAAAAAATGGATCTGGGGTGGGAACAAAGCTTTGGTGTTGCCATGGCAACAATGCAGTTGATGACCCTATAATGGGGTGTTTTCATGCATCCCCCTAGGTAACCTACCTGCACACAAAGTTTCAATGGGGCATGGCTTTTTTCATTTCCCACTTTGTTTGATGCTTACAAATACTTGTTCTTAAGGGATTGTCTCCTTAACATATCCCCCTCCTCAGTTTGTTGCTACTCCCGGAGCAACCCAAAGAGAACAAACAACATACAATTGCTAAACAATAAAAAATACTTCATTGCAAGTGTATAAAAATATCAATAAGAGAAAAAGATAAATGCAAATAAAACTGTAATTTCTGATGAAACAAACTCATCAAAGTCATAATTGATAATTGATAATTATTGTGTTTTTTTTAAGATGGGTGGAGCCAATTCTCCTTCCCCATGCTATGGCAACATTGTAATAAATTCCTTTTTTTTAATTAATTGAAAGTATATAAAATGGTAATGTGTAAATCATTTGCTTTAGCACTATAATATTCTTTCATGTTTTTTTGAAAATTTTGTACTTTTATAATTTTTTTTCGTTTACCCATGAGCTTTATGACAATAACAAAAGCAAAAGAGACAATGTCACAGCCCCTCATGAATAAAACGACAAGAGTAAATGCGAGTAAATAGAAAAAAAGTTAATATGTCTAGCTACACTGCCTAGACTATCTAAGAATGTTAAAATCAAACCTTGAAAAGGCTGACAGTTCAAGCTTCTTTAGAAGAAAGTTCAGCATAAACCATGCTAGTTTTGATGGAAAGGCTGTTGACAATCATCACATACATCATCAATTGGTGGATCAGACACAGGTGGATCAGGAACAAGTACATCCGCAGGTACATCATGAACAGGTACATCAGGTTCAAGATGAAGATGAACTTTATCCTTTTCAACTTGGTACATAACATCAGGTAATTTAGGTCGTTTGACTTTAGACCTGTAGATTTTAAAATAACAACAAGCCACAGTAATAGCAATAATCGTATTAATTCCAGCTAGTGCCAACGCTACACTAGCGATGATCAGTGTTGTTGTGGTTACATCTGTTTCGTGTATGGTTTCAATCTCAGCTTTGATCTTTTTCAACTTCAAGTGCAGTTGACCGTCAAGTCGTGAGTAAGCTTTGTCCAATGCGTTGAGTGTGCTTTTGTTGAACTTTAACAATGGTGTGATGTTTAAAGACTTGTAATGGAGTTCAAAGGCATTATGATCTGTTGGTGCAACCCAAGGAACATAATGTACTGATATTTCCTGGAAAACAGGAACTGACATGGTTATGGTAGCAGGACATGTACCAAACCCAGTCTTTAGAAGAGGATGAGTCTCATTACACGGAATGTGGTAAATGGACAGTGGTGTAAGGCTGAGTGGACCAGATGATAGTTCAATAGTGGTAACTGTAGTAGACAAATAGTAGCGACCACCAAGGTGATACACTAGAGGTGTCTTGGCTTCACAAGGTACTTCCAGGTGGTTACGATCAAACTTCATCTTAGTAGCAGGCGTCCATGGAAATCCCAAGAATGCTGAATCATTAGAGGACCTGAGGATCACTTCTGGACAAATTAAAGCGTCAGGCCGACCAAAGCATGTAATCAATGAATCAGCCCTTATTAAAACTAATTTATTATACTAATTTATGAGACCAAGACTATTGCACCTCACTAAAACAAAGCAACATTTGAAACAAATTGCTATGCTTCCGTAAAAATTCTAAATGAAAATGTAGTTAAGTCCATAGTAAATGTTGAGTTAGTTTGTTTGTATGTCTTTCGTAGGTGTAAAACTGTCATACTGTATGTGCGCGGTTTATTCGCATGGAGCGCACATGCATCTATAAAACACAGAAAATCCCCCTGGATCAAATGGAAATCGGAGGAAAACCGACAAAATGGGCTCAATCACGTCAGTGACGACTGTAGTAGCGCATCGAAGTGGTGGTGGAATTAACTTACGAGACACCTCACCACAATTAAAAGAAAGAATTTGATTATGAAGGTCAATAATTGCTTTAAAATGTTTCAGAAAATCGTTGCCCAATATTACATCATAAGTTACATCATCGGCAACAAATACTTTAAATTTGTAAATATCATTATCAATTTCAAATGGAATTTCTGCTTGTCCTTCTATTTTAATATCGTGTCCATTGACTGACCTTAAAGTACTATTGTCATCCATAATTTGTAGTGAAATTATGTCTTTAAATTTATTATATACTTGTGACTTAATAACGCTGTGTGAAGCCCCTGTATCACACAAAAATAAAAATAATTTCCCAGCTATTTTCCCTGGTATTGTGAGGTTTTTTGTTAATTTTGTAAATTCAATTGCATTAGCTTGCGCTTGCACATTTTCCCCTTGAAATGGTTTATTGACTTTTAAATTTAATATTTTTTAACATGAAAAAACTCGGCAAATCGCCTAACATGACCGCTCAAAAACCTCATCATATGAAATATATGTAAACATTTTTCAAAAAACTTCGAGCGCAACGATAGAAAAAACGAAATTCCCTGGGCAATTGTATAATATAAAATCGCGGAACAATAAAAATATATGCGATACAGAGAACAAAAATCACACGAAAAAGGAACAACAAGCATACAAAACATTAAAGTTATACAAAAAGAGCTTAGAAAATCGAGCGCGTGCTTCGCTCGTAATGCATAAGAAATCGATGCAATTCTTGCTGAAACATTATTCAAATTATCGATATGATTCTGTCGCGTGTCGACAGTAGCATTTGGATAATTATTTAAATTATCACTATCGTCTATAATAATACTAGACAATGGTTCAAAACTATGAGTTGCGTGATGAATATCAATGACATTAACTTTAACATGAGGAATGTCATCAGTGATTTGCAAAACATGACTACTACTTGAAGTAAAAAATTGATCTGGGTCTATAATAATAGCATTATTGTGGTCGTGTGTCACTGTCACGTCACTACTAAATTCTGCGCTTTCACGCTGTGCATTATCAGTGAAAATGGTTTCAAAAGTTTGTGTTTCAATTTTCTCTGGCGCGCCGTCGTAAATTTCCTGACGCGAAAGAAGCATATTAGCATCATTAGATAAAACCGAGACATTAGTGTCGGCCTGTTGCCGATTACAATCAAGCATGTCACTATAATTAGGAATAACAGGATTATCACTGAGGTCTTGACCTCCATTAGTGACTTTAGATAATGAATTATTGTTATTACAATTAGGCGTAGCACATTCCATTAATTCAATAAGTTCATCGTGGGTGATACGATTACCAGACCTTCGGACCAGGCCCGTTTTGTAAGAAGAAATATCATTATTAGTTTGTTGAAATTCTGAATTAGGTGTGTGATCATTCAAAATTCTTTCGTTTGATGCTGGACTTGCCTGTTCGCAAGCAAAATCAACTTGACTATCAAATGTCTGTGTACTGGTAGTTATTTTAGTATTAGTATTATTATTATTATTAGCGTTACGAGAAGAAAACGTATTTAATTCCGCTCCGAAAACAGTCCGATTGTCTCGAAGCGCATCTAGTTTCCCTGCGAGTCATTGCGAAAAGTGTTTGGCGCACCGCTAGGGCGTAATTGTTGCCTAGGCGCTTGAAAATTTGGAACACGAAAATTTGTGTTTTGACGCCGTTCGCGACATTCTCGAGCAAAATGACCAACCCGTCGACAATTCGAACAAATGATATTGCCAAACGTAGTGCGCGAATCGCGAAAAGAAACATTCGAGCGCGGATTAAAATTTGGGCGCCTATTCTGGAAATTTTGTCTAGAGTTATATTGACGATTAGGCCTATAATCTGACTGTCGTGTTTGACGTTGTAATTCTTGCTGAATAATGTTGCGCACTTGCTCAGCCGTTAAAGATTTTTCAACACTTGCGACAGAAGGAGTTGATTTTGGTGGCCCTTGTTTGCTAAATACTTCCTTTACAAATGACTTTTGAATTGCCATGACGTCTTGTGCCGAAAAGGTTTGAGTGCGTGGCACAGAACAACGCAATTTGGCATAATTGAGCGCTTCTTCAAACGTTTTGGGCTGCTTCAAAATCACAAATTCTTGAATGTCAGGTCTAAGCCCCTGAATAAAAAAATGAAGAATTTCTCCTGGTTGTAAATTAAGACGTAAACAGCGATGCCTCACATCTGATGCGTATTGCAAAATAGTTTCGTGCGGTAATTGTTTGCGATTAGTTAACTGTTGTCTTAACACAAAATTATCAGTTTCTGACAAAAATCTATCCTTAAACAACTCTATTATGTCCTTGACTGACCGAATTTGCTCTTCATCAAGAGAAATGTACCAAAGCGCCGCCTCGCCGTGTAAAGCAAACGCAAAAGCTTTTCGCGCTTGGTCGTCCGACCAGCCGTGAAAATGAGAATTATCCTAGGGCCGCGAAGCGGCCTGAAGGAATAATTCAGATTATATGAGCAGACGAAGTGAGAAATATATGAGACAACAAATGGTAGGAATTCCCGTTAATTGCTTCAAACCACCTTTTAAACGCTGAATTGACCCCAGGGTACCCTAGAAGGGAAGAAAAAACGTCATCCCTTCCCAACATGCCTCTCGTCCATAAGGCCAGAGGCCCATGATGCCTCACTGGCTTTTTGACGCAGTGCAGAGGAGCATGGATGTCAGGTGACCTGATAATAGCTAAGAGGGCATGGGAATAGGGAGGGAACTCATATATTTCTCACTTCGTCTGCTCATATAATCTGAATTATTCCTTCAGGCCGCTTCGCGGCCCTAGGATAATTCTCATTATATTTCGCAGACTCCGTTCGAAATATATGAGACAACAAATGGTAGATTTTAACGCAAGAACTGACGAAGTGAGGTAAACAAGAAGTCGATGTAAAGCAAGACTTCTAAATTATTAGGGGTCTACCCATAAGAGTTGTAATGCAGTTGAGCAACAAACTAACAAGTATCAGTAACAAACATTCTAACATATTTAATTAAATTATTTGCGAGAAGATAGAACTTTTACAGCATACTCCCTATTAATTGATGGTTTATAATAGAATGTTCTAAATGTAGAGGGAGAAGCCCAATCTGCCATTGACATAATAGTGGCCAGAGGTACGAATGCGTTAGCAGCTGCTGTAGTTGAAGCGCTACGAACAGAATGCGCTTTGAAAATCTGGATGTCTATCCCTGCGTCTTTCATGATGGACCTCAACCAGCGACCAAGTGTGGTCGAGTTAACAGGCTTATGTGGGCGAATGAAAGAGATAAACAGATAGTCTGGTGTTGATGGAGATGACAAAGGACGCATATCCTGAGTTGCCTTTAGATAACGTTTTACGCATCTCACTGGACATAATTTTTTGTTTTCCTTGAAACACGCAAAGAAGGCTTCCGCAGCTTTGTCTGGAGCTCCTGCCTTTCTTGGAGATGTGAGTTGGAAAGTGACACCTTCCGGTTGAAATCTAGCATATCTGATGTCCAACTTAGCTAATGAAGATGTTCTCTCCGGGCAGGCTAATGTAAACAGCATAACTAGCTTGAAGGACAGCTCTTTGAGCTTTAATGACTTGTTGTTATTCATAGAGAGTATGTGGTTTATCACGAGATCGACGTCCCACGTGTGTGTATAACGTGGCTGAGGAGGGCGTGTCTGGAGAGCTCCCCTCAGGAGTTGAGTAACATAAGGGTGTTGACCCACGAGATAACCGTCTATCTTTTTGTGCGCAGAAGATATTGCAGAACGTAAAACATTAAGAGACCTATATGCGGCTCCATTGTTAAAAGTCTCAGTTAAGAAAGTAAGTATTTCCTTCAAAGGAGCTGAAATTGGATTAATTTGCCTTTCACTACACCAGCAGCTCCACCGTTTCCAGCTTGACTCGTAAGTACGCTGTGTGGAGGAGCGAGTGGCTGACACGAGTAACTTGGCAACCTCTGGAGAAAAACCTTCTGACTGAAAGTGTTCGTTGAGATGAGAAATACGGCAAGGTGGAGTCGAGGGTACATTGGGTGCACCCTCGTGTGGTCTGTTGGGTCCTTCAAAAGTGATGGTCGATTTGGTAGAAGGACCGGTGGAGCCACTAGTAGCCTGAGTAGAACAGGCCACCAGGGCTGTGCTTGCCACACTGGGGCTACGAGTACTATCTCCGTCTGATCTGAAATTACCTTCTCCAAGGTTTTTGCCACTAGGTTGAATGGAGGAAAGGCGTAGCCCCTGAGGGGACCCAAATGAATCGAGAGAGCATCTGAGTGAATTGCCCCTGGGTCCGGTCTCCAGCTGATGTAATTCGCTAGCTGATGAGTCAGACGACTTGCAAAGAGATCGGTCTGACGATCCCTGAGGAACTGTTGAATGATTAAGGGGTCTAACATCCACTCGCTCATGTCCTTGAACTCTCTCGACTCCGAGTCGGCGGGAATGTTCTCCTTCCCTGCTATGTGAGAAGCAACAACTAGAATGTCCTTCTCCTGGCACCATTCCCATAGCTTCAGTGCTAGGGCTAACAGTTGAGGAGAGTGTGTTCCTCCCTTGTTGTTGATGTATGCTACAGCAGTTGTGTTGTCCAGACGGAGAGCTATAGTCAAATGTGATTTGTCTTTGAGAAAGGACTGAAGAGCAAGGAATGCTGCCAAGAGTTCGAGATAATTGATGTGCATCGTTGATTCCTGCTCTGACCATTTCCCGTTGGTTCTGAGGGAGCCCTGTGTTGCCCCCCAGCCTTTCTTTGAGGCATCTGACGTTATTGTCAGATCTGGAGGAGGCTGGTGGACTGAACTTCCGTTGACTTTGTGAATATTTATTAGCCACCAGTTTAGCTCTTCTTTGATTTTGGACACAAGTTGATGTGGCCATCGTAAGACCTTTGATTTGTCTGAAGACCTCTTATCAGAGCCAGCTGAAGATGGCGAAAGTGAAGTGGAGCACGCCAAATGGCTGGACGAGATGATTCTAGTAAGCCTATTAGGCTTGCAAGCTGACGCAGTAATACCTTCTTGTGAACAAGGAGAATGTGGCAACAATGTAGTATTTTCTGTACTTTTTCTGAAGGTAACGATATTGTCATGTTCATTGAGTTGATGATGAAACCTAGAAAGGTGATTTCCTGTGCTGGTTGAAGAGATGATTTCTCTGTGTTGATTATGAACCCCAGAGATTGGAGGAGGTTCACTACAAGTTGCGTGCTCTCTGTTGCCTTTTCTTTCCCTTGCTCCATAATAAGGAAGTCGTCCAGATATATTATTGAGCGAATAGCTTTCGTTCTGAGATGGGCTGCTACTGGCTTCATGATCTTTGTGAAAATCCTTGGGGCTGAGCAAAGGCCGAATGGCAGAACTTTGAACTGGTAGCTTGTGCCCTTCCACATAAAACGGAGGAATCTCTGAGAAAGTTCGTGGATGGGTACTGAGAGATAGGCGTCTTTCAGGTCTATATTTGTCATATAATCGCCTTTTAAAAGTAAAGTCCTGAGACATGAAATGTTTTCCATTTGGAAGTGAGCATTTTTTACGAATTTGTTGAGGGGGCTCAGGTCTATTACTGGGCGACGTGAGCCTCCCTTTTTTGGAACGGTAAATAAACGACTGTAAAACGACCTCTTTCGAACGTAGGAGTCTTTATAATAGCTCCTTTTAACAATAACTGATTTATTTCTTCTGAAATCAACTTTGCTTCCTGTCCCGAAGCTCGTGTAACTACTGGTGTCCTTTGAAAAGGAATTTTCCAGAAACATATTTGGTATCCTGAAACAATGTTCAGAATTTCTGTGTCTGAGGTTAGGTTCCTCCAGGCATTTAGGCATCTTGAGAGTCTGCCTGACGTCCCTTTGAGGGACGAAATGGGCGGTTTTTTGCACGAGGGTATTTAAAGGACCCCCCTTGGTAATTAGAGGAAGTACTTCCTGTAGAATATTTGGAATTTAGGCCTCGGTTGCGTGGTTCATTAAAGGGCTTATTACCCCTATATTTGCCTTTTGATGAGGCTGGGTTTAAATTCCTTGATAGGCCTCTAGACAGCTCTGCTTGCTTAGATGCAATGGAGGGGAAATCCTCGCCAAATAATGATGACTTAGCATTAGGCAGTGGTTGATCTGCTAAGTTTATTGTTGCTCTATTTATAGAAGCTAGAATCCTTTGTCTTCTAAGACAAGAAAATTGGTGATTGGCAGAACCCAGAAGGCATAAAGTTTGCTCCAGTATGGTTTTTAATTGATCATTGGTTGGATTGTTACCCATCTCTAAGCAGTCATGCAAGCTACAAAGTGGGGCTGTTGCATTTAGCATAGCTCATTGGACAGAGAACATTTCTTTGTCTCTATCTAGCACATATTTTTTTGACTTTATGGGCACTTGGTTTAAAACTTGCTGATCAGATTTTGGAGCATGCAATGCCTCAATGTTTGGGGTAGACCAATTTTCAAGGATATTTGTTACCTGATCATAAGACAATTTCCTTCGAAAATTAGTTTCAAGGAATTTTGTAAAAGCTGGGGTTGCATCCCATGTAGTTGATGTGGCATCTGGGTTGTATAACTGATCCACGTGCGATGTGTCTGAGGGTTCTTTTGACCCATTAGGTTCCTTTATAGGAATTACTGGTGTCCCATTAGATGCCATAGTTGCCTGAATAGGCTCATTAGGTGCCTGAATAGGCTCATTAGGTGCCTGAATAGGCGTATTTGATGCCTGAATAGGCTCTATGGGAGTCTGGTTTGACTCTCCGGTAGTTTGGTTGTCAACTTCTGACGCCATCGTGTCCTCAAATTCGTCCTGATCCGCCATTATAGAAATAGAGTCTGTCGAGTAGTCAGGTCGACATTCCAGAGCCTCCACTCGCTTAGATAAGTTTTGCATAGTATGAAGGATCTTATTTAGCGTATCTTCGTCTTCGTGGCGTTTTTTTGAAGGAGGACTATCCTTTTGGCGGGAACTTGTGGACGATGGCGAGCGCGATCGTGTTCGTTTGCGAGAACGACCGTGTTTATGGCGATGACTCGGCATCTTTTCGATTAAAAATTACTCCTAGGGGATAAACAAGCGACAAAACTATACCCCTGGAGGATTTTGGAAGGCTAAAAGCTGGAAAAAAGATCAAAAAGAGCAAAATTATGTACAAAACAAGGCAAACTTACCTTCGGTGGTCTGAAGCACAAGGAAAAAAGCCAGTGAGGCATCATGGGCCTCTGGCCTTATGGACGAGAGGCATGTTGGGAAGGGATGACGTTTTTTCTTCCCTTCTAGGGTACCCTGGGGTCAATTCAGCGTTTAAAAGGTGGTTTGAAGCAATTAACGGGAATTCCTACCATTTGTTGTCTCATATATTTCGAACGGAGTCTGCGAAATATAATCTGCATAGGTCGAAAATTTCTGCACAAACTGTAGTGGGTCATCCGTTTCTCCCCGGAAGGTTGGGAGACTACTCCCCAAAGCGCCGCTAGATGGTTTAACATGAGGTTGCAATTCAGTATTTAGTGAAGTCTGTAATGACTGTAGGTCAGTACTGTTTTTATCGTGTATTGTTTTCAATGTCGTTTCTAACTGTTCAAAAGACCTATTGATCAGAGCCGTCAATTCGTCCATTTTTGTACAGTTTGTGCAACGAGATTGGCTCCGTGTTACCGGGCGCGACAGTTTGGCAATTAGAAACACACGTTACATTAGAATATATGATAAAACTATGTACATATTTACAAAAGAAAAAAAAAAATACTAAAAATTAAGCTGATTCAAAATACATGCTTAGACAACCCAACTAACCTCAATCAGTACCCGGTTCTCTACCAATTGTGAGCTTGCTTTGTTAGCACACTGAGGGAACTAGCCAAGTGGTAGTTTTAAAGACGTTTAATCCATAACAATAACTCTCGTCTTCTTAACTAATTTACATGCTACAGCTACTTTTATACTGTGACACCATGTATGATCCAGCTACACCATGATTGGCTAGTACACAATACTCGAAAGCCATTCAAGTGCTATGACGTAGCTTTAGTCACACAAGGTCTACACTTGACGCGTAAAACTAATAAGAACTAATGCAACAATACAAAAGAAACACTTGCATAAAATAAGCAAAACCATAAAGTAGAAATATGTAAAACCTAGAAGTAGATTTCACTATTAACTATGAAACAACTGTGTGTGCACAATAAGATGTGATGGAATTCGGATGCAACCCAATCTGATATCTAAAATCATAACAATCAGATTCGGATAAACAAACTAAGAAGATAAAAGCACTAAGTAAATGCATTAAAACATTCCTTAGATAATAGAGAATAAAACATCAATCATCCATCCAGTAATTGCATGCACACAGCTATCTCAGTTGACTAAACAGAAATAACTGAAAACAAGATAAAATGAGAAATGGAAGAGAATAAGAAATGTTAAGGGATTGTCTCCTTAACAGTTGTATGTGTTATAACTAAGTGGTTGTTTGTTGTTCTTTTTATACCCATGGCTAAAACAAAAGTTTATTGATTAATTTTGTCTATTGTGTTCACTATTTAACAAACGATTGCATTAGAATAATAGAAAGTGCAGGTGTGCAATTTCACTTACAATTGATTTAATTAGGTGGAAAAAGTATGTCTCCATTTAATTGCCTTCTTTTGTTTAATTGTTGTTAACACAAACGGGGCAAAGTGGTAAAAATAACAATGAGTATTCAATGCATTTCACGCTTTCATATCTCAGTGGCATCGGAGAAAAAATCCGTTGCTTTTGACTTGCAATTCACAGTTTTTCCTATTCAATAAAGGGTTTTAAAATAATTCTAAAACTGATTAAAAATGTGTTTTTAGTATCCTCAAAAACATTACAGAAACAATTTACTTCATCATAGCAGGTCGAAGTGGCAAAAAAAATGATTTGTTAATGCATGCTTAGTGATCGAAAAAAAGGCATTCATTTCCAAATATCTACAAAAACTAACGAGCCATTAAATAACTTTAAAATGCATATGCTGTTTCAAGTATTTCTAAAAATGATAAGTCTTTGTTGCAGTATTTTTCTATAATGTTTTACAGTAACGATTTATTTCATCATAGCGGGTTGAAGGGGCAAAAAAACCTTGTCATTGCTTGTCGCGCTCTCATAACCATAACTGAAACCCTCAAGACAATCGAACTCTATTAATATAATTTGATTTCAATTATATCTCTGTAAAGTATTCTTAAGACATAAAACAAGATTTCACAATCACTTATCAAACCAAAACAAAACCATTTTCAAAGTTGCAAGCGGGGCGAAGTTGCAAAAAAGGCCGATTTGTTTATGTTTGTCACGCTTTCTCAGTCTTTTGTCTGGATACCACTCTTCCCTCCTTGCACACGCCAAACGCATTTGACTCCAATGATGGAAAATGACAAGGCTGCTGAGACATCACTCTAAAGAGAAAAAAATTAATCAGTCACAGAATTGTAGAAATGTTAAACGAAACTCGAGAAATATTTTTTTACCTTTGATCCTGACTGCTGGTTGTCCAGATTGAGAGTGATGGAAGAAGTTGGTCTGTCCATATTTATAGGAATCTAAAGAAAGGTTGTTTTTCCTGTGGACCTCTTATATTTCGATAAAATCACTTAATTGGTCCGCTATGCTCACAATCAATAATCCGTTAACGTTCATGTTTGTTTCTGCTTGATTTTTGTTCTCAATCTCAAAGGAATATAACATCACGATAAATTATGGAAATTGGGAACAACTATGTGGGAGCCCTTTTTTAAACTAAGACAGTTTAATTGCAATATTGGTGGGTATGCCGGGTTTACCGGATTTAATTCTGTTATTCCCTTTGAACTTCGTGTAGTTCTATACAGTCATTATCATATGCCCACATGGGGCCATTATGAAGGCAATGCCATTTATGCCTAAAATGGGAGTACATTGTCTCAGACCATTTCATGTAATCTGGTGGTTCATGGATATTTGTTGTATCATTTCTGGAAAATGCTTAATATTGTAACTTATAAGACCAAATGACATTTCAAGATGCATTCTTGTTGTTTCTTCATCTTCTCTCGTTTCACCTAGACATTTTGCCAGTGGATAAATTGAGTTTTGCTTTCCTTTTTTAAACAGAATACATCATTTATTGATGTTCTATGACAAGGTCTTTGATGAAGCTGTGCTGTACTTCTCTAATTTTCTGAAATAAAATTTGTTTAAAGCAATGGTTTGTTATTTGTATTTGTTGTCTTCAGGAAAGCTTTTTAAATGCAGTTATTGTACTTTGTAGTGGTGAGGGCTTGGGTCCCTTTTCTCTTTGGTTAGTTACATGGGAACTGTAAACAATACACAAATGCGTCTTCAGTCAATTGTTTTCTATTGTTTGCAGAGACCCTTAAGTATAGTGCACCCTAATTGCAACCCATATTTGCCTTTTCTAAACCCTGTCAATCATTTAAATTACCTAATGGGTTATTGGAAACTGGAAAAAAAGTGGGGGATCCCATGCATATAAGCGAGATAATTAACGCTAAACACCTGAAAAAACGTAAAAACCTATTCTTATTGTTTTGAAATATTGGACAAAAAACTGGTGAGGAATATTCTCCTACAGATATATTTTTTATAAAATACTAAAAATCGCATTTGATACTTAGATGATTTAGCGTTTTCAATTTTTTTTTGTGTCAAAAAGTAAAAGACGATTGTGACAGGATTTTAAAAGATTTACAAAAAAAATCATAACCAAAATCATTTTGATTTCCAAAAATTCCATATAAAAAATAAATTGGGTAATTTTATTTCGTTTTCGATCAAAAAACATTATAGGTAGTGAGGTTCAAATCTGGAATTTAGTGTCAAATCTTGCCATTTTAGTGTGAAATACCTTCCCACTTGGTAAGACAAATTGCACCCTGGACAACGATATGACTCCATTGCTGTATTTAGACCTATCTCTTTGAAAACTTAATTAAATTATCTTTACCATTGTTATTATTATATGTTTTTAGTGAATAGATCATTTATTATAATTTTGTAAATTATCATTTGATAAATTGTAAAGCACATCGAGAAATATTGGGATGTGCTTAACAAGAAATAAATTATTATTTTTATTATTAAGTAACTGATGTGCTGGCAGCCATCTAACTCTGACATTGGCAAGACAGAAAATTTGTTCCGCCAAGACCTGGTCTTTCATCGTAGCAGCCCCAGCAACTCTGTCTTCGTATTCAAACAGTTTGTTTAATAGTTTGTGGTTTACTGTTAAAGTGACTTGCTCTTCTTTAATCATAACCACAAACGTTGCACTTAGACCTTTGGTGCAGTCACTAGATGAATTGCAGCTATCACATGTTATAACTGCTTGAGCCCTGGATGAGCATTGTACGCATTTTAGATATTTGTCAATGTGATGTACTAGCATTACACGATCCACAAGTTTTGTTAACTCCTCATCAGTTTTTAGTTCTTCTTGTTCAATTGCAGCCAGGGAGGGTTCATCGATTGAGTTGATTGTGGTGTTGAATGTAGTGGATAATTAATATTTCTTTATACCTGACCACACACGCAACTGCAATCTATTTAGCAAGTAAACTTCTCCTTTAAGTTGATCAACATTAGATTCCCACAGGTCTAAAGGAATGCTTCCCGTTTTGTCGACCTAGACAGCTTTAATGAGCTTGAAGCGCTTTCGTGGACTTCCCACGGTTTTTGCTTGTTTTATGGACATTATCTTCCCTTGTACGTTTACGGTATCCCACTCATTAGAAGAATTCAGCACCTCCAACACCGTAATGGGCTAGGTGTTTCCGAGAACTGGAAGTCCTATTCGTGTTTTTCAGGTTTTTATTAGGAGAATGGTATCTCACGACTGCTTTTACCCTCCAGCATTTCATGGTTTCAGTACCATTCAGCAATCTTATTTTGTTGGTAGAGAGGATACGTCTTGATCTGAATGTATTTGTGACTGTTAAATAAAGTCATCATAAGTATTTCAGGCTGAGCATCTGCTGTTTCAAATATGTCAGATCTGTAGTCTATATTATAATAAACAGAAATTGCAGCGAGACACATGTTATTTACAGACAGAATATAATTTGGTCATTTACTGTAACGTTCAATGATATTGGACTTATATATATCTACGGTTAGGGCCATCATCATTGTTTTTCGGCATTGATGATTTTTTTCAGTTAGTTTCACTTCGACTTCCTTACCGTGTGTTTTGGTAACTTGAGATCTCGACTTACTAACCCGAGATCTCGACTTATAACTTATAACTTTCTGCACTGGATCAAGAATTATGGAGAAGTGGGAGCTCGTTGGGCTATCGTCAGATGCAACTAAGACTAAGACTTGATTATGGTATGTCAGTTGACAGGGAAACAGTTTGAAGAAGTCTTGCCATACTTGACCCAGAAGGAGTCAAAAGACGCTCTCATCACAAATTAAAAAGAAGACAATATTTCTCTCAAGGGCCAAATTATTTGTGGCATTTGGACGGATATGACAAACTTAAACCTTTTGGATTTTGTATTCATGGAGCTATTGACGGTTTCAGTCGTCGAATTTTGTGGCTCGAAGTGGGCCCTTCAAATAACAACCACGTGTCATTGCTACATATTTTCACGACTCTGCCAGACAGCTTGGAGGGGTCCCATTTATTTGCCGTGCAGATGCAGGACCTGAAAACAGCTTAGTCGCTGGAATGCAACGTTTTTTCAGAAGAGAAGCAAGTGATAAATTTTCTGGTGAAAAAGAGCTTCCTATACGGTTGTTCAGTTTCAAATCAAAGAATAGAAGCATGGTGGTCACATTTACGCAAAATTGATACAGATTGGTGTATCAATTATTTTAAAGATTTGAGAGACCAAGGGCTTTATGATGATAGCAATCCAGTACATGTTGAATGTTTAAAGTATTGTTACATGCCTATCCTTAAAGAAGAGTTGCAACGAGTAGCTCAGTTATGGAACTTGCACAAGATTCGACCATCTGCAAATGAGCAGTCACCTAGTGGTCGCCCTGACACATATTCTTTATTCCTGAAGCTTTTGATTCTATATCATATCTCCAGCCTGTAAATTCAATGGATTTAGCAGTAGCAAAGGAAACATGCTGTTAAATTCCAGAAGATGAATCCTTTGAAACTTTTTCAGAACTTGCTGAAATATTAATTAGTGAGAAAAACCTTGAATTACCAGGCATTGATGTCAGCAAAGCAGAGCTGCTTTATATGAATATACTTGAACACATAGAAAATATTGTCTGAAGTTCATAATATCAAAATACTAAACACTGTGTCTATATGGCCAGCAGCCGGCAAGAGTCTTCAACTTACCAGATGGTCAGCACTCACACTTTTCTCTGATTTCATGACTAAATGATTATTATGAACAGTATTTATTCGAAACATCACAAGTTATCAACTGCTGGCCATCTAAAAATTTTAAAACCAATATAGACACAGTGATGTGCTAAAAGTAAAAGTATGAAATAAAACAAAATCATTATCTACTTTATCAATGACATCAATCATCTATAAGAATTGTATTGGATGAGGTTGAGCGTGATATCATAAATTATCAAGACCAAGGCCATGTCATTTGCTGAAGATAACTAGCCTAGATAACGTAGTCTTGATAATTTACCATACCATGCAAAGAACAAATTCAATAGCTGCTTTATTATACATTTTATGAGAAAAAAAAACAATAAACAACATGATGTGTAAAAATACAGTCATGAGTAACACAAAAATCACAAAATATGTCTTGAAATATAGAGAATAAAAATGTCCTCAAGTGTCTGCTCAATAATTCTTAAAAAAGGATGTATAAAAATCTAACTTTGAAGAGTATCATTACAATGAACAAACTCCACAAAAGCTACCATAGCACTTGACTTTGAAAAAAGTAACCCATGTAACCTACAGACAATAGAATAATTATAATGTGCAGTTCAGATGACATAACAAATATGGCCAAGAATATTCCACCAATCAAATCGAGATGAAGTAAATGTATAAAATAAAAATACCTTCCTGTTCCTTCAAATCCCATCCCCAGATAAGAATTATGATTTTTCTTTTTTTTTCATATTCATCAAAAAGTCTTTTAACAATATCAATGAAATGAATCTTAAATATCAATAATGATGACCAATTGTGACCAAATACCAGTTAGAAGATATCACTAGATGTCATAATTGGAATGGCTTTGCGTGATCTTTAAGGGCTTCCAATTCACTACTCATTGCTATCACAGTATTTAAGTCAAAGTATATGAAGATATGAAGAAAATAATAATGGTCTGTTATTGGGCACTGTTCAAATTAAAAATTAAAAGCTTATTGCTATCTCACCCTACATATACCCTAAGCAATACCTTTATTGATAGTGCAATGCAACTACAGTGTACTTTAATGAGCCCATAAAGTACAATGCTTATAATATTCATCCTGTTTAATTTATTTTTCAATCATTACATATATTCTTAAAAGCTTGATATGTGGTATTATATTTGTAACAATCATTTTATAAAATTACTTGATTTTCTAAAAAATATAACAAACAACTAATTAAACAATTATGTTGCACACATTTTTTGTATATGCACTCTATCCATATATATATAAATAATTTAAACAATCTAAATGGTTCATTCCCTTTTATTGATATAAAGCTTTATGTGATACATATGTATTTGTATCAATCATTTTCTAAAATCATTTTTTATAAAATATAACAAACATCAAAAATTTAAACAATTGATATAAAAACTTTGTCTGCGATATATTTGTATGAATTGTTTTCTGAAATCATTTCTTTTAACTAACATTAACATGATAGTATATATTCATGTACACCTATTTGTCTATGCAGAACCAAATCCTTGTCCATTTAAGATTCCAAATGACATATCTTCCTTAAAGGTGTCATAATTCTTGTGGCTAACAGGTAGTTTGAGGACAGCTGCACATGTGTTTGCCTTAGGAAACCTTGACGTGTCATCATATCCAAGAACTCTATTGATGGATTTACACTTCGTGGTGGGATTGACTTGCAACCGGTTGTGAAAAAGAGGATGTCTCTTAAGCTGATACCTTTCTCATCTCCATCCTCAATATCCTGTAGATAATCATGCCAGCGTGAAAGTAGAAGACTTTCCACCATACATTTGTTGGAACCTAAGGGGCTTGTCTTTGGTGTGAAGAGTGTTTGGATGGTTTCGGCTGTAAATTCTTTGTCTGTCATGCAAAATACAGAACGAAAAGCATCTGGATTTAACTGCATGGCTTGCATCAGGCCTAGTGTTGACTGGCCTTTTTTCAAACTTTCAATAGCTGGCAAAGGCCTGCAGAGAACATACCAGTTGACAGTCGACTGAACCATCTTGACAACATCAGAGAGTTCTTTAATGTGTTGATATGTTCCTGCAAGCTCCAAAAGAGTCGACAAAGCTTCTCTGCTGCTTCTTTACTGGTGGACTCCAAAAGGTTCTGAAGTAGGGACTTGAGTTCCATGTCGTGTACATGTTCTATCGACGCTTTTCCTTCTTTTCCAAGGAGAGCATCATACATTTCTGTGGCCAGAAATTGTGGACCAGGACCTCCATGTACTATAGACAGGGCAATAACCATTCCAGCAAAAATAATAGTCATCCTCTTCAAAGAATTTGGCCTGGAATGACTACACCACAGAACATGTTGTTTTCTATATACTGGATAGCTAATGTAAAGTACTCTCTCATTGGGCCACCCTGATCCACAGCTCCCTCACTGGTACCGGAATCATCAGTAAACTTCACATCCACTTTGTTCTTGGGTGAAACTTTTTTTCTTGACAAGGCTCTCTTGGTTCCTTCCCATATGTAGCTTCTTGAAATATTGAAGGTTGATAGATTGTTTAGTGTGAGGTCTTCAGCCAGTTCATCTAAGACATCTTTGACATTTCTTTGAATTCTGTCATCTGTCATGGAGGTGTTGAGTCTTCATCTTCATCACATTCATATTGAATGAAGTCCCACTCCAACAGGGAAGCATAATCCTGATTAGTCTCTTGTCTGAAATATATTCAACATTTATTAATTAATTAATTAATACTGCACAATGCCAATACAAATGTATGTATTAGTCAGTTTGGATAGGAGAAATTAGGCCATATATACTGTAGGTTCAATTCAAACGTAAAGTAAATCATTCAACTCACAACCCGCTAAATTGCATTTTGGTGAAACCATCTAACCAAAATAATATGACAAATTACCACAGATATTATTCCGCTCATAAAGTTTTCATTCCAAGCATTTTGCTTTCCAATGTGATGTCCCTGGCTCCAACAATTTACGAGGTTCGCCACCATACTCAAAATGCAAAGCTGGACATTGTTTTTAAATGGCTTCAATTTGGTCCGGAAAGATCGTACTGCTAGCATTCATGGTGGAGTTTGTATGTTTATCAACCAATCAATTACATACATGTACTCAGTTTTAGAGGACATAAACGACCCGTCTTTTGAAGTTTTATGGTTAAAATTACGACCAATTCGCCTCCCAAGGGGATTTAGTAATATTATAATTGGAACTTGTTATCATCCTCCAAGCTCAAATGATTCGGCGCTATTGAACCATCTTTTCTCCTGTTTATCAAAAATCGAAGCTTTGTTCCCCAACTGCGGAATTATTCTTCTCGGCGACTTCAATAATGACTGGGTAATCTGGGTTAATTGCCTGAAGGCATGTCTCACTGGCAGCTGATTTATGTGCATTTAATGGATCATCCTGTTCTTCATCATTATTTCTATTAGAATTATCTTTGTCAGGAATATTATGTGCTGTATTAATTTCATTGTTTTGTGAAGGCTGTTCAGAAAAGTCAACAGAATCTTCCTGATCAACAGATCAAGAGTTCTTGGGGGTTTGTGAAATATCTTCAGTTATTTCATTTTGTGTTAGTTCTGTGAGTTCGTTGATAATGTTTGTGCATTCAATTAAAATGTCTTTATAAAGTTGGTTATCTTTTTAAAAGAAAAGAAAATAACAGCAAAAAAAAAAAAAAAAAAAAATTATCCCTCACTTCTCATTTTTGTTTTTCTTTTGCTATGTTATTTTATTTTCATGATTATTTAAATGGTTTATTCATTCATTAATTCATTTATTTGTTTGCTTTTTTATCTATAGTCATTTTGATTGATTTATTGATCAATAATTTTGATAATCGCTAGTGAACGAATAAATAAATTAAAGGATGAATGAATGATTGAATGAATAACTCATTTCATTAAATCGGAGCTACGCTATTATGTTTACCTAATTTTTATATTACAATTATGTAATTGAGTTGAATTCAATAAACCTTGTTCTGTTAAAATACCAACTGACTAAAATCAATAAATCATTTAATAATCATGCAATAACTTTGTCAGTTTCAATCTGTATAACATGCACAATTATTTACCCCATTTATTTTTTCAATTGGACAACTTCGATCAATCGGTGCACAATCAACATTCACCGTTTTTCAAACAAATATCACCATTCTCTTTAAAATCACTGTGCTGTATTTTATCACATGAACATTTTTTGGTTGTTGAAGGTTATTTTTATTTTTGGAACTACAGCAATTTGCTCGAGTGAGAAACTTTGAGTGGATGGAGTTGTTCAGCAGGTTTATTTCATAAACTATTTCTGAAAAACTAGTTTTCTTGTCAATAAACAGATTCATCTGTACTGGTGAATATAATCTGGACAGTCTCTAAAACTTTAAATACTCAGTACAATTATAGACCTTTTTTTAGAGCTTTCGACTCAACTAGCTGGAGTCTTGATCACAAACTTAGTGCGGAACACGTGCCAAGGTATTAAATTCCTTTTTGGGCACGTGACCGCAAAAGGGTGATGTTGACGCGGCCACCATCTCGGTTAAGGTCAGGTTTTTCAGAACGTATATAAAGTGCTTCTTTTACAACTCTCGAGAACCAGTCTTGGTCTCTGTCAAGGATGTCTACATGTGTTATGTCTGTTGTGTGGTCGGGACAGTCTTTGTTGATGTGTTTAGAGACTTCTGAGTTGTGAGAGCTAGGTCTTAGATGTTCTGCAACCCTTCTTTTAAGAGGACGTTCAGTTTCCCCGATGTAGGTTGAGTCACAATTGTTTTAGGGTGTGTACTGCAAGCAAGTATGGCTTTCTTATCTGTTTCTTCTGAGCGAAGGCAGTCATCTACAGAGAAATTTCTTCTCAGCTCAAATTTTTTGGTTTTGCGTACGGCATAGCTGCCACAACTTGGTTAAGACACGGCGCCAAACAGATGGACGTTCAAAGGTATTTTAAGAAGTAACGGTGTTGATTGGCTACACGCACTTGGTGGAACATGGCTTCAATATCGTAAAACAAACAATAAGTGATCACGTCTTCAACTCGGCCAGCCTAATTCTTTCGGTTAAAGTGCTTGAACGTCGCGAAGACGAACTTTACCCTGATGGCGTTTGAAGGTGGTTTTCGAGATTGTCTTTAGCCACGGTGATCAACTCTTTCATTCCAGCGATGAAAATGTTTATTTTACAATATTTTTCTTCATTCAGTAGATGAAATCGATCATCGATTAAAACCGATGAACAATCGATGTAATCGATATCAATTAAACAATTAATATCGGAAATCGATATATATCGTAACCAATTGAGATTAACGTTTGTGACTTCTAGCTAAAGCCCTTGGATTGTCAATTGATTGTCATTGAGTGTCAATCAAATTAATCAATTGCCAATCGATGAAGAGTTTTCATGTGATCATCGATGCCCAAATAGCAATCGATATCAATTAATTATATCGACTGATATCGATTGATTTTCTGATGATCGATTTCATTGATTAGCTACCCGGGGTTGATAAGCACTAGGTAGACAGTGAGGCTTTTGACATTTGTTGTTTGAAGCTGTTATTGTCGGGAAATTAGTGACGTCACAGAGGAGCGCGAGCTCATTAGTTCAATAAAAGATCAAACCGAACCAGGTCTAATCTTTATGTTGTAAAACACAACATTGGTGCCGAAACCCGGTTTTTGGACATCATGTCCAAAAATGAGACAGTATCCCAAGATGAAACCACTCTACATGAAATGAGAGCAATTAGAGCATCGTACAAGTACCAAATCAAACATGACTTAATCGAAGCAAGCAATATCATGGCATCCAAGAACCCTAAGCAAACAAGTATAGAAGTGTTACTGAACAAAATTGAACCAATGATTGAAAAAATTCATGCCCTAGATGTAGCGATGGCCATGACATTCACGAAGCAAGAAAATATAGAGAAAGAAATAGAAGCAGCTCTTACGTACGAAGATGAAGTTCTAAATCAGATTTCAAAGATAAAGATAGTCATCGGGCAGTCTTACCGAAGCTCACGTGATATCGTCTGCGCCAATACACTGCATAGATCAAAGCCTCTCACTTTCACTCCACTACCTCTACGGAAAGACGAACAGAAAAACGACCTGATGGATGACGAAACTACTGTTCAAGAAAATGAAAACGTAGCACCAAGCTCGCCAGCTCAGACCATCGCTGCAATTCAAAACAATAGCAAGATTTCGACTCAACCAAAGAAGTCGCTCAAACAAATCCGCCCAAGATATACGAAAACGAAACATCTGTTGCGAACAAAATACACTATTAGAAAGCTAGTAAACCAGCTGAGCAATACAACACCAATAGCAATCAGCAATCAAACATCAAGATCACGGACGACAAACACATTCAAAACTAATCAAACGACAACATGTTGCAAGAAATCAAAGGAAACACTCAAAGAAGCAACTCTACTAGCATTAAAAATGAAGAAGACAAAGTACGCCCCTTGGTGGGTAGGGTTCTATAAGCGACAAATAGGACATTTGAAAAAAAACCCTAAAAAACTGTCATTTGTTCTTCATTGTAAATAGCATTTTTCATTCAAAGTGACTTTCAATTGTCGTCGGCCGGGAGAATGTCGGGAAATTAGTGACGTCACAGAGGAGCGCTAGCTCATTAGTTCAATAAAAGATCAAACCGAACCAGGTCTAATCTTTATGTTGTACTAAACTACAACATTGGTGCCGAAACCCGGGACGATGTCCCAACATGATGGAAACAGTCAAGAGAGAAAAACCGAAACAAATCACAAAGATCAGTGTATGGTTGGAATTGAAACAATCGAAAGTATAATGGTGTCCAAACATGCAGATTTAGAGCTACTGAACACATTGACAAAACAAATCGTACAGAGAACATATGGAACCTTTCAACGCAAGATTGAGCAAATTAGAACACTTCAAGATCAGGATACCATTGAAAAGGAAGTTACAAAAGCACTTGACTTGGAAGATAAAGTTTTTAGCCTTTTAGAAAGGATTCAACAATTTTTGAAGAAGAGAGAGCCAGGAAAACGACTGGATATCCTGCCAATCAGATTTCTATCTGTGTACTTATCCTTGTCACAAAACGAGAAAGGAAGCAAGGGGAGCAAATCAGAGGAAACAAATCAACAAGACATAGTAGGAATGGAAAAACAAATGAATCAAACAAGCAAACAAGAAATCAAACAAGAATCAAGCATGTGCACTACAGCAATCCAAGTGAAACGCACCACCAGTAATAACCTCAAAAAAAGGTCATCTTATCAAATTGAGCTCAAACATCAAACAAAATGGAAAAGAATCCGGAAAAGTATAAGAAAGGGCAAAGGAAAACCGCTGAAAATCTCAATTGTAAGATCACATCTTGTTATGAAAACAGAGAAGACAAATACTTGGGGAACGGTAAAGCCAAACAGAAAGACAATTGGAGTAAGAAAACTAAAAATCAAGAACAAGAACCGCCATTGTGAAGTAGTTTTTGAGAGTTACCCCTTCAACGGCTCTTGGTGGGCAGGGTTCTGCAAAACTTTAATTGAACAGTTAAGACAATGTCTCCATATCAATAACTTTAGCCTTTCCACTTATTACTATTTACTATTAGTCAGCATTCTTGCCGGCCCGGGAGAATGTTGGAAATATATTGGGCTTCCTGTGTAACTATTAGTGATGTCATCAAAAGGAACATATAATTAGCATCTAATTAGAATGTAATTATCTCTGTTATCTTCAACAATAAAGCCATGAACCAGGTCCTAATCTCTATGTTGTACTAAACTACAACAGTTATATATTATTGCATGTGTATGTGTAGGGGATATGGATACATTTTGATTGTTTATAGACTCCTATAGGCTATTTCTGCTGATCTTCATATTACCCTTTTAGTACATTAATTTTCTCAGCCTGTTCCTACCCATCCCACCACTACTGTGAAAATGAATATTGCTTGGCTGCCCATAGAGCAAAAAACTGCAGTTTGTATAGAAGAAAAGTGGAAGATCTGAGAGGGTTAGGGTAGGGAGTGTATTCAAAAGTACCCGCTTTTGTAATCTTCATTATTAATTAATTTGTTTGTTTATTTAAAATGATTTGTTATTTTATTTTATATGTAACAGATGGATGCAATGGCTATAAAACAGGCTTCCGGATGAAGGCTTAGAAAACCTGGGTCTAGACAAGAAAGGAAATGTTTTGGGCCTTAAAGCACACATTTCCAACCTTTTCCCCCTTTAATAAGAATTCACTATTAAAACTGAAAACCAACTGTTAACTCAATAAAATAGTTTCAATGCTTAACTTTTATAGCTCTTGTAACTTTTTTAGTTGTCATGAAAGATATTTAAAACATGCTCCAGGAAAAAAATATGAGTTGATGTTACAAAATATTAATTTGACTCAGTAATTCTATATATAGCTGCTTAGCTTCATCAGGTGTTGTTGGGATTTGCAAATCCTCATCTTCCATTATCATTTCGACTAGTTCCCTGAATTCACTAGAACACCCATCAGGAGAAGGTCGGTCAGGAAAAACATTTTCAACAATTTCAATGTCCTCTCTGTCGACCTCTGATATGTAGTCAGTGATATTCCCTGTACTAAGCCCTGGTACAAAATAATTGACATCTGGGTGACCAGAGGGTGATTCTGAGTTTTTCGTAGGACGTATTCTGTGAATGTTCCAGTGAATGCTAACTCGATATAATTCTTTTTGTAAAACATCCATGTAGCAAAACCGTAGACATTACTGATGTATAGCATTGTCATCAACAAACAAGCCACTATCACGCAGATCTTTAAAATGGTTGATCCACCAATGAGTACATCCCCGTCTAAGACTTCCCCACCATGCCTCTATTCTTTGATTACTAGTCGATTTTCCATAAATGAATGATTTATCACCAGAATTGGTATCTGAGGCAGAGTGGCGGAAGAAACGCTGCATTGTTTTCTGTACCCCTGTCACTACGTATAATCTTAGCTGTACCTCCCAATTGTTGCACACAGTCTACATAATAACCAGCAATAATTCTAGGGTTATTATTAGAGTATGCCACCTCTAACCACAAAATTCGTCGACTGTACCCATCAATACACCCATGGATACAAAATCCAAATGGCTTTAGTTTGTCATAGCCATCAATATGCCAGAGGAAATTAGGACCTGGTGCCTTGTAAACTCTTCGTCGTAGTCCACATTTTGATCTGACAACTACTCCCTCTGGATCAAGTACCTTCAGAACTTTTCGAACTACCTCTCTTTTGACAGTTAGACGATGGTCCATTGTGAGTCTTTGATGCATGGCACGATATCCTATAACATTTCCACTAAATTAAAACGAAGCTCAGTTTCAATAGCTTCAACAACTTCTTCGAATGAACTCTGTTCCTTCTGTGACAACCAATACTTCTTAAAACTCTTCTAAGCTGTCTTAAGCTGAGAGTAATTCCATGTATGTTGACAAGAAAGCAAATAATTTCTGTCCCACTGAGTTGCTGGTGTATAACTAGGTAAGACAGCTCTTACTCCAAGAATGGTCATAAACACACAATAAAATGCTGTATCGCTGTATTGCTGTATCGTTGTATCGCTGTATTGCTGTATCGTTGTAGTGCTTTACAGCTGTATTGCTGTATCGTTGTACCGTTATATCGCTGTATCGCTGTATTGCTGTATCGCTGCATTGCTGTATCGCTGTATTTCTATATCGCTGTATAACTGTATCGTTGTATCGCTGTATTGCTGTATCGTTGTATTGCTGTATCGTTGTATTGCTTTTATAGCTGTATTGCTGTATCGTTCTATTGCTGTATCGCTGCATTGCTGTATCGTTGTAGTGCTTTTATAGCTGTATTGCTGTATCGTTGTACCGTTATATCGCTGTTTTGCTGTTTTGCTGTGTCGTTGTATTGTTGCATCACTCGTATCGTTGTAATAATAATGATGATAATAATACTTTAATAAAAAACACATTTGCAAAAAATACTGTGTTGTTTACAGTTTGTTGTGTACAAACAAACACGTCACAAACGAATTGATTTGTTAATGTGCCAACCACAGCACAAAATATTCTATTGAAATAAGAGCCAATCACCGTCTGGTTAGCGCATTTCAAAACATTTATTCTTTACAAATTCAATAAAACTAAACAATATCTATCAAATGGACTAAAATAGCATTGTAAGTAATGATGTTTATCTTTGTGTTTTTGTTATGTGAAGATGTATGTTTTTTAATGAATTATGCTTTGTTTTTGAAGACTAGAACCCCGTCCCTTTTTCGATATGAAAACCGGCTAATTGCTGTATCGCTGTACTGCTGTATTGTTGTATTGCTGTATCGCTGTATTGCTGTATTGCTATATCGCTGTATTGCAGTATTGCTGTATTGTTGTATCGTTATGTTGCTGTATCGCTGTATTGCTGTATCGCTGTTTTTCTGTATCGTTGTATTGCTTTATAGCTGTATTGCCAGGCTCGTAACATGGTATATAGGATCAGTGATCAGTCCACTAAATTTTGCTTGGGATCGGGATCAAAAGCATGGGCTCGGGGATCAAAGCGTTGGGATTGAGGATCAGGTATAAGATTCAGGGATAGTGGGATCATTTACGTTTTGTCACTGCTTTCACTGGCTGAAGTTTATCGTTGCTTCGAGTCAATTTTGCTGGCTGTTACTGGTGTGTGTATTTAAGCATAGAATGATAGGCATCATGGCAGATACATGCTAACCGCAAGTGGCCAGTTGGATGAAATTGAGCCTCCTGTAGAATGACGTAATTCATGTGTATCGAAGTTTTGACTGGTATACTCGGCTATAATACTAATAGTTGATAACTGAGATAAATACATTTTTATGATGGGAAAGAAAGAAAAAAACACGATCATTGAAGGTAAGTTAAAGAAAATGCATACAACAGGTTTGTCTGGACCAAAGTTGAGTCGGTTGACCTTTATATCTGAGCGTCTTTCAGGGCTTTCTTTCACTCTTGATAAGCGCCACCGATCGATAGAAGGACTGGAAAGTCCAAGCGGACTTCACGATCAAGATAATGCTAAATGAAACAGTTGACATTTGAAGGATATGTAGTCAATGCAAATCAATAAGTTGATATTTGCTGATTTTAATGAGATTCCAATGAATAATATTGTATAATATTTCACGTTGGTGTTGCACTGGAGAGTAAAATGTCCAGGAAAATGCTCAAATTTCACAAACCTTGTTTAAAGAACGTTTACCTTTGTGATATGTTTTTGGGGGAAGGAGGGGGAGCGGTGGAGGGACATCGAGAAAAGTTGGGTACTATATTGGGAGGCCATTAAAAATGTTTATGTTCTATTGAGGGGGAGGGGCATTGTCTCACTGCTAAATGTAATAATCAACGCTAAATGTAATACTAACGCTAAATGCAATAAATGTTAACGCTAAATGTAATACTAACGCTAAATGTAATACTAACGCTAAATGTAATAATTTTGACGCTAAATGTAATAAAAACGTTAACGCTAAATGTAATAAACTGCTACCGCTAAATGTAATAAAAACGTTAACGCTAAATGTAATAAAAACGTTAACGCTAAATGTAATAAAAAGGTTAACGCTAAATGTAATAACATTTTAACGCTAAATGTAATAAGGGCGCATTTTAGTTTTTTATGAGCTTTCGTGAGATAGTGTTTGTATTTATTTATGTTTATTTGTAGTGAAAAGGAATCCGAATAAGTCTCAACCTATAAATTGTCCTAGACAGATCCAGCATCGAATGACTTAACAAATGAAAATTATCAGATAAATTAACAACTACAGGAATAATTAAACGTAACAAGTAACTTATTACGTAAGTTAGTCAGTACGTAAATACGTACGTACGTTAGTAATTAAGTACGTAAGTGCATAAGTAATAAATTGGCAAGAACGTAAGTAAGCAAGTTAGTAAGTTTGCATTAAGTAAGTGAGTAAGTAAGTACTTGGGTAAGTACGTAAGCCAGTAGGTACGTACGTATTTAAGTAAAACAATGAATAAAATACATCAATTTTATGAACCAAATTAATCAACAAACAGAGAAATAAAATTATTAAGTTTCTAAGAATACATTTAAGTATTTAAATTAATCATAATTGATAAAAAATGAATTATACAGAAAGTTACGTATTAAGTAAACAGCTGTAAATTATAAAAAAATAAATTGTACACCGTATTAAGAGAAAATGTGTAAAACTGACGTTTCGGACGTAGGATTGTTGACTGCTAGCGTCTACAAACTGGGTCATTGATGCAGTGCAGTTTTGGCCCCAGTTGTGGCCAAAATAAGATATCGAAAAAAAAAAGATAAGATAAGATACCAAAAGACATTTTACACTCATGCCGTCTGGATTTATTCAAAGAGACTAAAAACGTATATTACCTTCATTCAATGAATATCCAAAAATATTTTTTCCTGTTTATTACAGGGGTGGATCCCCCTCCCACTAGATCCGCCACTGTACTACACATTATAAAACATTTGGTTTATTCCGTAGAAGATGCTTATTAATCTTATTAGATATATGTATAAATGTATAATACTAGGATTTTTTTTTTTGCAAACGAATGTATATGAAGAATGACTTTATTTTTTACCCTTCTACTTTTCTATTCATTCTTTGTAGCATAAATCGTCTTCACCAATGCCACGATTTATGACACAAACACACATAAATACAAATACTATCTCACGAAAGCTCATATAAACAACTAAAATGCGCCCATATTACATTTAGCGTTAAAATGTTATTACATTTAGCGTTAACCTTTTTATTACATTTAGCGTTAGCAGTTTATTACATTTAGCGTTAGTATTACATTTAGCGTCAAAATTATTACATTTAGCGTTAGTATTACATTTAGCGTTGTTATTACATTTAGCGGTGAGACAGGACATGAGCAAAATAGTAAATAGCAAAATCAATTCCCTCATACTAAAAACTGTAAATCGTACTTTAAAAATAACTAAATTGTGAGCATTTTTCGTCGGAAAAAAATTCAATACAGTACTGCAGAACTATTTTTCGCCCAAAATGCTGCAAATTGCTTTATTCAGGTTAAGATTTAAAAGGATTTTCTATGTATGTATGTATGTATGTATGTATGTATGTATCTTTGTGGGTGACAGATAAAGCATATTGCTTTTTTCCAATCTGGCCCTTTGGGGGACTTTTACGGACTGCTATTATGCAGTTTACAAACATGAGTGTGTGTTAGTGATTAGTGCCCCCGATGTTAGTAAGTACAGACACTGAGGATGGTCGTACCTGCGTTCTCAGTGGTTCTTTAACGTCCACAACTGGATTAGAGTATAGAGTAGACGGGACCTCCGGTTTTACTTCGTTATCCGAGAGGACGCGAAGATCTTACCATTTGCACATAGAGAAACAAAGGCAGCAACTCCTTCTCAATTATTTTAAGACCCTGAGTGTTGGTCCGGCCAGGGCCCGAACCCGTGACCTCCCGCACTAAAGTCCGATGCTCTACCAATTGAGCTATACGGTCGGCGGTTAAACGGTTCTCGGACAAACATGCCAATTTTATATCTGTCTACCCCCCCCCCCCCCCCCCCAAACTTATTTATCATCCAAAATGCTACAATTGTACTTTTAAACTTCTAAATTAGAGAAATTTGCTCGGGGAGCATGCCCCCAAATCCCCCTAAAGAAATGTCACCGATTGGTGATTACCAATTGTATATCTGTGCATATAAAGGATTTTCTCGGACAAGCATGACAATTTTATATCTGTCTACCCCCCAAAACTGAACTTATTTATCGTCCAAAATACTGCAAATTGCCCTTTTAAGGTTCTGAATTTGAAAAAATTTCTTCGGGGGAGCATGCCCCCAACTCCCCCTAAAGAAATGCCTTCTGTGGGCGATTGACAAATTTATACCCCAAAAACGGAAGCCAGGGGAAAAAAGAAAAAAAACGAAACTGAATAAAAAACCGTGTAACTATGTAGTTCAAAACAAAATTCATCACTGCCAATGAGAAAAAAAATACTATCCTGTAACAGTACATCCCTAAAAGTGCCTGTGTCATTCTTTCAGCTACAAGTGGGTTAAAAGAAATGAGTTTAAACTTGATGCCTTTACTGTGGATACGGCGTTATTGCATGTTATTGCTTTCTCACTTTGTCACAAAATGGGTCACTTCCAGTTTGATACAACTTTGAACCTCTGATGGTCGTGTTAAGATAAAACACCAACACTTGTGATGAATAATCATAAATTTAATTTTCAAACAAAACTTGTAATTATGTTTGAACAAATAAATTGTATTGTATTATTATTGTATTGTATTATTATTGTATTGTATTATTATTGTATTGTATTATTATTGTATTGTATTATTATTGTATTGTATTATTATTGTATTGTATTATTATTATATTGTATTATTATTGTATTGTATTATTATTGTATTGTATTTGGTGCACATTTAATCCGCCATTGTCAAAAACAAAAACAAAAAATGCTATGATGAGCTATTCTGTTATGCACTGCAAAATTTTAGAGCTATGCATCAATCAAAACAAAGCAAATATGGGGAAAATACCAATGGGATCAAAATTGTCTAAAAATACCGGGATCATTAAGAAGAAAATATACCAATATCGTTGTATTGCTGTATTGCAGTATCGCTGTATCGCAGTATTGCTATATCGCTGTATTGCTGTATCGTTGTATCGCTGTATTGCTGTATCGCTGTATTGCTGTATCGCTGTATTGCTGTATCGTTGTATTGCTTTATAGCTGTATTGCTGTATCGCTGTATTGCTGTATTGCTGTATCGTTATATTGCTGTATCGCTGTATTGCTGTATCGCTGTATCGTTGTATCGCTGTATTGCTGTATCGCTGTATTGCTGTATCATTCTATTGCTGTATCGCTGCATTGCTGTATTGCTGTATCGTTGTAGTGCTTTATAGCTGTATTGCTGTATCGTTGTAGTGCTTTATAGCTGTATTGCTGTATCGTTGTACCGTTATATCGCTGTTTTGCTGTGTCGTTGTATTATCATTATTATTACAACGATACGAGTGATGCAACACATCACTCGTATCGTTGTAATAATAATGATAATAATAATACTTTAATAAAAAACACATTTGCAAAAAATACTGTGTTGTTTACAGTAAGAAAATTAAAATGTATGTATATTTTTATGAAATTCACGAATAATTAATAAACCCAGAACAATAGAAAATCACTACCGTGAAGGCATCTGTATATTTTATACAGAAATCATCCTGATTTGCATAAGGTTTAGCTTGAAATATCTCGGCCAAATTAAATCTAATTTCAGAAACATTACTCAAGAATAGCTGCATTGATCTAGACATTTTAGAAGTAATATACAATATTCGCGTCCGATCTGTATGGAATATAAAATGTCGAGCCTTCGGCATATGTATATTCCATACAGATCGGCCGCTCTTATTGTATAGGTGACATATTATAAGAATTTAGTAGGATAAAAAAATATATGTATATATATTATAAGAATTTCGTAAGATAATTAAAATTTTTGTATATATATATATTATATTACAAGAATCATATATCACATGTATTACTGCTCTGCACAAGATAATAGTCTCAAAGTTCTGGCTATAAAAGAGTCTCTATGTCTGTTAGTTTTTGATGTTGTTGAGGGCCGCTGTCCTGGAAAAAGATGTGCAAGATTGTCACATTCTTTTAAACGCTCTAGTTCTTTGATTGATTGAACATCTTCTGTCTGCTAATGACTCCAGATTGTTTTTTCGTAAGTCAATGATTTTCAAACATCTGTCCTGAACCTTATCTAACTCTGTGAAGAGGTATGCTGGTAAACCGCCCCAGTATACATTGGGCTTTCGTATTCTAACAACGGGCGGATCTTGGTAAGGTAGGTGGTAAGACTTCACGTGGAAGACCAAAGAAATGGATATCCCTTAAGGCCGGTACACACGAGGAAGCTTGCTCCTGCAACACGCTCCCGCAACATGCTCCCGGAGCAAAGCTCCTTCGTGTGTACCAACGAAAACTTTGTTGCGCAACAAAACTTTTGCTCCCGGGTTTTGCTCCCTTTGTTGCGCAGCATATTTTTCGTTGGTTCACACGATGAAGCTTTGCTCGGGAAAATGTTGCGGGAGCGTGTTGCAGAAGCAAGCTCCCTCGTGTGTACCGGCCTTAAAGGCCGGCACACACTAGGCGACAAGTCGCAGCGACAATTTCCTCCCGTGTGTACTAACATTTTTTGGCGAAAATTGTTGTCGCCGCGACAGAATTTTGTTGCTGCGACTTGCCGCATGAAATCCAACCGGTTGGGATTGCTGAACCAGTGCACACTGAGGCGACATGTCGCGGGGACAAGTCGCTGCGACTTGTCGTCACGACATGTCGCCTCAGTGTGCATTGGTTCAATATTTGTCGCCAATACATCTGATTCTGTCGCTGCGACAATTTCCGCCAAAAATACCTAGTACACACGGGGGGAAATTGTCGCTGCGACCTATCGCGGGGACAAGTCGCTGCGACTTGTCGCCTAGTGTGTACCGGCCTTAAAGGATATCCATTTCCTTCGTCTTTTTAGCGTTGAGTTCCATCGTGTTTTGTGCAGCTTACAGTTCAAGATGGTTTAGTATATTCTGCATGCAACTTTCTGAACTCATTTGACACAGTTTGATAAAAAGTGCAGTCGTCTGCATGCAGTAACATTGGGGCTGCTGGGAAGTGTTTGATGAAGGTATTAAATGGAGTAGGTGATATTACTCCTCCTTGTGGTACTCCAGCGATGCCTTGTGCACATTTAGATAATACTCCAGGTAGTTTCACCTGCAGTGTTAATTTGTATTGATGTATCGCTGTATTGCTTATATCGTATTATTGTTTTATCTCCTCACTTCTTGAGTGCTCTTCACTTTACAGAGTGTTCTTTTACTGAACAAAGCACTTGCTTTTAAAATATTTATATTGCACACGGGAGAGCTTGCTCTCGCAACACGCTCCCGCAACATGCTCCTGAGCAAAGTTCCCTCGTGTGTACCAACGATTTCACGTGAAAAATATGTTGCGCAACAAATGTTTTGCTCCAGGGTTTTGCTCCCTCATATTAAAACCGGTACACACGAGGGAGCTTGCTCCTAAAACACACTTTTGCAACATATTGGTGGTGACGTGGTGGCCTAGTGGTTAGGGCATTGGACTTCGGATCCACTGGCCTGGGTTCAATTCCCAGACCGGGTGATCACGTTGTGTCCTTAGGCAAGATACTTTACTTTCTCAGTGCCTAGTCTTCTCGGATAAGGACGTAAAGCCGGAGGTCCCGTCTACCTTCACTCTGACTACGTTATAAGGTGGACGTAAAAGAACCGCTGAGGACGTAAACAAATATCTGGCAGTGACCACCATCAGTGTCTGTCTCAGCAACCAGCATTGAGCCGCACAGTTATTGGAGCCCAGCTCTGTTGTTGTGGTCTCACACATATGTGTAAAAGCCTTATAAATAAATAAATAAACAAACAAACAAACAAATAAATAAATATTTGCTCCCTGGTTTTGCTCCCTCATATCAAGCCAATTTGATATGAGGGAGCAAAAGTTTTGTTGCGCAACACATTTTTTCGCACGCACTTAGGATATGCTAGTGAGATATGGGCACCACAAACCACTATTAACGACGTGAGATTAATTGAAGGTGTTCAACGGCGTGCCACTCGCTTTATGTTGAATTGTAGCTATAAAGTTTCTGAACGTCCTAGGTATAAAAGAAGATCAATTTCGCTAAGGCTTCTGCCACTATCCTACTGGCACAGTGATTGATAGTATAGTCTAGGGACTGACAAGGACTGATAGGGTAGGGTATGTACTTAATTCAGACTATATGGACAAGTCACTATATACGATGTTGGCATAAAGTATATACCTACAGTCCAACAACCTCGGAGCTTGAAGAGTGGCAGAGTTTTGACACATGTGAATGGTTAGTCGTTTGATTCGAATTTTGCCTGGTTTATTAATGGGCAAGAATAGAAGCAAAGGAGGTTATTACGCTGTCAGGATCGGCAGGTCCACGGGTGTCTTCAATAGCTGGTGAGTTAATCGTTTGAATTTTTACATTTAGAATTGGCTCGACATGTGCATTTCCCAAAAATCGTCTCCATCACGGAGCGGTTGATCCAAAATAAATTCCATTATGTATATATTTATTGTATAACAAATATAAATTACCATAACAACAGCAAAGGCAGTTTTTAATATGCTTTTATAGATCCTTGTTGGTATATCCATTTGAGTTTCACCACGGTCTCTCCGTTGCACCAGGTACGCGGTCTGTGTATGCGAGGAGTTGCAACTAGTGGAGCTGTTGACTTCCATTCTAATCCATATACAGCAGGGGTATCTCTGAGGGAGCTAGATTGCAGAACAACCCGCCACGATCTTGCATTACATATAGCTAGTGGCTACGTGCTACGCGGTCATCATGCACAGGAAGCCCGACCAGCTAATTTTGAAAATCATAATACCGTATTTGCCGGTGTATCAGTCCACAATCTTCATTGTTCTACTTATTTGTTTAATTGGTTACCATAAGCAAGTCACTTGCTTTCTTTAAATCAGTATCACTTAATCATGGCTAAGATTACATAGCATCACTTAGTATCACAAACTTCATGATCAACAAATGTTCCTCTTCAGGACTGACAAAAACAGTTGGCACTAATAAGGAAAGTGTAGTAGTATTATCTGAACTGTTTAACTTGCTCAACAAATTGTCAGACAAATTGTCAAAGCCCAACTTTTGTGTGAGTTGTTTTCTTGAGAACCCGTAACATATCACTATGCCACAGAAAAAGTTTGTGAAAAAAATTAGCGGAAATTTATACTTAAGCCATTTTTGCTTTGAACCCTTTCCATTGTAAGAACAACACAAGTGCCTTTTGGAGCTACACTCATTGCCAGGTTAGATCAGGGACATGGAGTACTGGACAGATTTGTCATCTTATTTCAATGTGTTACAATGGTTGCTGTAAAGTTAAGAGTTCCATTGAGGCCATTTTTGTTTATAGGGAAGAATGTCAACAAGCAGTGAATGGGTTTTCTGGTGCAAGATTCAAAAAGTTTGACTCGCATGAAGAAGCAGCAGATTTTGTTGGTGGTTCTGATGAGAGGTCTTCATCCTCATATAGCTCTCGCATAAATGATTCTGTAAGGGAAACTGTTGTCATAATTGCAGTCTTTAATAAATTCAATTTTATTTCATATGTTCAACATTTGCTACATTGCCTATGGAAACAGTTTATGACAAATCTTAATGGTTCTTAATATTGATAAAAATTCAGTATTCTTTTCTGGGTATTTTTGAAGCATCAGCAATATTTGCCTTTCCTAAGTTTACAGAAATGAAAACTTGGTAAACTACATAATGGTCTTTCAGATGTGTTTTGCTTTTTTAAACCTTATTTCTTCTCTCAGAAATTTCCCAGTCCTTTTTTTTAATTTCTGAAAGGGGTTTACATATTATTGCGATGATATATCATCATTATTTTTATCATATTAAAACTTTTTTGATACTTTCCCAGCCTCATCCACAGTATTCAAAACCTGCAAAATACACCAACAGTTATAGTAGTGTCTACAAACCAAGAAACTACTTCAAACATACAACACGGAAAACCCAATATATAGACCATGTTCCATCTACTAGTGTTTCCTCTGCCAGGGAGTCAACAGACGGTGGTGGAGGACATGCTGTTGTTTATAGTGATGGTTGTTGTACTAATAATGGTAAATACGGTGCTAAAGCTGGTATTGGTGTCTATTGGGGACCTGAGCATAAAAGGTAATTAAAACCTATCCAATCTAACAGTAGCTAACAAAGCTGTGGGAGGTTAACCACCTAGAGAGAAACAGCTGTAAAAATATCTGACCAGCAACAACATTGACCAAAAAATGGCATTGTTTTTAGAATAGATCTTTAGCTTAATTATATTGACAGCCAACAAATGACAAATGCCTGCAAATTGTCTTCTCACCTTTGTACTACCACCACCGCCCCTTATTCATATTTATTTTGTATTAATTTTTCATTCAGAAAGTAGAATTTCCGAAAGTATTTCAATTCTGTGTCTTTTTGTTGTCAACAAGTTACATGTAAGTTATACATATGTAGCTTCTTACTGTTTTCAGTATTTACTGTAAAACTAAATATTTCTTCACATTTTGTGGATTTGTTTTTACTAGTAATGTCAGTGAGAGACTGGAGGGACCCCAAACAAATCAGCGAGCTGAAATAATTGTAAGTACATGGGAGACCAACAACATCAGAATAGCAATGCTGCCAAATCTTGCTTATCCTCCAGGGGGCTGGTTGTACGAAGTCTGGATCAAGTTATTCACTGGATAAAAGTTGCATAGATTTTCATAGATTTCATCAGCTTGATAAGGATTTATCTGGTGGATAGCACTATCCAGGCATCATACCACTGGCCCCTGACATTTGCATGTAGACCAAATAACTAAGAGATTTCTGGATTAATGCAATTTCTTGGGGAGGGGTGGGGGAATCCCCTATGTCTTTTATACAGTATGTCCTGCCTCATAGGATACATTTTTTAAAGTAATAACCCAAGAACAGGGTCAGATACAATTAGAATTATCATGTCTGGCAAATAATAATTGCAAAATTGTGAAAACACACATCTAGGGGCAATAATGGATTATCACCACTAAAGTGGGTTTTGAAGCCTGATAAAGTTTAAATAAAAGATTCTCACTTAAATTTGTAAAGTAACTGAAGTTACTGACAAATGAATTTTTATATTTCAACCCACTATACATTGATATTGGTCATTTTAATGTCAAGCGAGGCAACTTTTGCCAGATTTATCTGTGGCCTTAGCATCATTTGCTTTCCCTCCCCAAATGTGCCCTCAGAAAGTCATGTTTTTGTTCTATTACCACCATTGACGATTTAATGAATCCATCCACAGGCAGCTTGTCGTGCAATTGAGTCAGCAAAGAACCTTGGTTACAAGTCAGTTGAAGTTAGAACAGACAGCAAGTACACAATTAATGGTATGTAAACATTAGCTAATGTGAATCTCAATGGTCTTGAAGTCCTTCAAAAAAACAAGAATCCTTCAGGGGCCACTGGAATAGCTAAATGTGTTAAATAACCCCTAACATTTTCCAATAAAATTTGCAAAATATTCTTCCCTTAGTTCAATTTTACTGGACCACCTGCCCTCTGCCACACATTATGAGTGAGGCTAAAATGTATGATTAACAATGCATCAAGTCAAGACTTCTGCCAAACATGGTCCCATGATCATTCAAGACATTATTTCTAGCCTCAGTGAATACAGTAATTGTTGGGATATGTTGACACACAACAATGGGATTAATATTGTCAAGCACAGTATAAAATGGTACAATATTAAATGAGGATTGTCCATGTTCCTGATATCAGACAGCTTAGTGGTGCCCACATTGACTGGAAAATGATGTGCATGTTTTGATGATAGAAAACATGTCTTATTATTTAGGAGCAACAGGTTGGGTAAGAAAATGGAAGTCAAATGGCTGGAAAACTGTAAATAACACAGACGTCAAAAATGTGGATGACTTCAAAAAGCTAGATAAACTATGCCAGGAAATGGATGTTAAATGGGTAAGAAAACAAATGCAATTAACAGCTGTCGAGTGAATAAAAAATGAATTTCAAAATTGAGTGGTTTGACATCCAGGTGAACAATGAATAACTTAATTTTAAAGGCACCATCTCATGAGCACACATGTCTTACGATAAGTGAAAACTCTTCCTACATTTTGTAAATCCCATCAAGATAGCAAATTATCTTTACAATGCTAGTTTAAACTTCCATGTTTTAGGATAACTAATTATGTCAAATTATTAAAGACACTCACTTTTCCACAAAAGTTTTTTTAACAAGTTTTTTTACTCTTTGACGTGTAGGCAATCATGGTATGGTGTCTTGAATTGCACCAGGCATTCACCTGTATTGCAATTTGAGGGTGTCAAGGTATGCATGTAGTGCCTCAATATTTTTGTTCTATTTTTTTAGACTCATGTAGCTGGTCATAGTGGCCACCATGGTAATGAAATGGCAGATAGCCTGGCAAAAGCAGGATCCAGTCTACCAAAATGACACTGTTAATCGGCTCCACAAACATAAAATGACTTGTATGGACAGGTCATGTCAATATTGACATTAACATTGCCAAGTTGTGTTTGAACAACTATTTAGATGTTATAATGTAAAAGAATATTTGTTTTGTCAAGAAAATAGTATATAAATGTAATTTCAAAAACTCATTAATAATTCATAAGCATCTAGTCCAATCCGTGGTCCAATTTTGGTCACATGCATGAGGTTTTATACCCATAAAATACTCTCATTTGTATTCAATGAATCTTTAGACTCTAGAGTCTTTATATAAAGGTTCATTGAATAGTAATGAGATTACTTTGAATGGTACGAAGCAACCTCTGTTCAATCATGTGACCAAAATGGTCCAAGGAATTGAACCTGTTATTTAAGAAAGTTTGTCCCCCTTGAACTCTCAAGGACCAGACTCAAATGTGGGACGTATATTCAACACACATTAGAAATTCTGCGCATGATCAGAATGAGCACTAGTCAATTTTATAACTTTTCTCGCTTATTTTTCAAAATTGTATTTGAAATATTTGGTTTTATAAGTGTTGGAGTTTTTGAAGTCATATAAAAAACTCGCAGGACGTGTTTTATATAGTACATAATAAGATAGTATTATACATATATTATTATATAAGTAGCTTTTCTAAATGAGTGCTACAACAACCTATTGAAATAAATAATAAATTAATGTTATTATTGCATTACTGTTCAAAGAAAATTGATACAAAATAAATTTCTTTTCAATAAATTTGTCTATGTGTTGGTTTGAAATAGGTGCAATATTAAATTTCTTTTAGCTTGCTTCACTGTCATACAGAGCCAATCTTCCTTAAATAATGGTGATTGTTGAAGTTGATTGATAGGTGACAAATAAGGTACATGAGGATTGTTGACCGATCACTAACTTTCAAAATGAATGGTGTTAAGGTAGTGGGGACATATTTACACAAAAAGGTTGAGAATTACCATATTTTGGCTCTAAGGTGAGTTTTCTTTTTAATCATACAAGAGCTTTTATTTGATTTCAAATGAGCAAACAGGTTGCTCACTAGAGTGTACAGTTAATCAAAGCTTGTTTAAGACAAATGAAATAATAGGTAATTAGAGCTAATTGGTGGTAGATTTCAAATCTTCAGAATAGCTAATCTCTTGTCTGTCATGAATCATTGTATAGAATTTATAAATTCAATGTGTTTGGTGTGCAAAATAAAATAAAAATTAGGACAAAAAATTATGCCCTTGGTGGGATTCAAAACCATGTCTTGGGTATTCTAGTTCAATGTGCTAACCACTACACCACAAGACCAACAACAATGAAGTATAGGGCAACTGTGAGGATCCAAGAGCAATATTTTTTTTGTGTGTAAGTCAAACACTGTAAATATGTATGCAGACAAGAGATGCTGTATAGTATGTTCAGTTCTTGCCAACAGCATAATATATCTTTTATCAAATATGTTGGTTCTCTTACATTTTGTTTTACATTTGCGTGCTGTTGTCCATTGCAAGCATATTCAAAAGCTTTGATAGCTCACTGCATTCCTACTTAGTGGTAATCTAGTGCTAGTTAGTGACTTCATACTAGGCATATTTGCACTCTAAAACAACCAATACCATTTTATTATAGCTAGACCAACATCACATTCTGAAAGCATTTAAAAACTATCATGTTTATCAGATAAACAACTTCATCACATTTTTCAAAGAAACTGTTCTTTATTGTTTAATGTGCACTTAGTTGCAGAAACAAGCTAGTAAGGACCTGACACATGAGAAGAAGAGTGGATGACAGCAACGAGTTTGGACTTTATTTTTGTTAAAAAAATGTGCAATCAGTCATGCTTTAGTCAGAACGTGTTCACTGTTAACATCAACTTGTGAAAATAGAACATTCACTTCAAAGAAAACTCAGTTAAGTTTATAGCAAATCGTTGTTGTCTTTGCCTCTCATCCTCATGCTTATGGTTCTTAGTGATTGAGACAAATTGCCAAATACAGCTCTTTAGAGTATGTGCACAACCATTTGTATTTGTAATCAAATCAAATCTACATAGAAATGAGAGGGATGGAGAGTAGACGATTATTTGTTGATGAACATTAAGTTTGGGGATCTACATTGGAGTTTTGTTAGCATGAATTGTCTCATTTACTTTTGTCCTTGGTTGTCTCCAAAGTATGTTCTTGCTATAACTTATTACAAGTTGAGTGAAATGTTTGTTTACTTTTTAGTATAATATTGGTATTCTTACAATGATATTATTTTGTATGCACTCTTAGAAAGGAACTGGCATCCAAAATAAAATTATTGGTTGTTAACTAATGTGTACTACTACTATCTGTGTTTGAAAAGTCCTTGGGAAGAATCATACATGAAGGGAAGACTTCGTTGACGTCCTCTAAGAAAGAACAACAACATTATTAGGATATTATACAAATTACCAAGGGACTGTTTGTTTATCACATCTAAAATTTCTTTCCTTTTATTCCAAGATTCCTTCTGAATAATTGAGAAGTTGTTGAAAAATAATTGGGGGAGGGGGGGGGGGTCACCTCACTATCTTTGAAGCTATAATATTTACTAATAGATGATTTCAATCTTTTGGGCACACAGGAATGGGCACAAGCTACTTTGAGGCCCATGAGAAATATTGAGTTTGAGGATGACCATAATTTATTCTGGGTTTTCTTTAGTTTTAATTTCACACAAAAAATTATTTGATTTCACATGTATGGGTATGATGAACAGTAGCAAGCATCCCCAACTATAGCAAAATAATCAGACTGAAACAACCCACAACTAAATATCATTTAGTCATCTTGTACACATTGACCCAAACTTACTTTAGTCCTCGAACAAGAAGTTTGTTGAATCGTAACTGATCCAAATTACAAGTGTTATCCAGATAGCCACTATCAACAAGGACATCAAAACACATCTACAAAATATTTAAACAAATAGATGAATTAGAGGAGAAATACATGAACAGGTAAATAAAGAAATGGGAAAAAGAATGAATGGAAAAATGAATGAATGGAGGAATGAATAACTGAATAAATAGACAAATCAAGGAAATGAATGGGCAGATGGGTGGATCAGTAAAGAGGAAAATGAAGAACTTTTATTAAGGTGATTGTATAAAAAGATTTTTTTAAACACATAGTATTTCATCACATCAAATAATGCCTAATCATAAACTAGTTGGGTGGCTTTTAGATTAACCAAAGTCTTGTCTGCACCAAAGTAAATGAAAAAAACTAACAAACCTGTAGCCTTTTTATCTGATTTGTGAGAAGGTAGTCTTGTGTATCAACATCTACTAGGTCACCATAGTGGACATTGACTTCTGCTTCAATCAGCTAGTATCATTAAACAAGCATAACACAACTGAGTCAGTACTATATGTAGCAATAAATATATCAGTATGGTGCCGCCTCATGAAATATTGTAATAAAGAATAAGAGGAAAATAAATGAAATGAAATGACAAGAGAAAAAATATTATGCCATAATTTTGTTGGGAAGAAAAAAAAAAAAAAAATAGAAAAATTAACGCCTACACTGCCAATAACAATCATCATCTGACAATGATCTGTCATCATCATCACCCATGCTGTAATCAAAAACATCACTAAGAATTGCCTACAAAATAACCCCTAATGTCATCACCATTTACCACCATCACATTCATAATTATTAACATCTAAGTACCTTGATCATTTCATCTGAATGTAAAACTGTGCCATTATTTACAATATACAAAGAGAATAGTGGTGGATTGATTGGATAGTCTTGATGTAGGACAACATTGGCCTGTAGTTTAGCTGTGTTCATAAATTAGTAAACATAACTTAGTATTATTGTTATTATAATTACTAACATTGATCATCATCAAAGGACCAGATTCCAAAGTGAAAGACAAGCAAAGATTTTGTGAAAAAAACATTTTTAATCAGCACTAATATTGAGTCAATGTCTGAAGAACCAGTAAGACCATCATGGGTTGGGGAAAAATAGTCTGTGTCTGACCAACATTAACACAAAACCAATGTTTGGGTGTTGCCAGTGTAATATAATTTATGCTGCACAAGTGAGGTCATAATTAGTGAGTTGTTTTCAAAAGAAAATACTCCTTTTGTTGAGCATAAATTATATTACCATTACACAGAAAATAAAGTAAGTAACCCAGTGTCTTACATCCTAAGAAACCAGCAATTATTATTAATATTGAACCATTGTCTAATACCCAAGACCATGCTTGGTTGAAAAACAGCGACTGTTTCAATGACTGTAGATCTTATACTATGATCATAAATTGGGAAAGACGATAGAACTAGTTAGACCAGCCTGTAACCAAGCACATGTACATATGGTAGTTATGGTATACCCTTTGTATCTCTTTGAAAAACAGCAGTGTAACACATATCAGACTCAGTGATAAGGCCTTCTTCTACAAGAACTCCAACATTGGGCAATTCCTAAATAGATAAAACAATTGTATCATAATTATCTTGATTATCTTGAGAGACTGTGGGAAAGTCAAGAACCAGACAATATTCATTTAATAGTTTAGGTAAAAATTTGGACTTTGCGAGTATCAGGTTATAGATTAATTAATTTTGAGTTGTTTGTATATACCTATAATTTTTATCAAAAGATGTTATTGGTGAAAATAGAGGATATTGTATTCAGGATGTACATTTTATGACCAAAAATGTTCTGAGCAGTAATTTCATTCAAATCAGTAAAATGGTGCAGGCATATTCTGTAGCTATTCATTAAAAAACATTACAGTGTTCGTCATCCTCACTGACAATGTATGTAATTTGCAAATTGTCAAACGGACTGAATGGTGTTTCAATTTCACTCAACTTCCTTTTTTTGATATTGAAAGATTTGAAATTATACCAATTTTACTTGATTTTAATTACACTTTCAATTTTAGAAGTAATTCAAACTTTTGTTGTTTGCATAAGTACAGTTTTGCTGTGGAGTCAAAGTTAAAACATTGGTTGCTATGGATACCATTTCTGTCAGTGGAAATAGATTTTGTACTTACTATAAAATCATCATAAGCCATTGGTTTCCATGATGACAACACTGACTTGGTTTGTAGAGGAAACAGCGTTTCTGGTGTTTCTAAAACTGGGATTTTACACTCTTCTGCAATGAAAGATGACACGTGCTAAATTTTAGAGTGAGCTGGTTAAGATGAAAATGTCTCAATTCAAGGTTGAGTTTCATAATTTTCTGGAGCTCTACCAATGGACAGTGAGCCATCCAAACTGTCGTTTTGAAATGCTTATGATTAAACACATGGCCCAGACTAGCTTACTAATATTGAGAGTGATTAGAAAATGCTTTCCACAACATGATATTATTATTTACAGTTTTCTTCAATTCAGTTCTACTTAACAGTATGAAATTCTAATTTGTGGTTAAAATTGAGTGACATAGAGTAAGACCAGAAGGACAGTCCGAGTGGGGTTGAAAAAAATGGACAAATGTATGTTAGAAAGAGATGAAAGCTGATAACATAAAGGTCATCAAAAAATACTACAATAATTTTGCAGCTGAGTGTAGATAGATAGTAGATAGTTTTAAGGACTGAATTGCGTATTACAGCAAGATAAATAAATATGTAATAGATAATGAATAATAATTAACAAACAGCCAGGTACAATTTCATTAGATAATATTAGGATTGACAGAGGCAAATATTATGAGTGTAGACTCATTGTAACAAACAAACAATAGAAGCAAATAAGATAATAGGAAAAAACACTAAAAACACAGATCTGAGGGTTTTAAGGCAACAGGTCGCTGCGACAATTTCACCATGTGTGTAGTCTTTTTGGCGGAAATTGTTGTCAATGCAACAGAATTTTATCGCTGCAACTTGCAGCATAAAATCCAACCGGTTGGGTTATTGAACCAGTACATACTGAGGTGAGCTGTCGCAGGGACAAGTTGCTGTGACATGTCTTCTAGTGTGTACCAACCTTAATGGTGTACACAAGTCTTACCAAATGATATAAGTTGTTTCTGTAGAGCTAATCTTGCTAAGACACGGTTTCTGATAGCAGTGATAGTCTCTTCCATGTGAGATGCGCTTAGCTGTGCTTTGGCAGTAACAGTCTGCTATTAGATAATCATCATGGAAATAATTAATACAAAACCAAATTTGTTCTTACACAAACCAAACTGTCATAACTTACTTATTGTTTGCTTTAATTTTAACATTTCTGGACTGCCAATGAATTAAAAGCAGCTGTAATGCCTCATAAAATTGAATGATATCAGAAAAATGTTTTTTTTTTTTAAGGACAACTTACCTCTGTTCAAGTGAATAAGCATTTTAGTGAGTCAACATTCAAAACTCATGCAAACCTATCTACTATTTTCATAATAAAACTGTTTTCATTTAAGTGGGAAACATTACTGTAAGTTATGATACCACTACTTAATACAGCAGAACATTTGATTTCTTAGCAATTATAGTTACAATCATGTGATAAAGCACTGCCTTCCACTCATATGAAAATGACTTTGTTACTTACTGTGTCATTGTTTAGGAATTCCAGCCCACAAAGCCTCTGTACCCATAAGAACGGTTTTCCCATTTCCTTAATGCAGGATGAAAAACTAGATATTCTATATTAAAAAACAAATATTACTGTGTATTCTACACATCACAGTAGCAATACTGCAGCATAAATTCAAGAATATTCTCCTGAATAATTATTTCAAGACTTAGGGTTTGAACCTGCAGCCTCCTGATTGATGGACTAATGTTCCCCCAGGGCTTTAATTAAGGAATGGATCATAAGTAGCGTGCATCCATTGAGTTATGGATGTACGCGGGAGATTGCTAAGCACAAAAAAAGTCTAACAAGATGCACGATGTGTAGCTTTTCTGAATGCTTAGCAATCTCCCAAGTATATCCATAACTAGATGGATGCACAGCTACTTATGATCCATTGCTTTCATAACAGATCATTTTTTTAAATAATAAAAACTATTCCTTTTTTAAATTTTTTTCCGGCATGCATACAATGGAAAAACATTGCGTTGACAGCACGCTCACTGTTATATCATCCAATCAGAGTGCACATAAGATTGAAAGTTTTTGTTTGAAAATAAAATTGATGACAGTGTGTGTGATCGTGCACCATCGTGAAATGGTTCATAAAAAAAGAAAACAATTGTAGCGCACGTAATGACTTATCTATGCTATAAATAATGGTCAGGCATAGCCAGGTCAAGATGAGCTATTAAAGTTAAAATGCATCATTGGCATTACTTACCCCACTTTAGTCAACTGGAAATGGATGGTTGGATTAGGAGGACTGACACCATAGTCACCAGGGAATAAACTATCCAATATTGAATCAGGAGACAAGAGATTGCTGATGAAAATTAAACAACTTACAGTCATTTTTGGTAATGAATAGAGAAATTCATGCAAATAATTAAAAGCAACACTAATAACATAAGGAATATTAGTATAGGAAATTCCACCGTTCGAGAAGAATTAATGAAAAATACCGCGCGTATTTGATGAGAATGGCTTAATACCACGAGTGCGTAGCACGAGTGGTATTCTGCCTTTTTCATCAAATACAAGCGGTATTTTTCATTAATTCTTCGAGAACTTTGGTGGAATTTCCTGTTAATACCACATCTACATAAAATGCGAGTTTATGATAAAAAAAAACTGTACGCAAGGTTCGCCATTAGCTGGCAACAAAGTAAACAAAACATTTCTCTTTGCAAAAACTTTATTAAAAATTCATCAAATACGGAAACATAAAATACTTAATATGTGAAATACATTCAAAAATTGAAATTGCACTTAGTTTTTTTTTTCTTTTAGATACCTGTTAATGGAGGCTTGGCTAGGCTTTCTTCGGTTCGTTTTATCTTTCCGTTTTGGGAGCTCGTCGTAAAACAGCTCCAAAAGCAAATTAAGTTCACTCCGTGAAATGTTCTCTATAACTTCTCTTTGATGTTTTTGCTTCGCCTATTCAAAATATGTGTTAATCCATGTTTTTGTGTTTTTTTTTTTTGCTGTGCTTTTGTTTGTACTCTTTTCCTTCATTGCACGAATTTCTTGAGAGGATAAACTATCAAAACGAGCTGCTTCTTGAGTCTCTTGATCTGACTGATGTCCCTCATGTTCATTATCAAGTCACTCTATGCAAAAATCTGGCTCTTCAATATCAAAATAGTCATCCAAGTTTTGAAACTAGCAAATTAGTCCTCCATTGTAATCAACTGTAATTCGCTTTATGTAAAGAAACACAAACGCACACAAATGCGCAAAGCATGTCGGGAAGGATTCGTGCAATTAATAAATAGCACATGTGCTATTAATTAATTGCACAGATTTAAAAAAAATTCATGGTAGATCAACCAATCAGAAACGAGCATTTTATGTAGATGTGGTATTAGCCAGGAAATCCATTGACACAATATAAATTTAATATGCAATATTTTTAAGAGAATATTTTGACACATAATAGGTGTGCAAAATTATGCAACTTGTATAGCTGTATGTAAACAACGAACTTCGAATTTTGGAGAAGCAAAAAAAATCTCAGATGTATAATTATATCCTCATTCTTGCTTGAGTTTTTGTATGTTTTAATCATTTTCAAATAAAAGTGGATTGACTGTTGATGTAACATTGATTTTACTGTACCACAGCCATCCTTGCTGAATTGATTAATTTTGACCTTTACATTACCTTGTATCTAGAACAGGGTTTTCTCTGTGATTGCCAAGAAAAAGAGAAGGTGTAGCAGTTGTGATGTTAAGTGCAGGAAAGTATGAAAACACCAAAGTTAATGAGTCTTTACCTAAATAAAAGAACAAATAATTGTGAATTCTAACATAATAAAATAGTTCATATTTCTAGCAATGACTTCAATCAAAATCTTGCATTTTTCACACGAAGACAGTCACAGACTGAAAGAAACGTCTGTGGTTAGACTTGTGTTAGGAATTGCTTAATTATAGCAGATAGTCAACATGTGCATACACATTTAAGTCAAGCTTGTATCATATTGTATGATAATCATAGATTTACTTGAATGTATGGTCTATTGTCTGTCACAAATTAATTATAAAGACCAATATTTCTATGACTGTATGCTGAGCAAGCTTCAAACATGGTTAACCAGTATGGGTTGCTGTGCTTTGCTGGTCAGATTGAGCACCAAGCTACAAGCAAGCTAAGCAAACAAAAATACGCCATCTCCATTATGGGATCATTTTACTACTACTAACAGCATTTTTTATGAGTTCTCTTGGGGATTAACAATGTGTGCTTATTGCATTACAAAAGTACCGCTAAAGAAGCAAAAGAAAAAGGAGTAAACACGATTCTACATTTAAAAGACCTGCAAAATGTAAGATTATCCAAGATAATTTTTTACTACTTTTCTCATGATTTTTTTTGTTTATATTATATAAATTGTACTCACTTTTAAATTTCACACTTAGATGAACCTCCAATGGATGTTTCTTGAGTAAAGCCTTCTTCTCTTTTAACTGACGGTTTTCTTCTTTCTTCCTTCTTCTCTTTGACTGCAAGAAGAAAAAGCATGAAATGTTCTTAGCAAATAAGATTAACTGCCACCTGAAAATACAAGCATTAAATGTGATCATGCAAACAAATGGAAACGAGGGCAACCTTACCCTTTTAGACTTTTCTGATGTTTCTTCTGGTTCTTCCTGATCTGAGTCACTTTCTTCAACTATGATAAAATGTAACAGTAACAAATCAGTGTGTGATCTAGCTAAAATGGTTGCTGGAGAAAGCCAGATAGTACAGAAATGTTACCTGGTTTAGCGATGGGTTTCTCTTCCAAAACTGCTTTAGCAGCATCACTGTCACCATGTATTTGTATATCAAGATGTTGATCACATGCTTCATGGTATGCGCTAGCTTGCATGAACAACACATACAATGGAAGTGCCAGGTACTTTGCTGTTTCATACTGTGCTCTTTGCTCATCGAGAGGCATTGCAAGGTATTCTTGAACAGGCTGGGTTGTCTGCATATAAATAGCAAATGAATGGATGAATATATCATTGGATATTATGATTAAAAAAGTGAAGAACAGAATTAATTAATAATTAATTGCAGTTGTAAAAAATATGGATAAGTTGTACACTATAAAAAGAAGAAGGCAAAAGTGATGTTTCAGTCCTTCGTCGGAGTAATATCCGTAATGTCGGTTTTGCCTTCTTCTTTCTATGGTGTACAATATATATTTTACAATGTTTCTAAAGAAACACTGACACAGTCTAATTGAGTATCTTACTAGTTATTATCTCTTAATCAATTAATTCAATGATTGATCAATAAGTATTTAGTTGATTAATTAATCAATTCATATGCGAGTGAGTAAAAGTATGAAACAATGAATGAATAAATATGAGAAGGAATGTATGAAAAATGAGTAAATGAGGTCATGAGTGAATGAATCAATGAGTGAATCGATGGATGGATGGGTGGATGGATGGATAAGAAATTGAAGTTGTCTAACCTTTAATATTGTCTCCAGTCTTGGTTGCAAACTATCTAAAAATTCTCTCTTTGTTTTGATATCTTTTGCAAGTGAATCCTTTTTTTCAGCAAACTCTTCTTTTTGACTAGCATATCTACAAAACGCCACAATAATATGTACATAATATTGTAAGTATTATTTTTACTTTAATTTGTTACAAGTATTGCAATATCCTTTCCCTAAAGATTAAAAAGCAAATTTAATAGTTGAAATGCAAGGGACATCACATACAGCATCTGTATATAGTTTTCATGAATATTGTGGGTTAGACTTCCTCAAAGCATTATTCAATCATTGCCCAGACATATAATACATCATGGTAAAAAAACCCTTAACTTGTACCTTTTTCTTTGTTCCAGCTCCCAGTCAAGCCTTGCAAGCATTCTCTGATGTGGATCATTCTTGGTTATATTCTTCAAAATATTTTAACATCAATATGAGCATCAATATGTAATATCAAACAATAAATATTTGGAAACATGGTGATGGTCTGGTATACAGCTAGCAGAGTCTCTCTCTTGTGAACGGATAAATTCTGGATCATTAGATGCATAATTTCAAGTTACAGGTTTAAACAGATTTTATTTGAGCAAGTCTATACTTCATGATATGGTTAATGACTAATGTCAAGTCGGCCATTAGGGACCAGAAACAGTTGTAAACAACTAAGCTAGAAAGTCTGATCAGACACACAGATAATTCACTTCATTCACAGTTTAAAACTACTTACTGGTTTTGTAAATTCTTCCGGGGCTTCCTGGTAAAACTCCTCTTCCGATATTAAATCAATCTCTTCATCTTTAGATCTAGAAACAAACTAAGAATTAATACAATGTATACAAGGTAAAACTCTTCCTCTGATGACTCAACATCATAGATTAAGTAGTGAAAAATGGCTTCTGCAACACATTCTAGCCAAGAAGCACTTGCACAAGTGGTCAAAAGGTTTTTTCAACTATAGATAAAAAAATAGTAGTCAAATGCTAGAGAAAAATGAGTCACAAGTTGAGGAGGTTGTTAAGAAAATCATGTGTGTATGAAGAAAGGTAACCAGCGACAATTGGATCATTCCTTGAACGTCTTGGAGAAGCTTGATGATGCTGCTTGGCTTCTGGATTAGAATTCATTTGAAAGAGCTGAAAAGAAAATTTCTGAAGGAACTGAGCTAATTCCAAAAACAGTTCAAGCTGTAAAGATTGCAGACAGGAGTGATTAGGTTTGACGATAGTCAACAAGTATTTTTTGATACGCCTGCAATATGACACACCTTTTTTCTGAAAGTACATGTAGTACATGTCTGCAATATGGTCCACCTTTCAGTGATAGTACATGTAGTACATGCCTGCAATATGGCCCACCTTTCTCTGATAGTATATAGTACATGCCTGCTATATGGCACACCTTTCTCTGAAAGTACATGTAGTACATGCCTGCAATATGGCACACCTTTCTCTGATAGTATATAGTACATGCCTGCAATATGGCACAGCTTTCTCTGAGAGTACATGTAGTACATGTCTGCAATATGGCACACCTTTCAGTGATAGTACATGTAGTACATGCCTGCAATATGGCCCATCTTTCTCTGAGAGTACATGTAGTACATGCCTGCAATATGGCACACCTTTCTCTGATAGTATATAGTACATGCCTGCAATATGGCACAGCTTTATCTGAGAGTACATGTACTACATGCCTGCAATATGGCACACCTTTCTCTGATAGCACATGTAGTACATGCCTGCAATATGGCACACCTTTCTCTGATAGTATGTAGTGCATGTCTGCAATATGGCACACCTTTCTCTGATAGTATGTAGTACATGTCTACAATATGGTCCACCTTTCTCTGATAGTACATGTAGTACATGCTCATACAAAAAAGATACAAAGGATTTTGTAATGAATCATCAAGTCCGGGGCAGCTTCGAACCCCGCCACTCATGAGCTTAGTAGTTATTTTTATGCGTTTTTTAATTTAAATGTCACATGCCTTGGTGCATTTGAGTTTGAATCATTAAATAAAAAATTAAAAAAATCATTACTTTTATCCGTTTTCTTATTTGTAGTTTTAACTTCAATGTATGTAGTACATGTTTGCAATATGGTACACCTTTCGGTGATACTATGTAGCATATGCCTGCAATATGACACACCTTTCTCTGATAGTATATAGTACGTGTCTGCAATATGGCACAGCTTTCTCTGAGAGTACATGTAGTACATGTCTGCAATATGGTCCACCTTTCAGTGATAGTACATGTAGTACATGCCTGCAATATGGCCCATCTTTCTCTGAGAGTACATGTAGTACATGCCTGCAATATGGCACACCTTTCTCTGATAGTATATAGTACATGCCTGCAATATGGCACAGCTTTCTCTGAGAGTACATGTACTACATGCCTGCAATATGGCACACCTTTCTCTGATAGTATATAGTACATGCCTGCAATATGGCACAGCTTTCTCTGAGAGTACATGTACTACATGCCTGCAATATGACACACCTTTCTCTGATAGTATATAGTACGTGTCTGCAATATGGCACAGCTTTCTCTGAGAGTACATGTAGTACATGTCTGCAATATGGCACACCTTTCTCTGATAGCACATGTAGTACATGCCTGCAATATGGCACACCTTTCTCTGAGAGTACATGTAGTACATGCCTGCAATATGGCACACCTTTCAGTGATAGTACATGTAGTACATGTCTGCAATATGGTCCACCTTTCAGTGATACTATGTAGTAGATGCTCATACAAAAACGATACAAAGGATTTTGTAATGAATCATAAAGTACGGGGCAGCTTCGAACCCCGCCACTCATGAGCTTAGTAGTTATTTTTATGCGTTTTTTAATTTAAATGTCACATGCCTTGGTGCATTTGAGTTTGAATCATTAAATAAAAATTAAAAAAATCATTACTTTTATCCGTTTTCTTATTTGTAGTTTTAACTTCAATGTATGTAGTACATGTTTGCAATATGGTACACCTTTCGGTGATACTATGCAGCATATGCCTGCAATATGACACACCTTTCTCTGATAGTATATAGTACGTGTCTGCAATATGGCACAGCTTTCTCTGAGAGTACATGTAGTACATGTCTGCAATATGGCACACCTTTCTCTGATAGTACATGTAGTACATGCCTGCAATATGGCACACCTTTCTCTGATAGTACATGTAGTACATGCCTGCAAAATGGCACACCTTTCTCTGATAGTATGTAGTGCATAGGGTGGAGATGTCCATCTTCAAATTCAGATACATTTCATAAGTAATATATACAATATGAGCGGCCGATCTGTATGGAATATTGTATATTACTTATAATATGTCTAGATTAATGCAGCTTTTCTAGAGTAATGTTTTTGAAATTAGATTTAATTTGTCCAAGATATTTCAACCTAAACCTTATGCAAATCAGGACGATTTCTGAAAAAAATATAGAGATGCCTTCACGGTATTGATTTTCTATTGTTCTGGGTTCATTAATTATTCATGAATTTTATAAGATAAAGTTACTTTACTTAGCGTAAATAGACAACTTGGATTATAAACTTGTTAAATTTCATACATTTCTTGGTGAGTAGTGTCTTGGCCCCGTCCAGATTTCCTGCCTATTTCAGAGGCCTCCCTGGCACATCTCATAAATCATAAGTTAATCACATGGAGCTAACAGTTATAAATTTAATAACAGTTGCTTATTTGATTAAATATAAGCTGTATTTATTTAGTAACTTAAGGTAATAATAACAATAGAAACTCAGTGCAAGTTGACAATCAAAATACTTGAAAACGATGTTCTAATTTAGAATTATTTTTATCAAACTTGATCAAACCTCTCAAAAATGACAACAATCAACATGTTTAGGGCTGACTCTTAGTCTGAAATGTTTTGTTGTTGTGAAAAATGATGGAATTCAACCCATCATTACAGTTTTTCTTTGGAAAATATTTCATTCAACATATCAAGTTACACTTTAATATATAATGTTTTTTTTTTGTTTTCCTTACTTGAACTCCAAACACTTTGTAATTTCTTTTCGGAGATGCATTACTTCATAAAGAAGATTTTGAAGTTGAAGATGTAAACCATCAACTCTTTGTTTTGCCTATAAAAAACAGAATATTGCTATTATAATTTGGCTTCATAGCTTCATAGATAGTTTTTATAATTATTGGATCTAAAGGTTAGTTCATATTTCTCCTACTTCAGGGTATAAGTTTTAACTGTAGACCATGAAGCATTTTGTATTTAATAAATATTAGTACTTCAATCCAAATACTCACTAATGTTACTAATAATGTAGAGTTTAAAGCGAAAACGGCGTAAGTGCATGTTTTTTTCAAATTTTCACCAAATCAATCAAAAAAGGGCATTTAACGACTTATTTTGGTCTAAAAATAAACATCTTCTATTTTTTCCGAAGAAATTGTCCGAAAAAGGCGAAATTCGGCCCGTAGTTATGCTTTCGCTTTGCTTGACAACCGTTCACTCTTGCATGAAAGCACAAACTTGCATAAGGACGATAATCCCTGAGTGCATTCTTTGTGCGATCAAGTAAACATGTTTAATTGAGTTCATATGCATAAGTACAAATCTTAGAGTGCACGCACTGAAAGTGTGCAACAAAAATACCACTAAATAGTGCTATTTTATGCTAATTCTATTGTTTTCTTTTGTTTGATTAGCACTGTTTACTACTAGATAGTGACAACTGTTGCACACTTTTTGTGTGTGTACTCTCTACTTTCAACGTAAAACTTTAATTCGATTTGTATCATTTATCGTTTTGTGGATTTTCTGCCGATATATTAAAAATGATAACGAGCTAATCTTGACATCAGTTTTCATGGGGTCAAATAAATATATTAATATATATTTATATTTTGTCTAAAAACTTGGCGTTCAAGCAAAAAGTTTAACATCCTAAGAAAATTCAGTCCTTCCTCTAAGCTTATGCAAGTTTTTCAAGTTTTATTTCATTCTACTTACACCGCTAAAGCACTACAAACATGCCTATTTCGAAAATATATAGTGAGAGTCAAAGTGAAAGAAGAATTATCAAAATGAGGGGAGACATAGATCATTTTACAACCTTGCTTTGAATGGATGTGCAAATTTACCACGCTGACAGATATATATCATATATAAGTATTGCATGTAGCTTGGGTTTCCTGTGCTAAAAAAACATGGTGGTTCGTGTAAGAAATGCTGATTGGGAGGATGACAAAGAATTGAAAGATCGCCTAGAAGAGTATGTTTGCCGCAGTTTTCGGCAGCAAGAGATTTTAGACTTCATGAATGCCGAGTTCCCAATGCATGCATGGAGCAAAGGAACTCTCTCTCGCCATCTCCAGTTCTTTGGAATCAAATATGTTGATTACAGCACAAGTGTAGATGCCAAAGTCTGCCAAAGTCAAGAAAGCTGCTGACGTTGAAATGAAGGGGCCAGGAATTCTATTCGGCTATCGTTCGATGTGTTCGTTTTTTGGCAACTCAATCTTTATAATTGTCCCAAGCAGGTTTTCTCTTGTAGTCATTGTTAATTTACATAGAAAAGTATGCTAGCATGCATGAGGTTGAGTTGTTTTTTGACACATAAGATAAGGACACGAGTTTCAACACAGAAAGCCCAAACAACCAGTGTAGCTTGAGGATCAGTTTCTTATATCCATTCGCGCTTTCGAGATCGACGCAAATCGATGAAATGACCCATTTCTCCTTTCATTTTGTTAATTCTTCTTTCATTTTGACTCTCTTACTATATATTTCTTAGCCGTAACTGTCTCAAAAGAAGGTTTGGACGTTGGGGTTCCTGTGGTTTGCTTCATAGGCATACTCGAAAAGTATCCTGCTCTATGATGTCAATGGTCCATTGAAGGTATTTTTTATGCTATGGCGTCAACGGGCCACAGGAAACTTTTTTTTTCAAAAAAAAAATAATAATAATAAAAATAAAAAATTAGGAAAAAAATAGAAAAAAATCAAAAATGAATGGAAATAAAAAATAAATAAAAATGAACAACAATAAAATATAAAAATAAACAAAATCAATAAAAAATTATTACAATTTTTTAATCAGGAACTAGTGAAAATTTGCCTATGGCGTCAATGGGCCACCACAGACATGAAGCCTAACAATCATACATGTGTAAATCGAAGAACATTCTCCTCAGTTATTTAAAGACCCTGAGCAATGGTCTGACTGAGGGTTTGAACCCGCAGCCTCCCAGTTAACAGACAACGCTCTCCCAACTGAGTAACCTGTCAATCGCTACCCTTGGTACCACAATCACTACCCTCTCCCTCCAATGTCATTCAAAAAATACAAATCATCATACGTAAGTTGAATAATGGGTACTGTGACCTGGGTTCACTTTTCTCAATCGTTGGCATATTTATTTAATGTATCAATACTTATTCTTTATATATAGCACACCAAGGATTGTCAATGTGTAAGAATAGTTAATTAAATTAAGGTAATTCCGTAGAAATAAAACTGCCCGATGAAATTTTTTTATACTCGTTCAAACAAAGAATTTTGAGAAACGCTTTCAGAAAATACAATAAAAAAGGGGAGTCACCGACTTCTTTGTTTGTGCAATATGACGTCAAAGTTCATGCATTTTAGTGACTTGAGAACATAAGGAAAAAAGCTCAAAAATCGAAGAGAAACGGAACAAAAACACAGTAATTTGTTTTTTAAGATCAAAATTCGTGTTTTGTTCAAATGTCTGCACTATATTTTATTTAAAAAATATGAACACATGTATAAAAAATATGTGATCTTGAAGAAATTGACAAAATAGAAACGTGCGCACGAGCTGCTAATTCATTCGAAAAAGTCCTAAGTGGAAAGTATTTTGGAAATTTCTCAAAAGTTAGCCCGATGACCTATGCTCAATTTTAGATATATTTGATGTTATGTTATAAAAAATAATTTTATCAAATAAAAAACATAGGTCACCGTGCTAGTTTGCAAAATATTGCAAAAAATATCGTCATTTTATTGTCAAAAAACAGGTTTTCTGAGAGAGGACTGGGTCGAGTTTCAAAATTATCACGTTTTCTCGCTTGAAAATGTCGCAATTCTTCGAATTTTTTTATTCAAAGTAATTTACAAACATAATTTGACTAGATTACATGATAAAAGTCCTGAAACAAAAAAACTTGAAACATGCGCAGAACTATGCAGAGTGCAAAACTACAGAATTACCTTAAATAGAATCATATCATTATGTGAACTGAGTTTGACACAAGTGCCTTTCTACACATTTTCTCCAGTGTTGTTAGTTAGAAATTAATGTACAATGTAGAGGTATAGGTAGCAAATGTATGTGTGACTTCTGTGAGAGCCAAGCATGGGAACAAGATAAGGAGAATAATAAGAATTATGAATTAGTTGATTGCTTCTGACCTCTTGTGTATTGTCTCGAGCCTTCCTACATCTCACATGTGCAATTCGATTTAATTTCTTTACAATAACAAACAGCAACGTGCATCTTATTCTTCTTTCTGTTATTTCTGGTGACTGAAATACCATAACAAGAAAAGTACATTAATCAATAGAATAAGACAAAAAGGATTTACAATGTAGCAAAGCATTACTGAAGCTCACTGTTTTCAAATAACTGGGATACTACACAAACTACAACTGGTCAGAAACCACGTTTCACCAGCAGTATCATGATAAATACTGTACAATTCGAGTCTGTACTTTAAAAATAAATTGTGTGAGATATATATTAGAGCTAAGCAAATCAGAACTTGCTATCCAAAGAAATGTAATGATTGTTGGTTGTATGTAAACCAGACTTATCAAATTGATGAAACCAATAATCAATACATCAATAATATTGATTGTTACGAATTTACATAATTACTCGTGCCCAGGCCCTTAGGCCGGGGGCACGAGTATTAAAATGAGTTGAGTTTTTTTTTTTTTCCAAGTCGAAAGTCTGTGCAAGTTCAGACAAGCCTGAACACCTACGTCGTTGTCCAACATTACCCTTCCCTCCCCTTTTTCAACAGTAACTCTATCCTCCCTCCACTAAATTTACGACTGTGGACGTTTGGCTACTAATTTACCTGAACCGTATGGTGAGAACTCAGCCTTTATAACTCTACAATTTTTTTCAGCGAAACGTGTGGGAATATTATAATTTCTAACTCGAATAAATAAATAAATAAAAAAACGTCTAATACCAAATCAGTTTTGTTCTTTATACAAGAAATTACGATAGTTAGACTATTGTTCTTGTTTGTGCTGTCGTTCACAAAAATTCTCCTGTTAAATTTGTTTATTTTCTTACACTTGCACATGCGCAATGTCCTGGATTATTTGAAATGTCGATAAAACAAACTGCAAAATAGTATAAACTGCAGTAACTTGTTCAAAAATAAGAGATCTAACTAGCAGTATATTTATAGGTTCGATTTTAGTAACATTTGTTTTGTTTACACAACGTTTGTTTCCTATGTTACTCGTCGTTTGACGGTGCGAAGCTAGTTAATTACGAAGCGAGATTCAGTTGTGACTAGGCGTTCCTTTTCTGTCAGAAGAAGAGGGAAGAAGATTGGTAGCTAGTAAATCAACCAGGAGGAATTTTTCATCGATCTGGCTCGTTCAAGTTGTTTTTGCTGGCGATGATTATCTTCGAAGGTAAATCAAACCATGATAATACCCCTTTCCGAATGTAAGGGAGCTCTTTTAGGAGCTAAAGACGAAGAGATCAGCAATAATGTGGTCGCTACTCCTTCCATTCGTGAGGAAACTGCCCTGGCAGTGAAAAACGAAGAGACCAACATGGTTGAATCAGTAACGAAAAGAGCGACAGTGTGCTCGATCTGACAAAGTTTAATAAGCAAAACGTTTATAAAAAATCTGCTAGAGATAATTAATAATTGCATGTTGTTGATTCGTGACTGGATATATAAGGTAACTCTTTTTTGCTGTTATTAGTATATTCGGTAGTGTTGAATGTAAGAAAATTTAATCTATTAAAATACCTTGCAAAATGTTTGTAAAAATAAAATCCATATTGTTGTAAAACATAAACTCAGTTTTTGCATGAATTACATTTTTTTTATTATTGTTACCCTTGTTATGTCATTTTAACTGTCACGTTGTTGATTTTTTTCCTTTTCATTCTTATGTTTAAAATGTTTAAATATGAATTATGGAGTCCATGTATATGCGATGTTTCCAAATGTACAGTTTGATATGTGTTTGTCAGTAACTGGACATGTGGGATATATTGGCCTTATTTTTATGGGCTATATTCAAAGAAATTCCTAAAACCGGGAATGGAATAAGGGATAAGAATTACATCCAGGCAGCAGGTTAACATGATTACCGAAAAAATAAAAATAAAATGACTTTCCTTCCTTTCCAAATGTGTTTTGTTTTGTCTTGTTTTTTGTTTCTTGTTTTTTTCTTCAGTTTTTTAAGAAACCTCCGTTCCTGGGCACGAGTAAACCCTGAATTCAGGGTCTAGTTTATTTCACAAATCCTTACCATGAAATTAACAATTACTATTAATTATTATTAGCAAAGTATACAATCGCTGAGGCAAGTCGATTTTCAGGAAACCAAGAAAACTAAGGAAACACCTATAAACAGCAACTTGAGCTCTTTGAATAGTCAGGCTGGCCAGAATTTGCAGCTTTCTTAAATGTCTAAAGTGATGGACAATGTGTCTAGATGGACAGCAGCCAATATTTTTCTCTGATTTCTCTAATTTATAATGTTCTACAGAATTCAAACAGCAATATTGCAACCAACTCACATATGTAAGGGCGCTCTAACTGGTTTTGTAATTATTGAGTAGTTTGTGTTTTACTTGAGAAATGTCAAACTTTTTTCAGATGTTTGGCTGGTACTCTGTATAGTCTACATATTTTATTAATAAAGCATGCAGCCAACAACTTTTGTACACAAAATCTAGGAGCTCTTGTTATTTGTAGTTACCGTAATTAGTTAGCAGTTTGAATTACATATATGTAGAACTGTATTTATTTGAGAAATCAGAGAAAATAATGGACTGGCAGCCATGTAGTAATAACATTGTTTCTGCATTTGATGAAAAATGTCCGTGTCACTTACGAAGTTGTCTCTCCCAGTGTGCATGGAGAAGACCGAAGCTACAATCCCAAATCTGGTATTAAAGTGAACTAGAAGCAATTGCTACTTCTAAGTTATTATTATGTAGCAGTTGAACTCCACAAATACATATTCAAGAAATTGGAGAAAATTATCGACTGTAGGCCATCTAGTAATTTGAAAATCCTGGCTAGCTGCCGGCCATATAGAGAAAAATTGTGAATTCTGGACTAACCAAAAAGCTTGAGTCACTGCTTCCATATCATGATGTATGATTTCATACATATTTATTACTTTAATAACCAATTTATAGGTGTCCGCTTAGTTTCCATGGTTTCCTGAAATTAGACTTTCTGCAGTCTAGGAGATATTAAATATCAATTGAGATCAATAATTGATAGGATAAAAGGTTATCGATTGGCTATCCATTGACAATCAAAATTTCTTGTGTGTGACTGATTACATTTCTGATGATCAATTCTCCTACATTGGATAGGTCTGGGGTCGGTTGCATGAAGCCTGAATAAAGTTATCCACTGGATAAAGTTGTCCAGCTGGGTCCAGTTGCACGAAGCCTGAATAGCACTCTCCAGCAGGTAAATCGCTATCCAGCATATAAATTCTAAAGAAATTCTATGGAGTGGATAACTTTATCCAGTATATAACTTTATGGATTTCATTAGAATTTATCCTCTGGATAGCGATTTATCTGGTGGATGTCGCAATTCAGGCTTCGTGCAACCGGCCCCTGGATGTATAGTCTCCTCAATCTCTCCCCCTCCTTTTGCCTCATGTCTCCAATGTCATTGTTAATGTAATTAAATGTGCACCATGCCATCCTATGCTTCTCTTGTTTTCTCTCAATCTCATGATAATTTTGACAAAACTGTCGAACAGGCAATTAAAAAAAATTAAGCCGAATATGAATATGAAATCAAATATGAATTAAACCAAATATGAATTAAGCCAAATATGAATTAAACTTACATTGGATTTTTTCCCTTCTGATTTTAAATCATTAATCTCTTTGATGAGTTTCCTGATTTCTTCACAAGCCATTCGATAAGATTTTACATCAGTAGCTGCATCGCTTTTCTCAGCGTCTATTTCATCAATATTCTCAACGTCAACACTATTTTTCTCCTTCGATGAGACCTTGACCACTTTCTCTTGTGGAGAGCTTGCATCAGAACGACTAGATTTCCTTCTCTTCATCTCAAAATGCAGCACAATATTCGTTGAGTATTAACAAATATGTAACATAAAAGATATTGGCTTAAGGTAGATGTGAACCTCAACAAAAGGTAGAGAAATATTGTATAAAAAAATAAACTTTCTTTAAAAATTTTGCCGCATGCTCTCGCGTGGTTACACGTACTTTTTAATATCCCAGTAATGCATTTCGAAAGTAACTGCTGTCCTACAAAGATAGTGGGCTCGGTGTTACCATATATGGTGCTGTAAGAGGTGTGCCGATTATTATGGTCTGTGTAGTATAACATGACATCATTTATTAGCATGTCGTTGTGTTGATATTTTTTTGGCCTGTTATTTTCGAGTAAATGCTAAAAATATGGAGCTTAAAAGACACAATTCCAGTAATTTTGACGCGTTGTGGATGTAAAGAAATATTCATTCTTCTCTCTATTGGGTTTTTGGCTTAATTACAGAATGTTTTGCTGAACGAGACCGTCGTCTTGCAGATGTGAAGTGAAAGCAGTTCTGTTGCTGAGACAAAACTTGCTTGAGCTAAGTTTGTGAACGCAATTGTCCATTTAATGAATGGTCATTCTAACTGGAGAAACTATAAGTCGAAATCTGGCTGATGGTGAGTTCATATGTGGAATCTCTTCACATATATTGAACGGGAAAGTTTACAGTTTTTACATCGTTTTCATTTTCGTTTTCCACGAACTAGGAGAGCGAACAGCCAAGCAGCCTTACTTGCATTCAAGCTAGTGAAATCTTTCCAAAGAAACCATTGAAATCAGGTAATTTCACTGCTGCACAATTATTGGAGTTTTTTACTAATGGCATATAATTCTCTGTTCTCTTTGCATATAAGACAACTCGAAAACTCGTGACCAAACTAATGTAAACATTGATTTTATTTCTCTTATACCCAAAGTCGCAACTATGATGTTTTTTTTTACATCATCCTTCATAGGTCGATTAATACATTTATATTTGATGCTTAATTGTCACATCAAATACTCTTTGGCCCATATTAAGCATAATTTGTGGAAGTTGTAGAGTCTATAAGCTCTCACTTTGACGCTTGTGAGTTTTAAAAATTAAACGCGAAACGGCAGGTACGCTGAGCACATACAAGCATTTGCCTTGTATTTTGTGCTTTGCTCAAGTTTAACCTTACAGCCATGCTTTATGCACAGACAATCTATTTTATGGAAGTTTGTACAGAGTAATTTTCTTACAACTCTCAATTTGAAACTGCTCGTATTCGATTATCTAATGTTGTCGATTTCAGCGAATCATATTTCCTTTGATTCCCACCAAGTTTTCTTTGTAAAAATAGTACTTACAGTCACTAACTCGCTTAAAATTATATCGGGCATTCTACTTCATTTGACATTGCTTATTTTTTGCCTGTAATTTTCAAGAGTAAATAAATTGATTTTTATTTGCCATTTTTATATTCATGCATTTAATTTAATTTAATTTAGATAAGCTAGTATTCATTAATTATGTATAGTCCAAGTTCCTTATCAAATTTGTGTCCTTTTATGCTAGTTTTATCCAAGAAGAAACAGGAAATAAAAGTGTTGTTTGTTTTAGAATTTCAATACATGTTGGGACAAAACACCTTAAGTACCCATTTGACATGTTGACCTTTAGTTGTGTTGATGATATGATTTCATAACTTGTAAGGAAACTGTTTACTCCTGTTGTTAACATTAGATATTTAAGTTTTGAGGCACCTATTAGGGCCAGTTTATGCCCAGTCATTTTGATGATCACCATGCATGGTTGATCTAGCTATTGTTTGAATGGCTAGCATTTTTTTTTTTTTTGCAATAATGGTTATGTATTTTTATAGCAGTTTAAGAAAAGTATTGTATTTTTATTGGAACATTTGAAGAGTTCAAAGCGAAAACGGCCTAAGTGCTCTTTAGGATAATTTTTTCGAATTTTCGAATTTTCACCAAATCAATCTAAAAAAGGCATCTGACGATCTAATTTGGTCTAAAAACAAACATCTTCTATTTTTTTTCCGAAGAAATTGTTCGAAAAAGGTGAAATTCAGCCGTAGTTACGCTTTCGCTTTGCTTGACAACCGTTCACTCTTGTGTGAAAAGCACAAATTTGTATAGGACGATAAAAATACCCGAGTGAATATGCATAAGTACAAATCTTAGAGTGCGCGCACTAAATAAATACCACTAAATAGTGTTATTTTATGCTAATTCTATTTTTGTTTTGTTTTTTGTTTTGTTTGTTTAATAAGCGCTATTTACTAATCTCGGCATCAGTGTTCATGGGGATGAATAAACCTATTAAGGTAGTCGCACCGGCTATTTTTAGGTCTTAATTTTCAAACTTTTTTCACACAAATCATAAATGTGAACCAAATGTAGGTCATAAATGTAACTTTTACACAGTTTTATCAAGATTCACAGCCAAAAAAGCGAATTGAAGATTGCATGTTTTGCTAGATTTTAATTCAAAATGTTCACACCTTCGTAAATAGCTTTGAGGTCAAACAGAAATCAACTTCAAATTTCACTAAGAAAAACAAATCCATCCCCAAAAATCAAGCTACAAATTAGTTCAAACTAGTATTAGAATAGATTACCGCTGTTTTCGATTTATAAATGTTGCTAGTTTACCATTTGCAAGGCAATTTGTAAATGTAAACCTCACATTAGGGGGCCGTCACGCCAGCCATTTTGGCATATTACACAACACTACACAGGAAGCCCCAGTAAGTAAAAATAATGAATTTACGCTGCCTCTGTATACCCCACAGGGGAATTTTATCGTCAAAGATGTCGGGGCAATATGGCTGATTCAAAAAGACACTTAGTTTAACCCGTTTGACCGTAAATATTGAACTCACAGCACGAATTATCAAATGTGGATAGCTGTTTATTAACTTTCAAAATGTTTTTCTCAATGGATATTCAAGATAGAGGCATCAAACTTGCCACAATTCTTCTACACACCGTTACCGAGGTGCAATAGCTTGCGACAGAAGTTTGCTTGTTTTTTCGTTATTTTATGACTTGCCAAATTTATAGAGTTTCAAATTAGCTGTATCTCTTCCAGTATTCACAGTTTCTCAGTTCCCAAGCTATTGCACCTCGATTTGATCATGCTGTTCGAGACTACTTTTTTAAATTTAAGAAATATTCATTATTTGCGATGAAAAACGTAAAAAATGTGAAACTATAGAATTCGCGGGAAATTCAATAATCCAATTATAAAAAGATATCATATTACATAAATAACAAATTTCGAAAGCTGCATAAATACTCTATTATTACTAAAAGTTTGAAATGAAAATGCTTATTTCCGAAGGAGACAAAAGCCCTTACAAAGACCCCAAAATAGCCGGTGCGACTACCTTAATATATATGTATTTTTTGGCTAAAAACTTGGCCTTCGAGCAAAAAGTTTAATATCCTAAGAAAATTCAGTCCTTCTTCTAATCTTATGCAAGTTTTTCAAGTTTTACTTCATTCTACTTACACCGCTAAATCACTACGAACATGCCTATTTCGAACTACACGTGTTTCGACAAAAATACCACTGCAATGCATTCTGGGAAATCAACCAAATTTTCTGCAGCCGCCATAGCCTCCCCCCATTTCAAGTTTTTGTTATAAGTCTAACGCTACCTCAGAATTCTGCCGAATTTTCAGGCTTGTTGTGTTCTTTGATCGCCAAAACTTGCAAAAATAGCCGCGGCAGTCCGAGAATTTGCCTCTAAAACAGTCTTTAAGTGATGATTTCTTCAACGGTCGCCAAGATTCACAAGTGCGAAAAAAACACTAATTTTTACTCGAAATCATCTCAACTGCTTGATTTCTTTCAAACAGTAGACTCATCACAACTAGAAAGCATAATGATGCTGTTCCAGAAGTGTTTAGAGGCAAATTAATAGCAAAAAACAATGACGATATCATGAATGATGCGACTTCGTCAAAGTTCTGATTAGACTGAAAGCCTGTTTCAAACGTGTTAAACATGTTTACCAGTTTCATGCCTCCCCAGTAACACAAAAACACAGGAGTCTTGATCGAAGTCAAAAAGAAACTACCCTGGACGAGCTTAAGGTTTGTACGACTCAAAAAATCCCTAAAATCGCCAAAAATGTCCTTTTCGGACAATTTCTTCGGAAAAAAATAGAAGATGTTTGTTTTTAGACCAAATTAGATCGTCAGATGCCTTTTTTAGATTGATTTGGTGAAAATTTGAAAATTCGAAAAAATTATCCTATTTATTGAATTGTTGCCATGGTAACATGAATTCATCATTAATTTCAGATGATCCCTCATTGAAGATTCTTTTCCCAGAGCTTGAAGGAGAAGGAGTGGAATTTCTTGACTCAACTGCAGATGCAACTCTTGCTTTATCAAACTACAGACTTTTTATAAGTTTCAAGGATTCCTTTCTAAATGTAAGTTCAAAGTATATAGTTAGTATTGAAATAGAGTTGTTTCCCATGAGAGGGATATATGGTACAGATATGATACTGCTAAGATATGGCAGATGCTTCTCTTCTCCTCAATTTTAAGGTTACGATACAATAAGTACTGTTTCCCACTCAAATGAAAAGGACTATCTGCTTGGTAATATGGCAGTGTAAATATAAGGTAGCAGAAGGTTTGCATTTTCAATTTGCCTTTGGCAGAGATTATGATTTGTTCACAAATTCAGTTTTTTGAGAAGGCACCAGTGATGTGTGTGTCATATCGGCAGTTAGGGTTTTTCTGTGTTTTTGTTATTTTTTTGTAACAAGCAACAATTTTATAAAACTTCATTAACCCTTTCGCTCCTGTACCGGCCAAAACCGGCCGTAGAGAACTACCTTGCTTTAAAAAATCATATCCTCCTGAATTAAGTTATTAATGCCATAAATCACCATTCAAAGCAAACACTAGAAATGTGGCTAACTTTTAAGTATCATTCAGGTTGAAGAAACTTGCAATTTGGGCAAAAACATACAGTTCAAACTTTCAAAAGCAGGAAAATCACGTTTTTTCGCTATTTTCAGATGTTGAAAATCACACATTTTGCAGGTCGAGTTTTTTGGCAAAAAACCTTGTCTTCAAGCAAAAAGTTTCATATCCTAGGAAAATTCAGTCCTTCTACTAAGCGTATGCAAGTTTTTCAAGTTTTATTTCATTCTACTTACAGCGCTAAATCCCTACGAACATGCCTATTTCGAACTACACGTGTTTCGACAAAAATACCACTGCAATGCATTCTGGGAAATCAACCAAATTTTCGGCAGCCGTCATAGCCTCCCCCCATTTCAAGTTTTTTTTTATAAGTCTAACGCTACCTCGGAATTCTGCCGAATTTTCAGGCTTGTTGTGTTCTTCTATCACCACAACTTGCAAAAATAGCCGCGGCAGTCCGAGAATTTGCCTCTAAAACAGTCTTGAAGTGATGATTTCTTCAACGGTCACCAAAATTCACGAGTGCGAAAAAAACACGAATTTTAACTGGAAATCATCTCACCAGCTTGATTTCTTTCAAACAGTAGACTCATCACAACTAGAAAGCTTAATGATGCTTTTCCAGAAGCGTTTAGAGGCAAAATAATAGCAAAAAACAACGACGAAATCACGAATGATGCGAATTCGTCAAAGTGCTGATTAGACTGAAAACCTGTTTCTAACGTGTTAAACCTGTTTGCCAGCTTCATGCCTCCCCGGTAACACAAAAACACAGGAATCTTGATCGAAGCCAAAAACAAACTGCTCTGGACGAGCTAAAAGTTTGTATGTGTCAAAAAACGCCTAAAAACGCCAAAAATCTCCAGGAGCGAAAGGGTTAAATATCAAGTACTAGCTACTACATGTAGTATCACATAAGATTTGTTCCTGTATGACCTCTTATTGCTGCTCAACAATGTTGAACACTAATGGAAGTATTCATCAAGGTGATAATCGCTTTAGCGACACATCTAGGGGAAAACAATGTGCTTTTATGAGTGTTTCAGTTCTGTTATGTGCAAACTCGTTCCCTGTTTCAACTCGATGAACAACACAGACAGTCAATCAAATATTAGTAGAAAGACATGCTATGTAAGTAAAGGCCTTTGAAGAACAAACAATACCAGATACAGAGACACTGTCGCTGATTTCTTTGCCTGATCGAGTCTGTTGGCCTTCGACAGCAATTGAACCAAAATCATATCGGCCGTCGAGACAAACAAATGGCTCATTGAGGCAAAAATACACCAAATGAATCACCCAACAAGACAAACAGACAAAATGAATCACCCAACGACACAAACTAAATGAATCGCTCAACGAGGCAAACAAACGTAATCAATCACCTATAAATAGAGTGCAAAATACTAATCTATCTGATACTGTAGAGCCCATTGAGGCACAAACAACAACAAATAGTTTATTGTGGGCTATTAAAAGATTTTTGCCTGGGAAGAATTGGGCATGAAAACGTCACACTTGTCTTTGCAGTCAGCTTTGATTAATAATTTTATTTATGATAATATGTTATCATTTGGCTGTCCATGGTCTTTGTCTCCGAAAGCCATCCTCCAGATTACAAGTATAAAATGTGTCGCAGCAATTCACTTTCGAAAGAAACGGCTAGTCAATAGATTCTAAAAAGGGAGGGAGTGGATAAGTCATATATTGACTGTATAATGTTTAATACACTCTACCCTTAATAATAATATATTAGTTCCCCTAATTCACTATTATGTCACTGCTTGTCTACGTGGAGATGGAATCACCAAATCCAATGGAAAATTCAACAAAATTCGCTCCCAGCAAAATAGCTTAGTTTTCAGATGATTGTGTGCTAAATAACAGGGTGTTTGGGGGCTTTACCACCTCTTTTGAATTCACAGACAATTTTCGATAAATTTGAGTTGATTTGACCCTGTCAAACGACGATGATCCCTTGTGTTTACATAATGGATTGTTGAAGATTGTTTTGGTGTGAGGTCATAGAGAATGAGGGCAATTGACTAGAAAAGTACCATTTAATGACAAGCTGCTTTTTAAGGTAATTCCCTAGTAATAGAACTAGCCATAGAATTTTGATAAAACTTTCTACAGTAAAACATTTTGAGTTTTTCATCAAAAATATAAAATAAAAAAATGGGGTCACCGTATTGGATTTTGCGAGAAAAATGTTTAAAGTATACCCACTTTTGTCAATTTAGCGTCAAACATTCGAAAATGCGCATCATACATAAAAGTATCTCTTGGCTGAGATTGGTCAATACCAAATAATTTTAATGTGCTTAAATGTGCTCCTTATACATTGGGCTACCGATGTAGAGCAAAAGCTTTTCACTAAAATTCAACAGCGAAGAGAAATAATGCAAAAATTAACAAAATGTTCTAATTTTTACGGGCCTCATTAACGCTTTGAACAAAACACTTTTCAAAATATCGAAAAATCTAGCCATAGAATTTTGTCATCGATCACATATGTTTTAAAAAACATGATTTCAAATGATATTATGAAATAAAAAAGATAGGTGCCCGTATTGGTTTGCGAGATATTTTGAGAAATATTCTCAAATTTCAATAATATCAAGGATTTTTCGAGAGCGGAATGGGGCGAGTTTGAAGAAATTCGTAATTTTTCGCTTGAAAATGTGAAAACTGTTCGTATTTTTATGTTAAAGTGTTTCTCAAACATAGCTCTGTATCTATTGATGATAAGAAATGTAAAACACTAAAATTCGAAATATGCGCAGAACTGTGCGCAGTGCAAAACTACGGAATTACCTTAACATCTTTCTTGTACCATTCACCCATATCAATTTTAAGAATGTGCTTGATATCTGTCATCTTGAGTTGAGTACTTAATCTTATTCTTATATTTCTATGAGTGTAGATTCCCAACCATTTAATTGAATCTGTGGAGTTAAAAGATCTATTTTTCCTTCAAATAAACTGTAAAGATGCAAGGTCGTTTAGGTGAGTACATGTTTATTTCCCACTTAGATATATTGGCACTCTACAATGTAGATGTGTAATCAGAATTTGTAAAGGCTTATTTTCACTAGTGAAGTAAACAGGGACGAACTTGGTTGTGGAGGAAGTGGTAAAGGAAGCAGATCAGAAGGTTTTCATTTGCTTGCATCATCTTCCTTCTAAGCTTCCGTTGACTATCTGTAATTGTCACTTAAGCAGAAGATAATACTAATAATAATAATAATATAATATTGATAGAGCGCAAATCCAAAATATGTTCTAAGCGCTATTAAATACAATGGACAAACACAAAATAACTAATTACAACAGTTTAGAACATCAATTACAAGGAATAAGCTAATTTAAAAAGGTGAGTTTTTAGTTCAGTTTTAAAAGACGCAAGATTAGAGATATTTCGGAGACATGATGGTAGTGAGTTCCAAAGTTCTGGAGCTGCAACAGAGAAGGAGCGATGACCATAGGATTTGAGATTATATGACTTTGATGACAGTAACAGTTGTGATGATGAACGAAGACTTCTTTTAGGTTTGTAAACAGAAATGAGTTCTTGGATATAGATAGGGGAAATGCCATGAAGAGCTTTGTAGGTTAATAATAAGATTTTGTATTTGATTCTAGATTCAATTGGTAGCCAGTGTAGTTTTATGAGTATAGGAGTGATGTGATCATGTTTACGAGAAAGAGTCATTATTCTAGCAGCAGCATTTTGTACAGACTGTAATTTGTTGAGGAGCTTGTGTGGTAAACCAAAAAGTAGAGAGTTGCAATTGTCCAGTTTGGAGGATACAAAAGCATGAACAATAATTTCAGTTGTTTCAACAGAGATGAATTTTCTTATTTTGGCAATGTTTCTGAGATGGTAAAAAGAAGATTTGCAGATGTTGTTTACATGACGAGCCATTGTAAATTGAGAATCAAAAATAACACCAATGTTCCGCACATGTGTTGATGGCGCAATAAAATCACAACCAAAATTGAGAGAAGATGTGTCTAAAGTTACATCTTCTCGGTCTTCCCTTGCTTTACTAGTGAAAACTGGCATTAATTATTAACAAGACAACACATGCTGAATGTACTTGCCTGCTCTCTGTTAATGATATGTTGATCATAATAATTATTTTGTTTGCCATATTTTTAGAATTAACTTTGACAACAATGAACAGTGTGTGAAATGGATGCATCGATTGAATGCAGCAAGTGGAACAGCTAACATAGAAGACTTGTTCTCATTTCCTTTTTATTCCTGGACACTGGACCTGAAAACAAATGGGCATTGCAGTACCACTGGAGACTGTAATGGACTTAACCATAATGGTGAGTTTTGCATACTTCATTGATTTTCAAAATGTTATTATGATTTTGACTGAAATTATAGTTCTGTATGATGCAAGGCTCAGCAACAGTGGCAAAGATCAGAAAAGGGAGTGACATAGAAAAGTCTTTCGTCATATACTGCTCCTATGGTAGTAAACTATCTACTGTACTTTCAGAAATCAACAGATACTTGAAATGATGTGGATGTTGTATGAGAGAAATTCTAAAAGAGAAAGCTGTCAAATAAAATAAATTTGATTTACCTTTTTTTCAGATGGGATGTCAGTGTATTCATTCTTTGATGAAATAAGAAGATTGGGTTTTGACACCACACAGGAACAATCCCCCTGGAGAATCACCGATGTTAATTCTAGCTTTGAGTAAGTGTCAAAATTTTTAAAACAGAAAGTTATGGTATTAAAGCAAGTACAACAATTCATTATTTTCCCCACTGTAACAGGTACCATGAAATGACCTTTCTATTATCCAAAATGGCCAAGCAACAAGAATTTAAGGATACCTTTCTATGAGATTTGATATTTTTGTTGTACTAAGAGTATTTGGGATATCAGATGATCTGATCCATCTTTTTTGTCTACAGAGTTTGTTCAACATATCCCAAGTTACATGTAATACCAAAGGCTATTTCAGACAGTGATCTGGAGGAAGTTGCAGCCTTTAGATGTGCTAAGAGATTTCCGTCTATTGTCTGGAGGTAAAAAATGTTTTATTTATTCAAAATCAAGATCATCTCAATTCAGCAAGTTGAAGCAACAATCCTAGATGTCCATTAGTTTTGCAGTTACAGCTAATTAAGGACTTGTTTGTTTTTTAGACACCCTGAGAATGGTGCTGTTATAGCTAGATGCAGCCAGCCTGAAGTAGGCTGGTTAGGGTGGAGAAGTCCTGAAGATGAGAAACTACTCCAGGCAATAGGTGAAGCTTGTGCATCATCACAACCAGTCAATGGACTTGCAAATGGACATGATATTGATATGTACTTACCTAATGGCCATATAGCTAATGGAGAAGTGCCAAGTACTACAGAGAAGAGGGTGCTTATTCTTGATGCAAGATCGTACACTGCTGCTGTAGCAAACAGAGCAAAGGGAGGTGGCTGTGAATGCACAGGTTTGTACTACTATTCCGCCCTTGTGTGTATATAACCACAATTGTAAACCATCTGGGATAATTTCTACAAACTAAGCTGGCACTCAAGAACTGTGTTGATGGAAATGCAAGACTTTTTAAGCCAATAACTTACAAGACAGTATGTCTTGTATGTAAGAATCAAATTACTTGTAAAAAGAAGCTTTGAAATGGCTATTACTTTATAATGTATGTTGCATTGGCTAGGTGACTGAGCCCACATAGTTCCCAATTTCAGATGTGATTATAAGAGTTCTAACCAGTAATCTTGATTTTCACAATTTTGATTTGTACCCTAAGAATTTGAAGAGCCTCAGTGTGTATCTGTCATGTCTAGTTGCACATTAAACTACAGCAAGAATTGCTCCATGTCAATAACTAATAGCTCTTCCCTTTTGAACTTTTCTTTAGAGTATTATCCTAACTGTGAAGTAGAATTTATGAACTTGGCTAATATCCATGGTATTAGAAAGAGTTTTCATAGTGTAAGAAATCTTTGTTCTGGGCCACAAGATGTATTTAAGTGAGTAGAGTTGTTAATTATTACAATGATTTGTAATGTTTTGAATCCATTGTTTATTCATTTATGGGGCAATGCCACAACTGCTCATAAGATTTAAATCCATTGGATTGGTACCCTCATTATCAAACATTAGAAAATAATACAATAAAATGGCAAGATCATAACATATTGAACATTATAATTCCTCAATGACATCGATCAGACCTAAGTTACTGCAGCGCACCCTATGGTGTTTCATTTAAATGCATCACTCACCTCTTCCCTCTAGTTTTTACCTCTTCTCTTCTTTCTTTTCTTTATTGCTTTCATTATGTTATTCCTTACTATTATCCTTCGTTTCTTCTTGTTCTTTTCTGTCTTTCTCTTCTTATTTTCCCTTCTGCCATTCTTTCACCCTTTTGCCTTCTATTTATTCTTGCATAATTTATTTACTTTTAATGGAGATTGGTTTGTTTATTGTTCAGTTGGTGGTCTCAAATGGAAAAGACTAACTGGTTGCAGTACCTATCAATGCTGTTTAAGGCCGCTGTGACTGTAGTCCATGCAATTGACCAAGAGGGTAAACCAGTAGTGGTCCACTGTAGTGATGGTTGGGATAGAACTACTCAAATAGTGGCTCTAGCTGAGCTCCTTTTGGATCCTTATTACAGGACTATTGAGGTCAGTGAATCAAGTCAGAAGAACTAGCTGTTTGAAAATGAAATAGCAGGCTCATGAAACTCTTGGGGAAAATGTCAGTAATATTGAAAGGCAGACAATTAGGACTGGTCTCCAGGTTCATAGTCCATGCAATTAGTTTCAGTATGAGGCTCAGCTGAAGACTCAAGTAATTGTGTGGACTTAAAAAACCATTAAGTACAAGTTTGAGACAGGGCTGGAAATGATCTCAAGTGCTCAAGGCAGACTAAAGAGCAGACTTCAATACAACAGACCATCTGGGGTTCTTTATCAATCAAATTATGATTCACATTTGTAGTCAGAGAATATTTTTCAAGATAATACATGTTGGTTTCTTTGACAGGGTTTCAAAGTGTTAGTGGAACGAGAGTGGTTAGAGTTTGGACATCGATTTGCTGACAGATGTGGACATGGCCTTGATTATGATGAAAATCAACGATCTCCAGTGTTTCTTCAGTGGCTTGATTGTGTCCATCAATTACTTAGACACTTCCCTTGTGCCTTTGAATTCAATGACACATTCTTGGTAAGTCAATGATTTACCTATCATTGCAATACATGTTTTTCAATTTTTATTTGTCTTTTCAGTTGGCCTAAAGAGTCAATTTCAAAGGGGTTATTGCTAAAACCATTTAGATCTGTCCACTTATAGTAACTTCTGCAAATAACCCTTTCCAAATATCTAAAACAAAAATGTGCCATTAGTTGTGTCTAAAGTCTAGTCTCATGGCAAATTGGGAGAACAAACTTGAATTTGCTAGGAGACTAGAACATGGTTCAATAAAATGCATTTGACCAAACCAGAAACCTGCTAGATTGTCAGATAGTGATCAGAGCCTCAGAAACTTTCAATACTATATTAAAGTGGTGACAATAATGTTTTGTTTTTTTGTTTTTTTTCTTCCAGTGTAAGCTTGTCCAACATACCTATTCATGTCTGTTTGGTACATTTCTATGTAATAGTGAATTAGAAAGACAACAAGCTAATCTCAAGACTAGAACGTTTTCTGTTTGGTCACTATTTCATCCTAGAAGGAAGGAATTTAAAAACCTTCTGTACAACCCTAGTAGTAGTAATGTAAGTCACATGTCATCACAAGTGTGAACTGTTGGGCTGCTGCTGCTGTTAGAGTATTTGCTGTTGCTGTTTGTGTTGCAGTCAATGGTTTGTGAATGTCTTGTGAATGTTATTGTTTCCGTTGCAGCTTTTATTTCTATTTGCTATGTCATTATTTGATGTGATTACTATTGCTGTCATTGTTGTCCTTCTTGCCATTCATTCTGTTTAAGTTGTAGACTTGTCCATAGGTTTCACTTCTTTGTAATCAAACAAACAGACTTTGTGTAAGCAGGTGGCCTTGTTGTAATGACAGTGCTGTACCTTCTAACCAAACTAGTTTGCTATCTTCCTCTGGCAATGCAGGAGGGCCTTACCAGATCTGTCACTTTTTACATGAGGGAACCCTGTCAAATTAAACATCCATACCTCATTGATAATGTCAACTATGTATTTATCCTCTAGGTACTCATTCCACCCTACCATGTGCGTAGCCTGGAACTGTGGTCATCAGTCTACCTAGCCTACAATGTATCATGCTCACATAACAAAGAAAATGACTGTCCTCCTGATGCTCCCCCTACATCTTCTTCATTACAATTTCCCTTGAACTTTAGTTACTCTAACCTAGACATGAAACCGTATGTATCAACACATCTGAACTCTTCAAAATCAGATGGTGATTTGTTACGTCCAAATATGATAAAGAAATGTGCACCTTTGGATCATGTGATCACCGCTAGTGTGGAACATGATTTGCCCGAACAGAGCAATGGACATTCAAATACATGTGTTAACGGTGATGTGTGTGATAAAACATACACTGGACAAAACGGAAACAATGTTAATAGTCTATATTATAGTACAACAACTGAGGAACAAGATGTTGGTTTAACAGTAGAGACTTGTAGCCCAGAGCAGCTTGTATCTAGCATGAACAGCAGTGCTGCTACAATCATACAGGGTGATAGTGACAATGAAGAACACACTACAGAAGATAGCATATCAGATAATATCACATTTGGTAGGACTCTTAAAGAATTTGGTGCAAACTCTCGATGTCGACAAGACTCATCATCTTATGAACATTTGGCTGCAAGCTTGAGTGATTTAAATCACACTGGAGATAATGATAATAATCTTGATAATTGTAACAACCTTGACAAGAATTCTCAGAATGGTCAATCATCTAATGACACAACTGAAGACAATACAACAAAAGAAATAAGTATACAAACTGTTGATAATGAGAAAGCTATATCAACTCAAAGCACTCAGACTAGTGATAGTATAGCTACATTAAAAACCACCATGTCCAATATGTATGTTCGGTATCTTGATAATGATGGCTTGACATTAATGCACAATGAAGTACAAGATCGTCTAAGGCAGATTGAGATGGTATACCTGGAACGTTTAGAGGCCTTACATGCACAATTACTAGAAGAACGATGTCGAAGGCTTGCAGTTTGCAACCATGGTGAACTGGTTGTACCTACTAAAGCTACTGACTTGAATGATGAAGTGGTGAGTACAAAAACATACAGTCGTTTTCACATGAGTGGGAGACAGTACGGTTACGATATCACTACAATATCGCAGAATATTCAAATGTTTTCTTAGAAACTACAGCTACGATACAATACAGTACTGTTTGCCACTCATATGAAAGTGACTATTTTACCAGTTAATAATCTCAAGAATAAAGTTTTGTTATATAAAATTGAAATATTTGAATGACAAGCATGGATCTTGGTACCAGAATTTTGTTTTCATGCAATCACACAAATTGCTTTTAAATAACTTTCTGTGATAAAAATGAAGCAATGGCGGTTTTTGAATGCTGAAAGGAAACATTTGTTTTTAAAAGGGACAAACTCTATAACAAGTATATCACTATAAGTAGATGGCATAATTGGTATGCTGAGATTGTTAAATAGCACATTAAGGATTCTGGACAATGTTGGACGGGAATTGAACACAGTTTGTTCTATCCCTAAAGTAGTTTGTACAAGCTACTAAGGTAGTGCTTTCTCAAATTATAGACTGAAGTTGTAGGTATGACCAGTTTAAGTAATGTCAGGGCTCACTTGCAAATAGATATTTGTGTAACACAGACATTGAGATGCTTGCCATTTCTATTGTAGTGTTCATTACCAGACTCCACACAAAGTGGTGATCAGCCCCAATCGCATGGGAGTGGTGATGAGTCCAGTTGGATTGAAGTTGAAAAAAGTGATGCAGAGCCAACATTATGGGTGCCTGACCATGCTGTAAATAACTGTGCTAATTGTAATATGGAATTCTGGATTGCAAACCGAAAACATCATTGTCGGTATGTATATGTTGTGCACAACCCAACACTGTCAATACTTGCACTATTAGTGTATAGTTTGAGATCCTTCCACTGTGTTTATTAGTGCATGGTCAGAGTAAACACCCAGCTGAAAATGCATGGAGTGCATACTTAAGCTCTGTAAATTACTGCTTTGTCAGGGCCTTGTTTACTAAACATCACTGCAACAGACAGTAACCACCTGATTATGTCTGATTAGTGATATACCTTAGCACTTTTCCAATCTCATTGTCAGTGGTCATGTCAGCACCGTACAGCCAGTGGGTTATGTCTGCACCACAGTGTGACAGCAAGTGCACATTCTCATTAGTATCATCATGATTTATTTAAAGTAGACTTGTGTTCTTTTGTCAGTAACAAATAGGCTGTTTTGTCCATCATGGTTTTCCTAGCTTTGTACAGCGACAACAACTATCTATTTTGATCCACATTTTACAAATATTTGAAATTTTTTCCACATGCCTAACTTTATAATTTGTTTTGTTGATAATGGTGTTTTGATCTGCAGGAACTGTGGTCAAGTGTTCTGTAGTACATGCTCCAACCATAACCTACCAGTACCCAATGAACAGCTCTATGACCCTGTAAGAGTTTGTTTGATGTGTTTTGAGAAGCTTCTCTCTATGAAAGAGCAAGACAGAAACAATTGTCGAACTAGTTCTGATATGGTGTCAGCAGTTGGATAGGAAGTGCTCTCATACGTACTTACCATGGTTTCATAGAATATTTTTATCATTTTCACTAAAATTAATTATTATTATTATTGTTTTTGTTATTAGAATTTGTCTGGTGTTAGTAAAATAGAAATGTGTTACTGACATTAAATTAGAACCATGCTTGAAGCAATAGGTGTTTTAGATATTCATCAGGTGTACGTGTATGACTACTGTCACAAACTAAGATTTTTACATTTGAATTATATAGCAGCTGACACTTTGCAGTATTTTACGTTAAGTCATGACCACAGTGATAGTAATAAATTTGAAAATGCAATGTCCTTTATCTGGTTAGTCCTTCAGTTTATAATAATCCACTCAAATCCTAAACAATTGTATGCAAATTCTAATGTTTAACAATAATTTTTTCTTGCTGATAGTTGTTTTGTGGCTTCAGTATAGCTAACAAAATTTCTAGTCAATAAAGAATATATCTCTATGGCCGACGAGTAGCATATCCAATAACAAAATAATTTTTGTAGATGAGTCTAATTATCAACAATTCATATCTGTAATTCCAAAGGTTTGGTGACTTCAGAAGCTTCTTGCAGTGTTTTAGCTTGTGAAAAGATAAAAATGTTGATTCAGTAAGGAAACCGAATCTCAAGCAGTTATTCATTTTGTTTAATTTCAGTGAAGCTAATATTATGATTATGCATTTTATATACACATACATAAATAACATATTAAATAATTACAATGTGTTGAACAGGAAACCAGCATGGTCAATTACTGCAGACTCTAAGTTTCAGTACAAAAGTTGTGTTTTCAAATTTATTTGTTTTAATGTGGACATGGCCAGATTGTGAACTTGGTAGTTCTAACAAAAATCCATTTTTGCACTAAGATGTGACATGGTCAACTCAGCTGAAGTTCATTAACCCTTAATCATACATTTTTGCAGGAAGGAGGTTTCGTTATGGTGAAAAGACAACTAAAATTATAGTAAAAGAACCAAAGACTAAACTCAACATATGCCAGAAAACAGCAACGGTTTTACAACTCATGTTTTTATGGGGTGAATCTTTTGGGAAAACACTATTAGGTGTTACTACTTAAATTTAGTAAGCTTGTCTTTTATCTTATAACATCTGATGACAATCATGTGACTTCATAGTGACATTAGTGTATGCAGCCCTTTCCCCACTAACTCACTTTCCTATTGCTCCATTTGAAAAAAAATTCCCTTATTTTGCAATTTAAACACAATTAAACTTTAGTGAAAAACCTTGTTTTCCATGTATAAATATGTCATTGCATTGAAGTTACTTTGCTTAATGGATTTCAGTCCCTGGAAAGTGCAACATTTTGAGTTGGTTTTAAAAAAATCAATGTAATTGTCTAGCCAGGAAAACATTTAGAAAACAATTCTATTACTGTTTTGACAAAAAGAACAAAAAGCTCTTTTATTATCAAGAATAGGTTATGTGAAGTTAAATTAAAATAAAGAAACAATTTGTCTGACTTGGACCATAAAATAATATAGAAATATAGCAAATAGGGAAAACTGAATTTTGTAATCATTGTTATCTAAATAGGTATACACCTTAATACAAAAACTTTGTCCAGAAAAGTTATTTTTTATTTTAGTGACATTAAAAGTCAAACTAGAAAACATTGGTATAAATCAGATTTACTCCTATTAATTTTTATTTCCTTTAGATTTATTTTAGTTTTATGTCTTTAAATGACAGTTTTCATAAGTTCCTAAATTCCTCAGCTGGACAATCTCAGGACAACGGCTTTGCATTAATTAGGTGTACATGAAACTTGGTTATTAAAGCAACATTCAAATCATGATCATGGTGTGCAATTGTGGAATTACAGCTATACGAACAATACAATTAACTTGATTTGAGGAAGGTATGCATTTATATAATACTTGCACTCTACCATACAAACCTAATAACATACAATAAACATGGGAATGGGCTTGAAATCTGGTCAAAAACTGGACTGGGATGATGTGATTGCATGCAGTGTGACTGGAATTGAAAGCAAAATAAGAACTTTGAACAAAAACAGACTGGGGATTCAGTGGAATTTAGATGGGATTTAGTTACAATATTTGTTTTTTATTTTGAACCCATGGTTACCGTAATAGGATTAACAGTCTTAAACTTGAATAAGTTATCCCCATCGACACCCTCGTGAAAGCAAAGCTACACTGTGTTCTATTAAAAAACTATTCACTATTGTGACCTCACTTGTGCAGCATAAATTATATTACACTGGAGATAAACCCCATAGTTAGAGTATGATAAGACCAACCATGTCTATGAAAGAGGATATTGACTTGATTGTTATAATTCAATTCACAGCAAATTTCATATCACTGCTAGAGCGGCACCTAAAGATGCATCTGACATGTTTCTTGTTACCAATGGCAATTGCCAAACTCTTTCAGTCTCTTGCTGCAAAATAGGATTTTTAGTCAGTGCTGATCCAGTACCCACAATCCTCTGCACACCACAGGAAGCAAGTGTTTCACTTGATATCATAGAATGTAGATTTCTAACAATTCCTTGGAATAATGATAAGGTGACATCGCCTAGTGAGATATTATTTGGGGTTAACTGTGACACCTGTCCTGTTATTGAAGTGTCATGTCTTTCACCAAAGATCATTGGCTGTATTTCCAATGTGGTTTCTTTTTTTGATGAGGCACTTTGCAAAAGAATGCTGTAAATTGATTTTCTGTCAAATGATGTGGTTACACCAAGCTCGGTTATCCAGTTTTGGAGCATGTCAACAAAACTACTAAAAATGTTTCCACCTAGACAATAATCCAAAATAAAAACTTGTGAGGCATTTATCTAGCAACCTAATACTTCATTTTACAGAGAACGCACTCAGAGGGGGTGAATAGCTGGGTTCTAAAAACACATGTACACTATACTATCCTATACAGGTTGGATTAAATTTTACAGATTAAGCAATAGTTCTGGCATGACTTTCCTTTTGGAGTTTCTAACTTCTAGTCCCCTCACAGATATGAATTTGAGCTCAATTTATTAATGATTTGGGCTTAAAATTCATGTTTGCTTGCCCTCAAACTACCCCCCCCCCCCCCCCCCCCACAACTCATGAATAGGACTATTGTACCTATAAACCTGCTTTAGATTTCCAACATATGATTGGTGATTGGGTCAATTTGTTTAACATGTTCCATGCACCATAGTCATTGGGTTCCTATGTTTTAGTCCCAAATTAAAAGTCATTGTATAGTCATATGAGTTATAGATTTGACTCAGAAGAGAAAGCAGCATATTTAAGAAGTCAGAACTGTTGGTCTCATATCCAGCAAGGTCATCTTCCCTCATCTTGTTCACAAATGTGGCTAGCATGGTGAAATATCACAAACAATTGATATTAGTAGTTTTGTTGGTTAACATGACATTAAAACGTTTCTTTAACCGAACTCATGCTTTTGGTATCTCTAAGAGATGAAACATTTGTGAATCTTTGAGGGGTATTTTTGAAAAAAATTGGTTGCGTAAACATGCCCACTTTATTAACCATTCTAGTGTTTTACCTGTCAGAGATGCTGCAACTGCTACAAATTCATTGTTAAAGAATGGCCAAACTTGAACCACTGGCACACTACTATCAACCTTGAATTGACAAATCTGGTCACGAGATATCACAACTGCCATCTGAGATGAAGTCCCAATATTTAAAACTGTTAAGAAAATCAATGATTATCATTAACAAAACACAAAATTGCACCCCTATATGGGGGATAAGATTAAAATAAAATTATAAAAAAATAAAATATAATATACAATTATAAAATTAATTAATTTAAAAAATTAAATTAAATTAAAAAAATTAATTAAAAAAATAATTAAAAATTAATAATTAAAAAAAAATTAATAATTAAAATTAAGCTACACTGATACAAATTGATTGGTGACTCCATGAAAGTCGAACTATAAGTGAAATGTAATCACCTTGCCTGTCAGTTAAACAATTAGGGACCATTCATTATTTATGGCAGGGGGGGCTGGGTGATTAATTACCAAGGAACCCATTTTTTTTGAAGACCCCCTGGCAAGAACAAAATAAATTTCAGGATCCCCCTCATATTTACCTTATGAAATTTCTAGACCCCCCCTGATAGCCAAAAAATTATTTCAATACCCCCCCTTTTCAGACTTGGAAAAAATTCAAGACCCCCCATTTAATCACCCAGCACCCCCCCCCCCCCCCCCCCCCCTGCCATAAATAATGAACGGTCCCTTAATCCCTTTGACATCACATACATGTGCCAAAGAGATTGAATTGCACCCCTATATGGGGGAGATGGCTAACTGCTATATTGCTATATGGATATAAGTCTCCCAATTCACCGGTTTCATATTGAAAAAGGGACTGGGTTCTAGTTGAGAAAAATATAAATTATTGAAATCATTCCTTATGTTTTTAAATCATCAAAAATTTGAGAGCATATTTCAAGAGAACATGTTAAAATAAGTAAATGATGAAAGTTCTGTTAAGATCGTATAAACACAGATAAATCTATTGGGACTTGAATATTACAAGAAATGTATATAATGGAAGGACAGTGTCCTTCCAAAATATTTTCCTTCATGAATTCAATATAATTTAAAAATTTCTAGCAAATGAACTAAAGTAGCATAATAATGATGTGTATCTTTGTGTTTTTGTTATTTGAAGATGTTTTTTAATGAATTATGCTTTGTTTTTGAAGACTAGAACCCAGTCCTTTTTTCAATATGAAACCGGCTAATAGGATCTTTGGCCTACTTGACTTAACAAGGGCAAACATTTTATTTGAAATAGCTAGGTCTTGTTGTAAACAGGGTAAAAGGAAAATCAGCTTATAATTACAATTGATAGGTATTACTGTTAGATAATGACCAAATGATGATACCAAAGTGCTATCCAGAAAAGCATGGAAACATATCATTTTTACCGCTAAAAGTTACAAACTCAAATATAATAATCAAGACCTTGTCTTTGACTGTCTGTGAATACCCTAACAGGTACTCACTTTAATACTGAGTCGAGCATCAAAACCTCCAGGTGACCCTTCAAGATCTCCAATTTTGACCCCTCAAAGGTATGACAAACATTCCAGCTTCGCAAGTTCCCCCTGGGACTGCTGGTATGTAGACTTGATAAAGGATTTGGTAACCTACTGGTTGAGGATTTACCTCATGGATAGTGCTATCAAACTATATGTTTCATGCAAATGATCACTAAATGGATATACCTGCTTCACTCCTTACATGAGTACTTGCAAGAACAGAACACTGCAGATCACCCAGTGCAAGCCCAACTGTAGTCCCTCGTGGTATGCCATAACAATCTTTCTTTAATTCACCAACACATTCACCAATAACTTGAATGTCAGGGAGTAAATGAATTGGGAACCCTTCAGACTGCAAACTAGAAACAAATTGAAGTGATTGTGACTAATGCTAATAGTACCTTGCTCTAACAGGATGCAATAATGACCTAATTTCCCATATATAATGCACCACTCTTTGATAGTTGAAGTTCAGAAATAAAAGAAGCATTAAAAAAATTGAGGACAATGTAACATAGTCTGAGTCATCTAGGTAAGCAGTTCATCTTCAGGCTTTGTTGTTATTTTTGAGAAATGGAAGAAAAAACATGGGAACCACACTAGTTGAAGTTAAACTGTAACATAAAGATCAACACAGCCCTGTGCTATGACTGACTAGCCTTGCTACTATTATCTTGCTCTAGTACATAACTGGGCCATCCACCATATATCAGTTGGTGTGAAATTTGAGTTGGCTTTCATGGCTAAATCAACAAAGTTGTTCATTTTGAATAAACAATTGAAGTCATTAATTCATTCATCAACATGTGGTATATACATAGAAGTGTAACTCACAGTTGTTTATCCCATCTAGAGTCAATGACATCACAGTAACCCCAACTCACTGCATTCTGAGATGACATCACTGGTTTTTCCATCTCGCATAGTTTTGCAACCAAAAAATCTTGTACTGTTCCTGCACAGTTAAATTGACTTACAAAATTAGGTCTATTCCGAGCAAGCCAAAATATAATCGCACATCCAAATCCGGTAGAAAGAGGAAGGCTGGTTGTGTTTCCACGAGGTAGTGAGTCTAGAAAATCTCTTGTACAACGTTGATCTTGCCAAGTAATCAAATTAGATGAGCATTGACTACAACAGCTAAGAACGCCCTTGCAATTTAAACACTTAAAGTTGCTCTTCCAAAACATGCAGCCATGCATTTGTCCACATATTCCAATTCTACTGACTCGACAAAGCAAACGTTGAGGAATTTCAGTTAGAGTCTTCTTAAGAACGTCAAAAATCACACCAACATTTTGTTCCGCAACGTTTGTAGGTGAAGCTGTTTTAGCATTAGTCTGTGAATGTTTGGATAGTAAAACATTTTTTGACTCTGGCTCAAGCAGCGTCAGTTTTATAGAAGTAGTTCCTAAGTCAATACCAAGGACTAGTTTTGCTTTTGAATCCATTTTGTAAAGTGAATATACCACAGGAACACAACAAAAAATATCGCATGAGACAGGAAGCCCAATAAGGGATCACAAGGCTATCACTCGTTTTTCAATATTTTCGTGTTGGAGAAGTATACCGCCCCCTCCCAAAACAATAATAGTAATTTGCTTTTCAAAAACATACCCCCTTTAAAAATTGATTTTTCAAAAATTGTGTGCTGTTTGGGTGATATGTTATCTTTTTTCGTTTAAAAGCAAAACGTACCCCCCAAATCGTCCATGTTTAGAAAATATATCCCCCTTTTAAAAAAGTTTTTGAAGAATGGCCCCCTTTAAAAACACCGCCCCTCCCGTCGACCGTTTTCTATCATGTGGCGCGGGGACGTTATTTTTTTAGGGGGAAACCATTAAGGGGGAACATAAATTAGAAATTGATGTTCTATTTAGAGGGGGTCATAAAAAATTGCGAAATTAGGAATTAGCATTCCTCCAGCTAAAGAAATTTCACCTCTGGGTGATTGACAAAGTCATATTCATCGAGCCCAAAAGACGGGAAACTTATTTGCTGTTACACAACGGATGTCGAGAGAACTGCGAGAGAAACTTATGTAGTTGATTCTACTCACTGTCAGCTTTCAAATGAGTTATATCTTAAGGGTATTTGATAAAATCCGACCAAGTTATTCGATGCGAAATTTATCAACCTTTTTGTATTTTTACATGGTCGTCCGAATGAAGGAAATGACGTTCAGGCAGCTACATAACATGCGTATGGTGCGATATCCGTATACTTTTCTTCCGGTTTTCATATTATTATAATATGGGAATACATGGGAATACAGGAGAATACAGGGGAATACAGTTGAATACAGTTGAATACATAGGAATAAAGAGGAATACAGGGGAATACGTAGGAATACATGGGAATACATGGGAATACATAGGAATACATGGGAATGCACAGGAATACATGGGAATACATGGGAATACAGGGAATACAGGGCAATACATGGAAATACAGGGGAATACTTGGGAATACATAGGATTGCAGGGGAATGCATGGGAATACAGGGGAATACATAGGAATATGGGGGACTTCAGGGGAATACAGGGGAATACCTCTAGTTGTTGACATAAGTGCCCGACTGTAGCTATTGTAGTGGAGCTGGAATTATTCCGTAAGTACTAACGGACTTCTACAAAACCTGGACCCCCTACTCTGCACCCCTAAATAAAGGTCCGCATAAGATCCGCTTAGGGGTCCGCTTAGTTTACCTAAGGGGTCCAGGTTTTGTAGGCACGCAGTATGGACTTCGTCAAACGTCCACCCTAACTTAGGATGGCTATTAATATGAAAATATACCATGTTACTAGCCTGTAATATCAAGAAGACTGTCATCATTGACCCTGACAGTAAAATTTTCATTTTATCTGAGTAGCAGTTAGAAAACGAGTTTCCTCGACCACTGAAAAAGCCAACAAAGCGGACAGCTTGTCGAGACATCTGTTTGCTTACCCATCAAAGATCAGCATCTTTTACAAGGTAAAATGTTTTACCAATGCAGTGATTCTTAATTTATTGCTTCCATTTTCTAATTTTTCTGTTAATTTATTATAATACTGAGCTACGTATTGCAGAGCTGTCAACCCCTGGCCGTTCCTGACCTTCAGATCGCCCTGATGCCCGCCATTTTGTTTTCTCTTTGAAATTTTTCGAACCAAAAAAAAAGGGTTGTACGCATCTTTCTTTACATAATCTAGAGATTCTAGTTTCTATCTGGCTTCTATCCAAGAGGAAATTACAGTTAAAACACAGGAAAATCTACTTTGACGTTGGAGACTCCAGGTTTATCCGGCAGGGTTGTCAGCTATGGTATTGAGCTCGCCACTTGCAGATTAGACCGAGTTGTAAAATCCGACATTTTCTGTGAAGATAATTCTGATTGCATGCAAGTCTGAGTCATGCAACGCAATACATGTAGCTGAAAGTTCAAAATTTGTGGATATAAATGACCGAATACAGAGACAGCAATTATATAGATATTCCAATGAATGAAGGGATATTTTTAAACCCACATTTTTCTGCTTTAACCAATAATTATAGCCAAATTCTTTGTACCTCGACCCCCCGTTTCAAAACTTTGTCCGTCAATCAATTGCCGAATTTATTTCATATTGACCAATGAAAATCAAAATAAATAGTCAAATTCGCAGCTTAGTCATATGATACGCTGGGTTCCCACTCATATTTCCAGTATTTTTAATTCTGGGAAATACAACAGGGGGAGGTGTGAAAGTTTGGAATTGACACCATGGGGGAGGGGGGGGATGACTCCAACCGCAATTGTTTAGTGTTGCTCATCAATTTGTTTTTGAATGACCCCTAAAAGGTACCAAAGTTCTATCCAGAAGGGCTGGCAATATATGATTTTTACCCCTACAATTTACCAACTCAAATAAGAATTACAATAAATTGTATATATTAATTAATGGTAATCAAATAGAGATTTGTCTTTGAATATCCTAGAAGGTACCAACTTTAATTCTGAGAGAGTGAAAACCTCTAAGAGACCCTAAACGGTACCAGATCTTCGATTTTGACCCCTAAAAGGTATGACAAGCAAACCATCAAGGTATTTAAGTATAGATTTTTATTTACACAACCCTATAACTCTCAATTGAAGGATTTATGATCAAGTTCAGGAGATATTAATTAATTACAAGATACACTGGAAAATTATTGGTTGATATTTGTTTTCCATCAATTTAATCAGTGAATTGGACAAATCAGCTCAATAAATAGAGGAATACTACCTGGGCGCTTAGAGATAGGAAATTGATCTTCTTGTCAGTGTTGAAAATATCTCATTTGTTCGCTATGCTCACTTGTGAGATATTTTCAACATGGACAGCTGTTAGATCAGCCTGACTGTATTTCATTGTAATTGTTCTTGTCACATAATTTTGGAGATCATCTGCTATCTTTATGGTCACATTGACAAATGGAATCCGTTTCTTAATAACTAACAGCAGTTTTCCATTTTAATTTGTTCCAACAACCAAAACACACTTATGAAAACTATAAAAAATACAAAGTTTGAAAGAAGTTTAATAGGCAGTGTTTTGATTGACAGGAGTTGCAGAAAATGGAAAATTGCAGCAGTAACAGAATAACACAAAATTAATGTACGTTTCAAAGGTGGATGAAATTCATTTTATTTCATTATATGATACAAACGTTTACAAATAACTCATACTCATGACAGTCTAATAGTAAAGAAAAAAGATGGAATTCACAATTAGGTAACTGTTAGGTGTGCATGGCTACTGAATAATTTAAATCATCGCGTCAGCAGCCATCCATTTTCAAATAATCAATACAAGAAAAATGTACTGACCAAGATGGTCTAACAAAATATGTAGTACTTGCTTTTCAATTTTGAAGTTGAAAAACCACATAACTGAGCAACACTGTCATCATTCTTTAGCCTAATTAATAATTATATACATTCAAATAGTAGAAAATGTCCCATAAATTGTGGAATGACTTTGAATTCAAATTTATTCAGACCAATTATTAGTATAGATCCAGTCTGGTCAATCAGCAACAACAATTGGAAATAAAGTCTTTTTTGAACTTTACCAGTAGATGCCAAATTAGCATGACATGCACCAGTATTCGGTCCCCAAAATGTCAATAGGCAAACCTTAAGGGTTACGAAATACGGAAACAAAATATCTCAACTTGGCGCGCAACATTGTTTCTGCTCAAGTTTTGATGCACTGTTTCTCTCGTTTTTCATGTCGCGCGATCAACTTGTCACGCAACAAAATATTTTGCTTCAAGTTGGAGAAATCTTGCACGCTGATTGGTTCATTTGTTACCTGAATGTATCCAATATGGCAGCACAACAACAACAACGGAAGCATGCTGCAGCAATCGTTTTGCTCTGTTTACGAATGGGTTGTTTGAAATACAGGTCTCTGTTAATCAAGTTATCAGTACACACCTAATTATTGTGATTCAATTTTTATTTTTTTGTATGTGTTGTTAAAAATTTAAAGTGTACAAAAAAATTGATGCACAATATCTTCGTTTACAGGACTTTTCCAAAGAATAATCAGGTATTTTGTTGTTAGCAAATTTGTAAAAATCTTTTAGATTTGTTTGCAAGGAATATTATTTTCAACACATTTGATGCTACTTCTTTTAGTTGAAATAAGACAAAAAGGGCCTAATACCACTTCCCATAGCTCATATACAAGCACTGTGACCTATTTTTTATTCTAATTTTTTTTTTCACACTTATCAGTCTTGAAGTAGAAAATGTTGGGAAAAATTATGTTACCTTGTTAGTCATGTACCAGTTACTGTGTGTGTGTTTTTTGTGTGTGTGTTTTGTTGTTTTGCTTTTTTGTGTGTCTTTTATATTTTATTTGTAAGTTTTTTTTTTACTGTGCTGATCGCTGAAACGTGAACACCTAACAAAGTTTTGTACAAGTTTTTGACAGGTTTTTCTAAACCTCAATCTTGAAAAAAGGTCAAGAGCAATGAAACAAGGCCTCCTGGCCAGAATAATAATGAGCTGTGATTGGTTATCTAGAAACTTAAAAGCATCAAAGTTGTCAAAAATCTGTCAAAAACTTGTACAAAACTTTGTTAGCTGTTTACCGTTCGGTGATCAGCACAGGAAGTGCATTTTTGAAATTGATTTTCACCAGAGGTGATTATTGTCAGTGTGAAATGAGAATTTCTCTTCAATTATAAGTACACACGACTTTCAATAATCTACTAACGAATGTATTTAATATGCTTAACATGTATAAGCATGGCATAGATTATAGCTAAATTCATTGAATCGTGACATGTTGTTTCAAGGCTTTGATGTTGGTCATTTCTGAACCACCAATCAATTTTATAGGGAGGAGTTTTGCTGCCTACTTACATGTTGTTCTGTCATTGGTGATTAAGTTGCATTGTTCTTAACTTGAAATTGATTGATGGTCAAGAATATTAAGGTAATTCCGTAGAAATAAATTTGCCCGATGAAATTTTTTTATACTCGTTCTAACAAACAATTTTGAGAAACCCTTTCAGAAAATACAAAAAAAAAGGGGGGTCACCGACTTCGTTTTTGTGCAATATGACGTCAAAGTTCATGCATTTTGGTGACTTCAGAACGCAAAGAAAAAAGTTCAAAAATCGAAGAGAAACGGAACAAAAACACAGTAATTTGTTTTTTAAGAGCAAAATTCGTGTTTTGTTCAAATGTCTGCACTTTATGTTATTAAAAAAATATGAAACGATGTTTAAAAAAATGTGATCTTGAAGAAATTGACGAAATACTAACGTGCGCACGAGCTGCTAATCAGTCATTCGAAAAAGTCCTAAGCGGAAAGTATTTTTGAAATTTCTTAGCCCGATGACCTATGCTCAATTTTAGATATATTTGATGTTATGTTATAAAAAATAATTTTATCAAATAAAAAACATAGGTCACCGTGCTAGTTTGCGAAATATTACAAAAAATATCGTCATTTTATTGTCAAAAAACAGGTTTTCCGAGAGAGGACTGGGTCGAGTTTCAAAATTGTCACGTTTTCTCGCTCGAAAATGTCGCAATTCTCCGAATTTTTTATTCAAAGTACTTTACAAACATAATTTGACTAGATTACATGATAAAAGTCCTGAAACCAAAAAGCTTGAAATATGCGCAGAACTATGCGCAGTGCAAAACTACGGAATTACCTTAAGGCAACCCAACCTCCTGATTTGTTTACTCTACCTTTTGTGTTAAAAATCAGGGTTCGTGCAGGTCCTTGAAATCCTTGAAAAGTACTTGAATTTGAAAAGCGATTTTAAGCGGCATGTCGAAATCGAGGAAACTGAGGAAACTGAGGAAACTAAGGAAACTAAGGAAACTTTTGTACATGTGATTCATTGGATTAGTTGAAAATTATTAACTTACTTTATATCGTCTACAGTTCGCAGTGCCAGTGATAAACTTGTTGAATGTTGTTTCGGATTCGACAGTCAGTCGGTACATCAAAATGTACATAAACAATGAGTCCTGAGCATCTTTGATATAGAATTTGATAAGATAGGCCGTCTTGTACATGCTTTTTGTACTTTCATTTGGACTGATTTAACTCCTATAAAAAAGTTGTTATCGTAACCGGTCAATCCTCAATCTTGTACAACATACATGTACTGAGCCTTTTTAGTACAGTAAAAAAGTAAAGATTGAAAGACAAACTAAAATAACATCCCGAATATATAATGCACCAAAGAACCGAAGATGAAATAATATATTTAATAATATTATTTGTTTTCCAAAGACACGTTTACATTCGTCGCGAACGACTTTGCAGACTGAACCTTCGCGCGAATGCAACTTATAAAAGCTGATTAAAACTTTTTGTACATTTTGACGATTCAGACTGGCTTTCTACTGTTGGTGATTAAGTTGCATTGTTCTTAACGTTTTTATGTTGTTTCTTTTTTCTAGGTGAGAGCAGTGTTTTGTTCTTGTTTTTTTTCTTTGAATATGGATTGTTGTTCGGTTGCGTGACAGCAGCGTCATCATGAACAATCGACATCGTTTCCTCAATGAAAGCTTAACTCAAAGATTCCATATTTTTAGCAGATGAGTAACTTAAAGCTCCTGACATCTTTCAGTTTTCCGTTTTGTGGTTATTTCCATAGAAAGTAGCAGATATTTCGGACGTTTGCACTCCGAATAAAGTGAGTTGTCTCAGCGAAATCACTGAAAAGCTGTTTTTTCTTGTTTTAGACGGCAGTGAGAATTATTCAGAAAATAGACTTCTCCACCACCATAGTCCTTATTTTGCTTTGTTTGCAATTCGATAGGTTATTTAATTGTCTATTTTTTTCCATTTAAAGACGTATACCTGCATTGTGGAGCAGTCCTTTTCGCTCTGGACTAGCAAAGGCGCCAGAAAGTTTGTTGACAGTGCAGCTTCACTCACTAATGAGTGATCATGAAGAGCTGGATTTTAATACGGATTTCATTCGTTGAAGTACGTTTTCCCTCATTTTTAGTTAAATAATCAATTTATAGGTGTTTCCTTAGTTTCCTCAGTTTCCTTAGCTTTAGTTACCTCAGTTTCCTCGGTTTCCTCGATTTCGACATGCCGAATTTTAAGGGTACTTGAAACTACTTGAAAACAGAGAAAAATCCTTGAAAATTGATAGTACTCCTTGAAAAGTGACTTTTAAAATTTTTATTAGACTCTGTTTAAGATATACAAAGTGCATTGAAAAATGTAAAAAAAGAATAATTAATAAATAAAAAATACGCTACATATGGTGTGTCTCGAGACTCGTAATTGTGGTCTTCCTCTGTTTTTGCAAAAGACACAGGCCACCCATGCTTTCAATTTGTAAGCGCATGCGCAACTTTGCACGTGGTGTGGGACAGCGTCCTCGTAAAAACTGGCAAAGATTAAAGTGAAGCTTGACAAGCTAAAACGATAAAATCGTGGTAAGTACCTTTTTATTTTACATTAGATGCTAAAGGATGTGATGATTATGTTAAAATATATCGTTTTATGAAGATTTGTGCGAAATATCGTGAGCTAAAAAGATGAACAAAGGTCTTGTTTTTATGTTATTATTGCTGAGATTTTGAGGGAGTTCATACATAGTTTTTAAACTGGGGTAGTCGAAATCAGAAAAGTTGATCGTAGATGCTAACATTGTTATTAATACAAAGCGAATCTTTAACATTTAAGAGGTGTTGCATGAGAAAGTCAAACAAAGTTGGAAATGAAAATTCAAAGCCCCCCCTGAAACTTTGTGTGCTGGCAGGTCCTTGGGGGGAATGAACAAATCGAGACATATTTCATCTCAAAACGTCATGGTTGCCATGGAAACCGCCGCTGACCAAATTGGCCACGGGCTCATGTTTTCTGCAAAAAAATCAAGCCTTGCAGGGTGAAATATAGAGCTTTGCTACTCGCTCAAAATCTTCCCAATCAACTTGAAAGTTAGCAAGATGAAAGATCAATCTTAGTTCTAAACATTTGTATAGTATTTTTGTAAATTAGAGTGTTTTTAGAATTAGAGAAATTACGCTTATCATGGCTCCCTGTCGGCATTTTTTACAAATGACAAAATCACTATCCATTCGTTGTACGATTTCTCCAAAAGTACTCACAATTAGAACACAAAACTCCGTCAATAGAAAGTTGGAATAACAGGGTAACTAAAACATATAATAGATTTTTGGGCATTCAAATAAAACTACAACAAAAATGCAACGATTTTCATACAAAATTTCAAAGTATCAAAAACTTTGCATATTTTGAGCTCAATCATTTAAATTGAAAAAGTTTTCCGATAACAATTTCTTTTACCCAGAATGAGGATCACTATCTGTTTTTATGTTTGCTTTTGCCTTTTGACATTTTAAGTTTGAAATTAAAGAGAAATCGTATTCATATGTGGCTACCCTTTATGATATATTTGCATCATATCGCAACGAATATGCAGCCTTCAATAATTGATCCATCTCTCGCTATTTTAATCCAATCGTGCATAAACACTGTACTTGGAAGTCTTTAAAAGTCAGAAGACCTTTCGTTGGATAGCAATTAGCAACTGTCCTCGCCGAATGTATAAACAAAACAGCACATTTTTGCTTCGCAAATACACCAAAATTACTCGTTCAAAATTGGTCTCTATTTCCATCCAAATACGTCTTTTTCTTTGGCTCAACTCGATACCTGTACTCTATGGAACCACCAAATGAGTAAAACCTGTGCTTAGTGTTATATTTGCATCAATTTCGATAAAAAAACGCTCTGAAGGTGACATAATGGACATATAATTTCATTCGAGTGCTAATACCGGAGTGACCTGAAAGATGCCGCTGACTGGTCGAAGAGTGAGTTTATTAATCAACTAGACGATCTAAGATCGCTTACATGGGCTTCCCAAATATTTGCATGTGTAGATTACCGTTAAAAACTGATGCCGTCAAATGAAAAATAATGAAAGACTAAAATCTGTCGAAAGACTAAACTGATTGTGATGTTTTATCGGAATATCAAAGTTATCACACATTGTTCGATATAAACAGCTACAAAATAGAGCAAGCAATCACGAAGGAGTCTTTTTGAATGCGACTTTTGTATCTTATTTCTACTAATTTTTACAAAAGATGAGAAAAAAACATGCACAAAGATAAATTATTAAATACTCTAAATTTTTCTTTCCTTAGTAGCAAAACCGCAAGATTTGCAGCCCCAGTAAATATTGCATTATTTTCAATACTTTTTTTATAACTTTCACCCACAAATTGTATTGAAGTCATTTACATTTTTCACCATTCGATTTCCATCTAAATGTGCAATTTATTCTTATAAACAATACATTGTTTGAAAGAAACTATTTTATATGATTCTTCATCTTTTATAATCCCAATAATAATTCAGTACTACAAGTCAAATAGAAAGTATTTTAATGAAATTTTCAAACAATAACAAACACCACTATAAAACAGTACATACAACTATTTCATGCCAATTATATTGTTTTCTATTGGTTCCACATGGAAAGCAAAGCTAACAAAGGTTATAAAAACCTTACTACATCGTGTTCAAAAGCAATAAATACTATTAAAGGAAATACAACCCCCAAAAAAACTTACTGCAACGAATATTTTAAAGTATTGACTTTAAGAAAATCATTTGTAATTGACTCCTTCGCGATGACAAACTATCCAACATGGCGGCTTTCTTGTTTATCACGATCGAGCGATCTTATTGGTAAGTTGCTGGCTTTTTCTTGACTTCAGGTACATCTGATTTCTTCATTTCAGCATATATGGAGTCAGTTGTTATGTCAGTTGTTTTAGTTTTGTCAATTGTGTTGTCGTTGTCATTTACAATTATTTCAAATCACTCTAGCTCTCGAGTGAGCACGATGTCCAAGTAAAAGAAAAGAGTTCGGTGGATTTGTTTAGAGTGTGACCGTAACCGTTGGCAACCATTCCCAGTCCTCGCGCAAATTTCCTATTTGAAGCGTAAAATTCAAAACACGGGTAATCCTAGACATGGTCTTCCACAGGAAGCCCATGTAATTACAAATCTTATGACAAATATTGGAATCAAATTCAATAAAACTCAATCGAAAGCAACTGATGTATAACTGGTTTCTTAGACAGCTGCCTTGCTATTATTAGTATTTTTTTATTTTCTTGTTATTTTACGTTTGTATATAAGACACAGGAATCCCGATGATGGCAAGGTAACAGATGTCCTATTTTTTTATTTTGATATTGTTTTTGAGATGCTACAATATTAACTATATATTTTTTATAATCGCAAAAATGTCCTAGGGATTTCTTAGACTTTTTTGCGTTTTCTTTTTTCTGTTTTTCTTTCTTTCTCTCATTCTTTCTACCTTTCTTTCTCCCTCCTCCCTTTTTCACTTTCTTTCTCCCTTTTTTTCTCTTTTTTCTCTCCCTCATTCATACATTTATCTATTCATACATTCATCCATCCATCCATCCATTTATCCATCCATCCATCTATCCATCCATCCCTTCATTCCTTCATTCCTTCATTCTTTCATTCCTTCATACCTTCATACCTTCATTCCTTCATTCATTCTTTCATTCATTCATTCATTCATTCATTCATTCATTCATTCATTCATTCATTCATTCATTCATTTCATTCATTCATTCATTCATTTCATTCATTCATTCATTCATTCATTCATTCATTCGTCGTTCGTTCGTTCATTCATTCATTCGTCGTTCGTTCATTCATTCATTCTATCACAGACTTGTGTAGGGACGGTTTGCAGATAAATTTTGTTGGAGAATCATTAAAACTAATCTGAGTTAGGTTCGTGCTTCTACTTATCCACTCTCTACATATACTTAGCAGTTCATAAATATTCATTGAGATAATTACATGTAGGTTGCAAAATTCCAGTCAGTCGCTTTTGATTGAGGAACAGTTTTCTACTTTAGAGAGTTGCTCGTTTTTTCAGCTTTCGCAAAGCAAAAGTACATGCACAGGCGAACAAATATCAATCCAAGATTATCAGAAAGACATAAGTGCACATCTTAGAACATATGGTCTTGGAAAACAACATGGACAAGTCAACAGTGAAATGGATTTGATTTTATGTCGTGCAGGTACAAACGTTATGATACATTTTTATATGAGCATTGCTTAATAGTTACTGCTATATTGTTATATGGATTATTTTGAGTTTGGAAGGTGTATCCGTACTCGAGTTTGAGAGCAAAAAAAAAAAAAAAAACGTTTTTAATTGAATTTCGTCGTGTTTGTCGATAACCATAGATATAAGTGATTATGTGCAATCAAAATAGCATGGAAAATACAAGGATTTTTTTATAAAATCCTAAATAAATATAAATAAATAAATTAACTATCGTTTTTTATTTTACTTCATTGTTATATTATTAGGTCTGTTTAATGTTGATGCAAATGAAGCCGCATTATATTCTATTTGCAAGTACCATCGTTATCGATGCCATGGACGAACTACGTAAACAAAAAATGACCATTCTCAAGAAAGTTTGTGTCAGCCATGCAATTTCAGAAGCGTCAGGGAGAAAAAAGGAAGCCTACGTAGAAGCCCTTTTTAACTATATGCGCATCAATCACAACATACATAATCAACCGCACAGGCGTGACTCGTAGCTAAAAAGAAAGCAACAAACAAACAACTAGGCAAACAAAAACAAAAACATTTTCAACCACGGTTAAAAAAATCATCTAACTGTACAATCTCGTACCCAAAGCACGCATTTTCTTATGACGTGCAGCAAAGACCGAGGGCTCTGGTATAATCCAATACAATGTTTTTATGGTTTCCGGTTTAGTTGCTTATGCGCATATTCATCTGTTGCCCTCGTTGTTTGTCGCAGGTCACAAGAAAACAGGGGCTCTGGTACGATATCAGTTGATAAGCGCAATATCTAATTTCATAGCATTTAAAAAAACAATATTAAAATGGAAAATAAGAGATATACAATACTTTGCCATTATCAAGACAAAAAAAAAAAAAAAAAAAAACAACGACAACAAAAAGGAACAGAAACAAAAAGTAGAAAACTTAAAAAAGAAAGAAAATAACGAAAAAAAAAATCAAGAAAGGAAAAACAAAACGCCAGGAAACGAAGAAGAAGAAAAGGAAAAAAAACACAACCTTAACAAAACAAAACAAAACAAAAAAAGTGCCGCCAAACAATGTCATACATTACTTTGCTATCCCTGGGATCCCTATGTTATATTTTCAAACACCAAATAAAAAGTAAGCTACCCAAGAAAACAGTTATATATCAATTTGCTTGGATTATTTTGTTTATCGAATTTTCATTCCAGAACTTTTTTATAAAAAAGTTTGTTTATTTATTATTTTTATTATTTTTTTTTTTTTCATTTAAACACATCGCTCGGCCGGTCAGCGGTATACTTCATTTCTTGTATTCGCTTTCTAACATTTTTGGTGAATTTATATGTCAACTTTAGACCGTCTCTTGATGGAAATTAATGCAAATATAACACTAAGCACAGGTTTTACTCATTTGGTGGTTCCATAGAGTACAGGTATCGAGTTGAGCCAAAGAAAAAGACGTATTTGGATGGAAATAGAGACCAATTTTGAACGAGTAATTTTGGTGTATTTTACGAAGCAAAAATGTGCTGTTTTGTTTATACATTCGGCGAGGACAATTGCTAATTGCTATCCAACGAAAGGTCTTCTGTCTTTTAAAGACTGGCCAAGTACCTTGTTTATGCACGATTGGATTAAAATAGCGAGAGATGGATCAATTATTGAAGGCTGCATATTCGTTGCGATAAGATGCAAATATATCATAAAGGGTAGCCACACATGAATACGATTTCTCTTTAATTTCAAACTTAAAATGTCAAAAGGCAAAAGCAAACATAAAAACAGATAGTGATCCTCATTCTGGGTAAAAGAAATTGTTATTGGAAAACTTTTTCAATTTAAATGATTGAGCTCAAAATATGCAAAGTTTTTGATACTTTGAAATTTTGTATGAAAATCGTTGCATTTTTGTTGTAGTTTTATTTGAATGCCCAAAAATCTATTATATGTTTTAGTTACCCTGTTATTCCAACTTTCTATTGACGGAGTTTTGTGTTCTAATTGTGAGTACTTTTGGAGAAATCGTACAATGAATGGATAGTGATTTTGTCATTTGTAAAAAATGCCGACAGGGAGCCATGATAAGCGTAATTTCTCTAATTCTAAAAACACTCTAATTTACAAAAATACTATACAAATGTTTAGAACTAAGATTGATCTTTCATCTTGCTAACTTTCAAGTTGATTGGGAAGATTTTGAGCGAGTAGCATAGCTCTATATTTCACCCTGCAAGGCTTGATTTTTTTGCAGAAAACATGAGCCCGTGGCCAATTTGGTCAGCGGCGGTTTCCATGGCAACCATGATGTTTTGAGATGAAATATGTCTTGATTTGTTCATTGCCCCCGAGGACCTGCCAGCACACAAAGTTTCAGGGGGGGCTTTGAATTTTCATTTCCAACTTTGTTTGACTTTCTCATGCAACACCTCTTAACTATCAAGGAATGCTTTTGACAATACGTATTTCTTTTTCAAGATATAAACTAGACACTTTAAATTTATTTTTGCTTGTTGATCAAGGAACTTTGTCACGGTGTATGGTAGCTTTTACAAGCTTTGATCGATTTCGTACTGATTTCTTTTCGAGTTTTCGTTTTTGTTTAATTAAAAGACATTTTTCAGACATTATTTATAATAAAATTAAACGATAAAAAGAACAACGTTTCAACGTTCTGCATGTATACAGTTCAAAATACATCCATGAATAATAAAGAGAAATGACGAGAAAAAAATTATGATTTTCTTTTCCGTTTAAAAGAGGGACTATTACGTATTGGACATAAAAAAATTAGACTTGAAGGAAATCAAAAAGATTCTCAACAGAGTTACTTGTTGTTTGAATATATTTTATATTTTCGAAAAAAAAGCAAAAAAAATCGTGATATTTTTTTCGACGTAGTTTTGAACGGTCTTGGGTGATTAAAGGCGATTTAGCAAGATTGCTCCCAAAGACAGGGACCGGTTGTTCAAAGCTCGATGAATGCTAATCCAGGGTTAACTCTATAGGTTTTCTTAAGAGTTAACCCAGGATTAGTGTTAATCGAGCTTTGGACAACCCAGCCCAGGTGATTTTGAATGATTTAGGGCGATTTAAGGCGATTTTGGGTCCCAGAGTAGGCCTAATATTTTTAAAGCAATTATTTTTAATATATATTATACTGTATGGTTATTAAGTGATAATTATAATTATTCTGCACTGCATTCTTAGGTGGTAGAACCAGATAGATGAATATATTCGACCTACCAAAAGAAATAGTCTGCAAGATAGTATCTTACATTCCACTGAGATAATAATAATAATATTTGAAACAACAATTTGTTCTGAAACAACTTATGTAAAGTGTGTAAGAGCTGGAATTTGATTTACGTCATGATAAAAAGATCACACAAGCTGAAGTGCTTGAATTCATGGTGCAATGTAAATAATTTCTTACACGCATTACAGAGAAGTTGCTGGAAAAGTGCCCTATCAAGTACCCAATCGTGAGGAGCATGAGATGTCTGGATCCAAATGTCTTAGCAGGTCATGTGACGTCATCAGTCAAGCTTTTTGGATGTCTGCTAAATTGTTTAAAAAATGCAGAGAAAGTAAAAGAGATGGATGCAGATGGCTTGAGACGTAATTACCAGTTGTTTGTGAGTGAGACACTTCACAGGAACCCACAAACCTTTCTGCAGTTTAAAAACTACGGCAAAGTAAAAGGCAAGCGTCTGTATACTCTGTTAGCAAGCGTGATGAGACCTTCAAGTAACTTACTCAAACTGTGGCAACTCGTACAATGCCTTCTCGTACTATCTCATGGTCAAGCGAGTGTTGAAAGAGAGTTCAGCGTCAACAAGGAACTAATGAGCAACAATTTCAAAGAATAGTCTGTAATTGCACTATGGACCATATACGGTCACTTTCAAAAGTGTGGAGGAGTATAATTAAATGTAGCCATTGATCTAGACCTTCGAGATGCAGCAAAAAAACGCCTCCTCTGTGTATCGAAGTGAGCTCAGAAAACGGCAACAAATAGAACGCAATTCAACTGAAGGAAAGTGTGGATGGCTTAAAGATCTTGGCAGAAAAGGAGAGAAACATACTTCATTTTACAAAAGCAAACAGTTTCTAAAGAACAAAGGATATGGAACACGAGGCTGAAAGTTTGGATGCCAAAATCGAAAGCCTCAGGAAGAAGTTGAAGCATTAATTTAAAACACAACTGTTGCTTTGGAACTGATTGTTAACACTCCGTTATTGAGTATAAAAAATGTATTCAATCTTCTACCTTTCCTTGCAAATAGGCATTTTAACTCTAATTCGTTAAAGTAGTTCAGAACATCAATTGCTCCTAAAATTGACTTTGCTACCATAACTTTATAGATTTCGTTTCTGTCAAACATTTTTTTTGTTTTTCCCTTTATATTTTTGCTTTAAGAGCCTTTTGGCTGCATTTCACTGCTGTGCATTTTATAGCCATTCAATTTATAAGCATTTTCCCTATCAGTTTTGAACTCTCTATTTTTATAAGGTCTAATTTGAACAAGGCAATGAGCAAAAAGATTTTGTATAAAATATATTTTAAGAATGAATTTAGCATGGTAACCTCAGAATTGAGTGTTCAAGTTTATTTTTAGCAGTTGACATTTTGATAAAATTAGCAGTAATTGTTGTCGACAACTTCTTTATTGAGTTTAACGAATTAAAATTAACAAAAAAACAGTAAATCACATAAATTGTACATGTCCTTGAACTTTTTTAAATTTTCCTTGAAAACTCCTTAACTTTTTTTTTTCTAAAGCCTGCACGAACCCTGAGAAAAAACGAAAAAGTAGAATGGCAGCAGAATAGCAAAAGATGTCTACAGAGTATAATATATGTCAAACTTATCTTAATGTCTTTTCTCTAAGGAATTGGTTGGTTGGTCTTGTCTTTAAATGCAAGGTACTGGTCAGATATGTCTGCAACTAAAAGGTTAGAAATTAGTATATATGACAAGAGAATGAGGTACACATTCTGCTAAAGCAAGGGTGGGCTCTCAAGAGGGTGATGTGCGCCGGCTAGAGAAGAAATGAATAGAAGAAATGAAAGAGTAGAATGGCAGCAGAATAGCAAAAGATGTCTACAGAGTATAATATATGTCAAACTTATCTTAATGTCTTTTCTCCAAGGAATTGGTGGGTTGGTCGTGTCTTTAACTGTAAGGTACTGCAATTAAAAGGTTAGAAATTAGTATATATTACAAGAGAATGAGGTACATATTCTGCTAAAGCACGGGTGGGCTCTCGAGAGGGTGACGTGGGCGGGCTAGAGAAGAGATGAATAGAAAGAATGAAAAAGAAGATTGGCAGCAGAATAGCAAAAGATGTCTACAGAGTATAATATATGTCAAACTTATCTTAATGTCTTTCCTCCAAGGAATTGGTCGGTTGGTCGTGTCTTTAACTGTTAGGTACTGCAACTAAAAGGTTAGAAATTAGTATATATTACAAGACAATGAGGTACATATTCTGCTAAAGCAAGGGTTGGCCCTCGAGAGGGTGATGTGGGCGGTCTAGAGAAGAGGTGAATAGAATAAAGGAAAAAGTGGAATGGCAGCAGAATAGCAAAAGATGTCTACAGAGTATAATATATGTCAAACTTATCTTAATGTCTTTTCTCCAAGGAATTGGTCGGTTGGTCGTGTCTTTAACTGTAAGGTACTGCAACTAAAAAGTTAGAAATTAGTATATATTACAAGAGAATGAGGTACATATTCTGCTAAAGCACGGGTGGGCTCTCGAGAGGGTGATGTGGGCGGGCTAGAGAAGAGATGAATAGAAAGAATGAAAATGAAGAATGGCAACAGAATACAAAAGATGTCTACAGAGTATAATATATGTCAAACTTATCTTAATGTCTTTTCTCCAAGGAATTGGTTGGTTGGTCGTGTCTTTAACTGTGAGGTACTGCAACTAAAAGGTTAGAAATTAGTATATATTACAAGAGAATGATGTACACATTCTGCTAAAGCAAGGGTGGGCCCTCGAGAGGGTGATGTGGGCGGGCTAGAGAGGAGGTGAATAGAATAAAGGAAAAAGTGGAATGGCAGCAGAATAGCAAAAGATGTCTACCGAATATAATATATGTCAAACTTATCTTAATGTCTTTTCTCCAAGGAATTGGTCGGTTGGTCGTGTCTTTAACTGTAAGGTACTGTAACTAAAAAGTTAGAAATTAGCATATATTACAAGAGAATGAGGTACATATTCTGCTAAAGCACGGGTGGGCTCTCGAGAGGGTCATGTGGGCGGGCTAGAGAAGAGATGAATAGAAAGAATGAAAAAGAAGAATGGCAACAGAATACAAAAGATGTCTACAGAGTATAATATATGTCAAACTTATCTTAATGTCTTTTCTCCAAGGAATTGGTCGGTTGGTCGTGTCTTTAACTGTAAGATACTGCAACTAAAAGGTTAGAAATTAGTATATATTACAATAGAATGAGGTACATATTCTGCTAAAGCACGGGTGGGCTTTCGAGAGGGTTACGTGGGCGGGCTAGAGAAGAGATGAATAGAAGAAATGAAAAAGAAGAATGGCAGCAGAATACAAAAGATGTCTACAGAGTATAATATATGTCAAACTTATCTTAATGTCTTTTCTCCAAGGAATTGGTTGATTGGTCGTCTCTTTAACTGTGAGGTACTGCAACTAAAAGGTTAGAAATTAGTATATATTACAAGAGAATGAGGTACATATTCTGCTAAAGCACGGGTGGGCTCTCGAGAGGGTGACGTGGGCAGGCTAGAGAAGAGATGAAAAGAAGAAATGAAAAAGAAGAATGGCAGCAGAATACAAAAGATGCCTACAGAGTATAATATATGTCAAACTTATCTTAATGTCTTTTCTCCAAGGAATTGGTGTGTTGGTCGTGTCTTTAACTGTTAGGTACTGCAACTAAAAGGTTAGAAATTAGTATATATTACAAGAGAATGATGTACACATTCTGCTCAAGCAAGGGTGGGCTCTCGAGAGGGTGTCTACAGAGTATAATATATGTCAAACTTATCTTAATGTCTTTTCTCCAAGTAATTGGTCGGTTGGTCGTGTCTTTAACTGTAAGGTACTGCAACTAAAAGGTTAGAAATTAGTATATATTACTAGAGAATGATGTACACATTCTGCTAAAGCAAGGGTGGGCTCTCGAGAGGGTGACGTGGGCGGGCTAGAGAAGAGATGAATAGAATAAAGGAAAAAGTGGAATGGCAGCAGAATAGCAAAAGATGTCTACCGAATATAATATATGTCAAACTTATCTTAATGTCTTTTCTCCAAGGAATTGGTCGGTTGGTCGTGTCTTTAACTGTAAGGTACTGCAATTAAAAGGTTAGAAATTAGTATATATTACAAGAGAATGAGGTACATATTCTGCTAAAGCACGGGTGGGCTCTCGAGAGGGTGACGTGGGCGGGCTAGAGAAGAGATGAATAGAAGAAATGAAAAAGTAGAATGGCAACAGAATACAAAAGATGTCTACAGAGTATAATATATGTCAAACTTATTTTAATATCTTTTCTCCAAGGAATTGGTCGGTTGGTCGTGTCTTTAACTGTAAGATACTGCAACTAAAAGGTTAGAAATTAGTATATATTACAATAAAATGAGGTACATATTCTGCTAAAGCACGGGTGGGCTCTCGAGATGGTGACGTGGGCGGGCTAGAGAAGAGATGAATAGAAGAAATGAAAAAGAAGAATGGCAGCAGAATACAAAAGATGTCTACAGAGTATAATATATGTCAAACTTATCTTAATGTCTTTTCTCCAAGGAATTGGTGGGTTGGTCGTGTCTTTAACTGTGAGGTACTGCAACTAAAAGGTTAGAAATTAGTATATATTACCAGAGAATGAGGTACATATTCTGCTAAAGCACGGGTGGGCTCTCGAGAGGGTGACGTGGGCAGGCTAGAGAAGAGATGAATAGAAGAAATGAAAAAGAAGAATGGCAGCAGAATACAAAAGATGTCTACAGAGTATACTATATGTCAAACTTATCTTAATGTCTTTCCTCCAAGGAATTGGTCGGTTGGTCGTGTCTTTAACTGTTAGGTACTGCAACTAAAAGGTTAGAAATTAGTATATATTACAAGAGAATGATGTACACATTCTGCTAAAGCAAGGGTGGGCTCTCGAGAGGGTGATGTGGGCGGGCTAGAGAAGAGGTGAATAGAATAAAGGAAAAAGTGGAATGGCAGCAGAATAGCAAAAGATGTCTACCGAATATAATATATGTCAAACTTATGTTAATGTCTTTTCTCCAAGGAATTGGTCGGTTGGTCGTGTCTTTAACTGTAAGGTACTGCAACTAAAATGCTAGAAATTACTATATATTACAAGAGAATGATGTACACATTCTGCTAAAGCAAGGGTGGGCTCTCGAGAGGGTGAAGTGGGCGGGCTAGAGAAGAGATGAATAGAATAAAGGAAAAAGTGGAATGGCAGCAGAATAGCAAAAGATGTCTACCGAATATAATATATGTCAAACTTATCTTAAGGTCTTTTCTCCAAGGAATTGGTCGGTTGGTCGTGTCTTTAACTGTAAGGTACTGCAACTAAAAGGTTAGAAATTAGTATATATTACAAGAGAATGAGGTACATATTCTGCTAAAGCACAGGTGGGCTCTCGAGAGGGTGACGTGGGCGGGCTAGAGAAGAGATGAATAAAAGAAATGAAAAAGAAGAATGGCAACAGAATACAAAAGATGTCTACAGAGTATAATATATGTCAAACTTATCTTAATGTCTTTTCTCCAAGGAATTGGTCGGTTGGTCGTGTCTTTAACTGTAAGTAACTGCAATTAAAAGGTTAGAAATTAGTATATATTACAAGAGAATGAGGTACATATTCTGCTAAAGCACGGGTGGGCTCTCGAGAGCGTGATGTGGGCGGGCTAGAGAAGAGATGAATAGAAGAAATGAAAAAGTAGAATGGCAGCAGAATACAAAAGATGTCTACAGAGTATAATATATGTCAAACTTATCTTAATGTCTTTTCTCCAAGGAATTGGTCGGTCGGTCGTGTCTTTAACTGTTAGATACTGCAACTAAAAGGTTAGAAATTAGTATATATTACAAGAGAATGATGTACACATTCTGCTAAAGCAAGGGTGGGCTCTCGAGAGGGTGACGTGGGCGGGCTAGAGAAGAGATGAATAGAAGAAATGAAAAAGTGGAATGGCAGCAGATTAGCAAAAGATCTCTACAGAGTATAATATATGTCAAACTTATCTTAATGTCTTTTCTCCAAGGAATTGGTTGGTTGGTCGTGTCTTTAACTGTGAGGTACTACAACTAAAAGGTTAGAAATTAGTAAATATTACCAGAGAATGAGGTACATATTCTGCTAAAGCACGGGTGGCCTCTCGAGAGGGTGACGTGGGCAGGCTAGAGAAGAGATGAATAGAAGAAATGAAAAAGAAGAATGGCAGCAGAATACAAAAGATGTCTACAGAGTATAATATATGTCAAACTTATCTTAATGTCTTTTCTCCAAGGAATTGGTCGGTTGGTTGTGTCTTTAACTGTTAGGTACTGCAACTAACAGTTTAGAAATTAGTATATATTACAAGAGAATGATGTACACATTCTGCTAAAACAAGGGTGGGTGCTCCAGAGGGTGACGTTGGCGGGCTAGAGAAGAGATGAATAGAAGAAATGAAAAAGTGGAATGGCAGCAGAATAGCAAAAGATGTCTACAGAGTATAATATATGTCAAACTTATCTTAATGTCTTTTCTCCAAGGAATTGGTCGGTTGGTCGTGTCTTTAACTGTAAGTAACTGCAATTAAAAGGTTAGAAATTAGTATATATTACAAGAGAATGAGGTACATATTCTGCTAAAGCACGGGTGGGCTCTCGAGAGGGTGATGTGGGCGGGCTAGAGAAGAGATGAATAGAAGAAATGAAAAAGTAGAATGGCAGCAGAATACAAAAGATGTCTACAGAGTATAATATATGTCAAACTTATCTTAATGTCTTTTTTCCAAGGAATTGGTCGGTTGGTCGTGTCTTTAACTGTTAGGTACTGCAACTAAAAGGTTAGAAATTAGTATATATTACAAGAGAATGATGTACACATTCTGCTAAAGCAAGGGTGGGCTCTCGAGAGGGTGACGTGGGCGGGCTAGAGAAGAGGTGAATAGAATAAAGGAAAAAGTGGAATGGCAGCAGAATAGCAAAAGATGTCTACCGAATATAATATATGTCAAACTTATCTTAATGTCTTTTCTCCAAGGAATTGGTCGGTTGGTCGTGTCTTTAACTGTAAGGTACTGCAATTAAAAGGTTAGAAATTAGTATATATTACAAGAGAATGAGGTACATATTCTGCTAATGCACGGGTGGGCCTTCGAGAGGGTGATGTGGGCGGGCAAGAGAAGAGATGAATACAAGAAATGAAAAAGTAGAATGGCAGCAGAATAGCAAAAGATGTCTTCAGAGTATAATATATGTCAAACTTATCTTAATGTCTTTTCTCCAAGGAATTGGTCGGTTGGTCGTGTCTTTAACTGTAAGGTACTGCAACTAAAAGGTTAGAAATTAGTATATATTACAAGAGACTGATGTACACATTCTGCTAAAGGAAGGGTGGGCTCTCGAGAGGGTGACGTTGGCGGGCTAGAGAAGAGATGAATAGAAGAAATGAAAAAGTGGAATGGCAGCAGATTAGCAAAAGATCTCTACAGAGTATAATATATGTCAAACTTATCTTAATGTCTTTTCTCCAAGGAATTGGTCGGTTGGTCGTGTCTTTAACTGTTAGATACTGCAACTAAAAGGTTAGAAATTAGTATATATTACAAGAAACTGATGTACACATTCTGCTAAAGCAAGGGTGGGCTCTCGAGAGGGTGACGTGGGCGGGCTAGAGAAGAGGCGATTAGAATAAAGGAAAACGTGGAATGGCAGCAGAATAGCAAAAGATGTCTACCGAATATAATATATGTCAAACTTATCTTAATGTCTTTTCTCCAAGGAATTGGTCGGTTGGTCGTGTCTTTAACTGTGAGGTACTGCAACTAAAATGTTAGAAATTAGTATATATTACAAGAGAATGATGTACACATTCTGCTTAAGCAAGGGTGGGCTCTCGAGAGGGTGACGTGGGCGGGCTAGAGAAGAGGTGAATAGAATAAAGGGAAAAGTGGAATGGCAGCAGAATAGCAAAAGATGTCTACAGAGTATAATATATGTCAAACTTATCTTAATGTCTTTTCTCCAAAGAATTGGTCGGTTGGTCGTGTCTTTAACTGTAAGGTACTGCAACTAAAAGGTTAGAAATTAGTATATATTACAATAGAATGAGGTACATATTCTGCTAAAGCACGGGTGGGCTCTCGAGAGGGTGACGTGGGTGGGCTAGAGAAGAGATGAATTGAAGAAATGAAAAAGAAGAATGGCAGCAGAATACAAAAGATGCCTACAGAGTATAATATATGTCAAACTTATCTTAATGTCTTTTCTCCAAGGAATTGGTCGGTTGGTCGTGTCTTTAACTGTTAGGTACTGCAACTAAAAGGTTAGAAATTAGTATATATTACAAGAGAATGATGTACACATTCTGCTAAAGCAAGGGTGGGCTCTCGAGAGGGTGATATGGGCGGGCTAGAGAAGAGATGAATAGAATAAAGGAAAAAGTGGAATGGCAGCAGAATAGCAAAAGATGTCTACAGAGTATAATATATGTCAAACTTATCTTAATGTCTTTTCTCCAAGGAATTCGTCGGTTGGTCGTGTCTTTAACTGTAAGGTACTGCAATTAAAAGGTTAGAAATTAGTATATATTACAAGAGAATGAGGTACATATTCTGCTAAAGCACGAGTGGGCTCTCGAGAGGGTGATATGGGCGGGCTAGAGAAGAGATGAATAGAAGAAATGAAAAAGTAGAATGGCAGCAGAATACAAAAGATGTCTACAGATTATAATATATGTCAAACTTATCTTAATGTCTTTTCTCCAAGGAATTGGTCGGTTGGTCGTGTCTTTAACTGTAAGGTACTGCAATTAAAAGGTTAGAAATTAGTATATATTACAAGAGAATGATGTACACATTCTGCTAAAGCAAGGGTGGGTGCTCGAGAGGGTGACGTTGGCGGGCTAGAGAAGAGATGAATAGAAGAAATGAAAAAGTGGAATGGCAGCAGAATAGCAAAAGATGTCTACAGAGTATAATATATGTCAAACTTATCTTAATGTCTTTTCTCCAAGGAATTGGTAGGTTGGTCGTGCCCTTAACTGTAAGGTACTTCATTTAAAAGTTTAGAAATTAGTATATATAACAAGAGAATGAGGTACATATTCTTCTAAAGCACGGGTGGGCTCTCGAAAGGGTGACGTGGGCGGGCTAGAGAAGAGATGAATAGAAGAAATGAAAAAGAAGAATGGCAACAGAATGCAAAAGATGTCTACAGAGTATAATATATGTCAAACTTATCTTAATGTCTTTTCTCCAAGGAATTGGTAGGTTGGTCGTGTCCTTAACTGTAAGGTACTTCAATTAAAAGGTTAGAAATTAGTATATATTACAAGAGAATGAGGTACATATTCTGCTAAAGCACGGGTGGGCTCTCGAGAGGGTGACGTGGGCGTGGGCGTGACGTGGGCAGAATACAAAAGATGTCTACAGAGTATAATATATGTCAAACTTATCTTAATGTCTTTTCTCCAAGGAATTGGTCGGTTGGGCTTGTCTGTAAGTGCAAGGTACTTTTATAATGGCAAATGTGTCTACAGCTAAAAGGTTGGAAATTAGTGTAGATGACAAAAGAATGAGGTACAGATTATGAAGAGGCAAGGGTTGGCTCTTGATAGGGTGAGGTGGACAGGCTAGAGAAGAGATGAGCAGAAGAAATGAAAGAGCAACAGAATAGCAGGAGCATCTAACCTATCTTTTCTAAGGAATTTGTCGGTTGGTCTTGTCCTTAACTGCAAGGTACTTTTATATGGTCAAATGTGTCTGCAACTAAAAGGTTAGGAATTAGTATATATGAGAAGAGAATGAGGTACACATGATGATAAGGCAAGGGTGGGCTTCTGAGGGGATGGGGTTGGCAGGCTAAAGAATAGCAGCAGCAGCATTTAACTATCTAAATCTAACTTATGACCTGATATCTACAGAGTACAATATATGTCAAACTTATCTTAATGTCACCTATTCTCAGGATTTGGTCGGTTGGTCTTGTCTTTAACTTTGAGGCGCTAAGGTACTTGTATATGGTCAAATGGATCAGTAAATAATCTTATCAGGGAAAGACATTGAAAATGTTATCAAACTTTAGAAGGTTAAATATTCTCAACATTGATTACACCCATTTCCCTTGAAATAGTTCTCAAAATAATTGGTCGGCCTACCTGAATGTACCCTTCACTTACTAACATTGCATTGTGCAGCATCTGTTTCTTCAAATCTGTTGTCAATAAATATTCGTATCTGGAAGATAGACTTTTTAGTATAATATAATAGTATAATATGTAATGAGTGAATAGTGTGTTTATATCGTAAACTGCTAGATCCCTCTTACCCCAGACCAAATTGTGATATTATGATGATGAATATGATGAGGGATGAGTACAGTAAAGTGAATTGAGGTAGAAAAAGACAAAAGGGTGAATCAAAAGCTTGTTGCCCAAGCCAATGAAGGGTATAGGGTAAGGTGGGAGTAGATTTGAGTAGTTTAGAGGATAAAAATCTCTCTATCTAGCAATCAGCAGCGCAACAGAAGGTCAGAGCGAAGCAGAGTGAGAAGAAAAGGAAAGTAGGAAAGATGGGTGAATAATGTGATTGTGTGGTAAACATTCATAACCCCGATGATGGTAATAATGATAATTCAATTAATAAAATTAAATCATCTCGACCGTAACAAGTACCAGACATACAGTTATTATCAATAACAACAGAACAACGGCTATCCCGATCCAAAGAACACACAACACTGCTGTCATTACCACTTCCTCTACAATAACAACCAAACAGGCAACCATTGCAAACACAAAAGTGCAGTTATCCAGAGAACGCACAGCACTGCTATCACATCCACCTCTACTACACTAACAAGTAAACAGGCAATTACCGCAACTACAAAATGCACAGCCATCCACAAAACACAGTTCACTGCTATCACAACCACTTTCGCTACACAAACAAGCAAACAGTGAACCACTGCAAACACAAAAAGTACAGCCATCCACAGAACGCACAGCACTGCTATCACAACCACTCTACAACACTAACAAGTAAACAGATAAGTACGGCAACCACAAAAAGCACAGCCATACACAAAACACAGTACACTGCAAAAAACTTACGAATACCAGCGCAGCCAACGACGACAATCAAGCCAAGTACCAAGGCAACCATAGCCAATGCCAAGAGCAGGGAATCCACTCCACGAAGAAACAGCAACAATATCTTAATCACCAAAGTAGAAATGACACAGCAGAGGGCCAAAATAACAATCCTCACGACTTGGATTATCAAGACAGCAAATTTGACGACAACAGCAACCACGCGAACGGCAGGAGAAATTAAGAAAACTACGAAGCGGACGAAATTGACGATGCCAGATACCAAACAAACCACGAACTGGACAACTGCTACGACAATGCAAACAACACGATATACTGTAATAAAAAAAATAATACATAAATATGAAGGTGCAAACGGCTCTCAAGGAAAGACACTTGAGAGCAGGAATAAGAACATGAACGCAAAAAAACAAGAATACGAAAAGCAACTTAGTCCAACAGAGATTCAAGTAGCAGTTGTTCATATGACTAGTGCAGATGCCATCCAAACTGCCAAAATCACCGCCGTCGCCATCATCATCGCCAACACGGAATCTCGAACACTTGAAAAAAACCGAAACATATTTAATATCTTGTATGAAAACTCTCTATATTCACAATCTGCATGTATAATAATTATCGAAATTTGGCGGCAAATACATTTATATCTGAACTCAGCCAATCAAATTGGGTTTGACCTTATTTGGAGGACAGCACATGAAAAAATTAGCATAAGCCAATATTCAAGCAACTCCCTCGGGATATAAAGGTGTATTGGAATGTGCCGTTTGAGCGTTTTTGTGAGTGTTTTTGAAAATATTTTTCTGATGATGACACAAAAGTCAAAATTTTTCTGCTTTTGCCTTTTTTTCTATTTTAAACATATTCTAAACTTAGACATAAATTGAAAAAAAGAGTGTCAGAAGAAGTCCAAACATAACAAAAACCGTTTTTTATTTAATCAATAAAATTGCCATTACAAACGCTATGGTTTGATTAAAAAGGTATCAAAACACGGAATTCTGTGTAATTGGGGACTCATTGAAACTGCTTGACTGCGTTCTAATAGTACGTATAAATAGTCAGTTTGGCTTAGAACAATAATAAGAAAATAAGGAAAGAATTGAGTTTAGAAGAGCGTTAATTATGTGGTCTTGATTAAAAACGGCTTCCTTCTCGCAGATCATTGCAATAAACATAACCATTCTTTCGATTTTGAAAACACTACAATATTAGGCAGCAACAAAAGGCCTCTTTTGGAAGCGTGACACTCGATAGGTGACGAACAATCAATCAATTAACACATACAACTCCCAGCAGTTTTGCTTACTATCTAATTTGTGTACATTCCATCTTCTGAAGTAGGTCGTAGTATCTCGACCGAAACGTCAAGAAACTTTTATCCTCTTTTTCATCATGAAACCTGTTTACAAAATCTTCAATTTTATAGGCGTTAATAAACTAATTTATTTATTTGTATTATTTCATTGATAATATTTACAGTGAGGAGTAGCAAGAACTAAATTGAATTCGCTCAAAGGAAAATTGTTTTACAATGATTTTAAGCCATGTTAAATTAAGTGGAATTTTCTCGTCAGAAATAAACATTCTCTTAGTTGTAGTGAAACGTTTAGTAGTTTGATGTTATGTTTTTGTAGTGACCTCTTAGTCCTAGTAGCCTATCCATACCTCGAGCCCGCGCGGGCGGATCAAGAGGAGTTTCCAACTCCCCCTCCCCCCCCCCCCCCCCCCCCTTCCTGAGGTAATTCAAACAAAACCAGATTTTTTACTTTTATACATATAACGTCATCCCCAAATGGTGCAACCCCTCATTTTCCCTGTGCAAAATCTTGGAAGTAGTCTTATGCCATGTTATGTGGTTGGAACAGCATAAGACGATTGATCCATGTATGCGTGTAAATGATTAATATATTATAATAATACGCGTTACATGAGGTCAGGAAGGCTATTTACGAAAAATCCGCTAAACGACTTCAAGGTTATTTACGCAAAATGAGCGCTACATCACGTCAAACTTAAAGTTGTTGTTTGCGGAAAATGAAGGTAACATGACGTCTGACAATTCAGCAATTTCGTTCAAGCAAACAATCGCGCACTACATGAAGTGACATTTGCTTACGAAAATGCATATTGGTTGAAACCATGTATATTCCAACCTCCTATGTTTAGAGTACCAGGCATGATTGTAACACGCGGTACATGTGACTGACTGAGCGGCAAAATGACTATATTAATTAACGCGTAATTATAATCAATTATTGATAAAAGGAATTAAACGGACAATACCCAATATGAAAAAAAATAGGATGCTATTCATAATTATTTTCCTTGTAGCTCTGGTTTGTTTTCTTCCTCTCCTCTTCATTCTATAGAACGATAAAGAACTTGAAGATACCAGACCTATAGGTCGTTTTATATTGACTAGAAGTAGATTCGGGGCCTTCTTCTTATTAAGATGTTTGTCGTCGTAGAATGAGTCAGTCTTGCACAGTTGCACACCTATTGTCGATGAAATAAGTACAGACGATGGAGTTTGCTCCGGGAGCATGTTGCGAGAGCGTGTTACGGGAGCATGCAAGCTCCCTCGTTTGTGCCGGCCTTAAAGCGTTAATTAAGAGAAATGCGCTTTACATAACGACAAAAAGTAGGATACTAATAACGCAAACGATGCACATTACATGATGTCAAAATATAAACTATTTTGTACGCAAAAATGCGCGCTACATGACGTCAATTTTACGTTTAGCTAGAGCCACTGGGTGGCTGAACCATCCCGGTATTAGTGTATTCGCGCAGCTAGTATGCGTCATGTAGATGCACAGGTCCCCAAAGCTGTAAAATTCTAAAATGAATTTTGGTTTCAACTTATATAAATTTAATAGTTTTGTAGGTAGAAACAAAAAATTAAGAAATCACTTAAAACAGCTTAGACTGTCTTTAGTTAAATCTTTGCAGAAATAAAGTAACTCTTAATAAACAAGATGGGCTAAAAATATTTTATTAATTACTCGTGCCCAGGCCCTTAGGCCGAGGGCACGAGTAATAGTTCTGCAGACAGTTTTTTTTTTTTTTTTTTCGCTGTTAGAAATTTTGGCAAGTTCAGACTTGTTCCATCATGTCTGAATTATATTAACTCACAAAGAAAGAAATTCTAATGCGCCACCGCCAGGATTCGAACCTGTGCCCGTAGCATCATTGTTACTTCGTCTTAGCCGACTTTGCCATCGTGCCAAATACGTTGTTAACAAAAGCCATTAGGCTATATATACGTAGTTGGGTTCAAGTCTCCGAACGGCCAATCTTTTTTTTTTTTTTTTCACTTTTTTTTTTTTGTTCTCAAGTAATCTTTCTTTTGCAATTTTATCAGTTATTTTTTAATAAACAATTTTTTAAATAATTAAAACGAATGCTTCCATGTCGCATCAAAACAGCTAAAAAAAATAATTAAAACCAATGCTTCCATGTCGCATCAAAACAGCTAAATAAAACTTAATTTAAGGAAAACCAATTCGTGGAATTGTTAAGAAGAATTATTAGAAGTGAACAAGATCAAAAAGTAGCAAGAAATTCATTGCGAAAGTGAGAATTTTCGAGCTTGTAGACGTATACATATCGAAGTTCGCTCACTCGAGTTGAAGAACGATTGTTTAGCGATGTGTATTAACAAAAGCGAAAAAAGACAAATATTTCAAAAGGATCTTTTGGTATCTTACCCAAAGGAGACTATCTGGTCACTTTTCAAGTCTAAAAGGATCTCTTTTATGGCTGAACTTTGCGAAATTGAGAGAAACATAACAAAGGGCAAACAACGAATAATGTTCACTCGCTATGGTCCACGCTTCAACTGATTGGAAAATCTGCCGAATTTTGAAAGAGAAAGCGAAAATTTGCAGTATTTTTTCGTGAAAAATTGAAGTAAAGTGCAATTTATTGAAATCTTGTTTATTGAGCTTTTATGCTGATGTAGTTTTTGTGTAATTCATGTTGATTTTGGAGTATTTTTTGCCGTTAAAGAAGAGGTGGTATGGATGATAGTTTCCTGCCTTTTAGTTGCTGCGAGCGAAGCGAGTAGATTGCTTGGGCTGCCTGTGGTATTATAAGAGCTTAAAGGCAAGTTCGAGATGTCGCAAAGAAACCGTATTGCATATTTTGTGTTGTTTTGTTTCTTGTTTTGTTTTGTTTTCGGTTTTTAAGAACCTCCGTTCTTGGGCACGAGTAAACCCTGAATTCAGGGTCTAGTTTGTATTTTGAATTATTTACAACTTTGGGGACCTGTGGTAAATGAGGCTGCAGAGTTAAAAAAATATGGGGCGCCAAGTGTAAATGTATTATTTAATAATTTTTTGTTAATTTTCTGTTATTTAGCGTGTGATTTATAAATCGCAAAAATTCAAACTCTTCAAAACACAGGTCGCCCAGACAAAATATTAGTGAAATTACACTACCCCTCCTCTGCCCCTAAATTGTGTCACCATTTTCAATAATTTTGTAGCCGTTAATAATCACGCTCAATGTGAAAGGAATAGATATAAAAAAATTGATAAATATGTTCTGTATTATTGTCATACAGAAGCAAGTTCAGGTGATTTTGTGGAGTTTTCGAGCTATTTTTTCACTCTCCAAAAGTCGCTCTCACTCGTATATATTATATTAGGAAAGGTTGCACACTTTGCCGAAGCCCAAACTCGATCGCTCTCGGAAATAATTTTTTGTTTTGTTTTTCATTTTGCTTTGAAACTCCATAAATGCAAATCCAGATAAACTGGCTTCTCAAATTTTGAAAAAGATGTACAAAAACTGCGTGTTTTATAATAAAAATCCAGCGAGAATTTGAAGCTAACGCTCGTTTTTAAAATCTATTGTGCATGGCCGAAAAAGTTGGCCACCCTCGAAAGTGTGAAAACTTACACCAGACAAAACAAAACAAAACTTGGTGTTTGGCTGCCGTTAGGAAACTACAAAATGCGAAAGCTTCAATGATGTATTATCTTTTTTTCAAGAAATTGAAATACAATTAAATAAAACTCAATAAAATTGTAAGGAAAGAGGTTAAAATTGGTCTATTTATAGCTCGAAAACTCCACAAATTCATCTGAAATTTCACCTGCACGACAATAAGTAAATAAAGAACATATTTTTTAAGATAAAGTTTTAATATTTTTATTCTATTTCTTGCACAAAATTTATTAAGAAATACGACACAATTTAGGGGGAGGGGCGGTGGAATTTCACTAATATTTTGTCTGGGCGACCTGTGTTTTGAAGAGCTGATTTTTTTTTTTGCGATTTATAAATCGCAATGTTTCGAAAATTTTGAGCTTTTGCGATTTATAAATCGCAGTTTTTCGAAGGGTTTGAACTTTTGCGATTTATAAATCGCAGTTTTTCGAAGAGTTGATTTTTTTTTGCGATTTACAAATCGCACTTTTTTGAAGAGTTTGAAATTTTTGCGATTTATAAATCGCAGTTTTTCAAAGAGTTGGACATTTTGCGATTTATAAATGGTAGTTTTTCGCACGCTAAATAACAGAAAATTAAACAAAAAATTATTAAATAATAAATTTACACTTGGCGCCCCATAAAAAAACTAAAAGTGATATTTATAAAACAGAATGAAATTAGTGTTATTACTAATTTAGAAACTATCTGAGGGTATCTAAAATTGGTTGGTACGTGGGCATCATTATATAGTCAAATAGTTGTTTCTTCCACGTTTTATTTTGACCTATCGTTAGCTTTATAGGTTCACCTACTTATGAACTATCCAAATATCTTTCACGAATCCTATCTCCATTGGTAGGGAAGAGCGAATACCATTTACGGAATTCCAACGAATGGGTAGCAATGGCAAATTCACTTAAAGTAGATGAGGACGAGGAGCTGATATCTTTTGATGTAGTTAGTCTATTTACTTCTATACCTACAAATATCGCAGTTGACGTCGCTAAGGTTAGACTTCTCTCAGATTCTGAATTAGCTAACCGTACACCTCTAACACCGGTAGAGATCGTCAATTTAATGGATTTTTGTTTAAAATCGACTGAGCTGCAATTTGACGGAAAGTACTATCGTCAAATCCATGGTACAGCTATGGGTTCTCCCGTTTCAGTAGTTGTTGCGAATCTTGTCATGGAAGAGCTGGAGAGGAAGGCAATGTCATCGTTTTCTCATCAGGCCCCAAAAGTGTTTAAACGTTATATTGATGATACAGTTTGTATACTAAAGAAATCATCGATTGATCTGTTCCATAAACATCTTAATAACCAAGACCATAACATCAAATTTACCATTGAGAGGTATACACCTGTTGGTTTACCATTTTTGGACACTCTTAATTGTGTTTTGGAAGATGGAAGCATTGACATATCAATATATCGTAAGAAAACGCACACTGATCGCTATTTACATTATGACAGCCACCATCCCATACAGCATAAGGCCAGTGTCGTCAGAACACTTCATCACAGAGCCAACACTCTACTTAAGAACAGTGAACAACAAAAAAATGAGCGTGACCATGTCAATAAAGCACTTTTAAGAAACGGATACCCTCACTCGTTCCTCAAGAAATATAGCCATGTAAAGGATAGGAAAGAACAACCTAAAGATGATGAAGAGTGGAGAGGATTTGCCACATTACCGTACATTGGAGGCGTCACTGAAAGATTGCAACGCGTTCTTAGAAACCACCGAATTAGAACAGTTGTTAAACCACTATCTACACTGAGAAGATCTTTATCTCGCCCCAAAGACGTCATCCCCGATGACAAGAGGACAGGCGTTGTATATGGTATTCCATGTGCCGATTGTGACCTTATATATATCGGGGAGACAAAAAGAGCCTTATCCACTAGGGTAAAAGAACACCAGGCATGCGTCAGACTAGCCAAGTTGGAGTCATCGGCATTAGCAGAACATTGTTATTTAAAAGACCACAGTGTGGCATGGAAAGAAACCGAAATATTAGCTACTGAACATCGTTGGCACCAACGAAAGTGGACAGAGGCGTGCCTTATTAAGAAGAACAGAAATGCAATATTTAATAGAGACAATGGCAGATTATTACCTGAGTGTTACGCGCCAATCATTAAGCCATAATTATTTAATTACATAGTTATTACCATAATTATTATTTATTATTATTTAGTTAATTTTAGTTAATATCCTTTCTAATTGTTTGTCCTTTCTAATTGTTTGTTTATTTAATTAATATTATCAATATCATCATTATTTATTTATTTTAATTCGTTAATTTTATTTTATATCTTTTTAAATTGTTTATTTATTTATTTATATTTTAATTATTTATTTATTAAATTAATTATTTGTTATTAATTATTAATTTATTTATTATTATATTATTATTATTAGTTATTTCAATTTTTTAGCTATTTTATCTATTTAATTATTTATTTGTTTTGTTTAATTGTTTAGTTAGTTATTTATTTATTTATTATATATATATTACTTAATTCAATTATTTATTTATTTAAATATTTCCAATTATTTATATTTTGTTCATGTAGTTATTTCAATATTTAATTATTCATAGTTTTATTCATTATTTTACATATTTATTAATTCAACTTAATTGTTGTTTATTTCTATTTTCGATCATAACTGTGCGCGCGCATGTAATTCCGTTTACTTTGGATTGCTTTCGCATCCTCCTTTTAAATCTATTGGTTGTTTGTAAAATAACGCGTTCTTACACTATGTAGTTGTAACAAATTGTTAACACATTCATTTTGCCCTGAAGATGCGCAATTAGCGCGAAAGCTTGGCTCAAAATAAAACGTGGAAGAAACAACTATTTGACTATATCTGAGGGTATTATAAAACGACTTTAAAGTGCACAAGAAACAAAGACTGTATGTAAATTTAAAAGATTTTATTATTGAAAATCTGTTTTATTTTATTTTTCCAAACAGTAACATACATCAACATTATGTTCTTGTAAAATAAACTGTAAATTTGGCGTAACGAGACCTCAATTGTCCTCTTTTTGTAGTATCAGCGATGTATACACGGGTAGACAAATCTTCAGCTTTTTCAAACAAACATTCGTTTGGTAAACGCACAAAATAATCAACGAACTGCAATACAGTAGAACGGCTAGACTAACGACAACCATTGACAATATAAAGAGCAAAACATTATGAACAAAACTGTTTAATGGATAAAATATCATACATAAACACAATAAACTTAGAGATAACAAGACTAGCTTCTTGACATAAAATTTGATCTCGGCGGCTTGAGAAAGTCTATCAGTTCATCATGAATGTAGCCGTGAAGTAGAGATCTTAGTATTTGTGTATCTTTGAGCATTCTGAGTTTCATTTGAGTATTGTTTGAATATCTTTGTGTATCTTGTGCTTTTGAGATTGCGGTAAATCGACTACGGTGGCCGAGAAGGGTCATGCGAAAGTGAAAATGTCCCAAGTCAAAAAGCGAAAAATCAAAACTAACTGGTGACAAAATGAGTAGTTCTTAAATACAAAATATAACTGAATTGAAAATTAAATATCACTGGTTACAAACTGAGTTGTATTTTATTTGTTATTTGACTTTCACTTTGGTCACTTTTGCTTTGGTCACTTTTGCTTTGCTCACTTTGACTTGAATCACTTTCGCTTTGCTCACTTTGACTTGAATCACTTTCGCTTTGCTCACTTTGACTTAGTTCACTTTCGCTTTGCTCACTTTGACTTGGTTCACTTTCGCTTTGCTCACTTTGACTTGGTTCACTTTCGCTTTGCTCACTTTGACTTGGTTCAATTTCGCTTTGCTCACTTTGAGGTCCTTTGACTTGGTTCACTTTCGCTTTGCTCACTTTGACTTTCGGCCGAGAAGGGACATATTTGACAAGGCGTTCCTGCCAATAACCACAGGAAAACCGAGCATTGTGAACTACACTCATTCTCACATCCAAAATGGCGGACGAAGAGCCGATCAAAAATGAAGGTAATGTTCATTGAAAATCCTATCTAAATTTTGAGTTACGTAAATTTTATATTGATATATATTTCTAAAATACTTTTAGATATTAAAGAATTTGTTGAAAAATTTGTGATGGAGAACAAGCCTGTGGAAATCATACGGCAATATTTAAAGACAAGGTTCATCTATATTTTTTATTTGTATAAATGTTTGTATTTATATATGTGTATTGCTTAATTAAATACCAGTTTTTTTCTGACAATTAAATGTTTAGTTTTGTATTTATAATAAATATATTTATTAAATTATAACATAGAATTAGTGAATTAATAACTGAGGTAAGTGTGAATGGCTTTTTAAAAAGAAAATAATTCCCCTTTGCTATAATATTTTTTAAGGGGTGGGGGGGGGGGGGGATTGGGATTGTAGTTCACACGTTTCTGGGGGAAGAGTATGAAGGGTACTCAGTTGGTATCAGCCCCTTTTTTACATTATTGCTAGGGCCCAAAAAAATCAATATCTCATCTTTTTTGGTCTACGAGTGATTTGTTACAAGATAATATTCTCTATAGAGGTACATTGTATTAATATTAGCTGGAATTTGAACATGCAATGTATCATGAAATCATGTTATGATCATGCAATGTTCCTATTCTTACTTAAATTTACAGCTCTTGTATTTATCAACTCCAACCTGGATGGTGTGTTTTAATTATAATTCCTTTATTCGACCAGTATTAATTGTGACGTAAAAATTTATACAGCTACAAATAATTGACAATTGCTGTAATCAAGATAACATTTGGTCAAATCTGTGGCTTGGGTTGATAAACTTACTCTTAATTGGACTTATTGACTAAGGCTTAAAAATTTGCATTCTTTTATAGAAAAAGCACACTCCAGAGATATCAACGTCAACATGAAATTCATCGCTATGACAAAGATCTTCAGCCAAACCATGCTCCACTTTTGAGTGATTCTTTTTTCGGAGTCAAGTCCGAGTCCGAGTCAAGTCCGAGTCCGAGTCAAATGCCCGAGTCAATATCTTTGGTCAGCGGACTTCTGTTTTACCGTTTTAGTTTTATTTATTTATTTATTTATTTATTTATTTATTTATTTATTTATTTATTTATTTATTTATTTATTTATTTATTTATTTATTTATTTATTTTCATCTTTTTTTCCAAGCTTTCGTGTTACTTCGATTGGGCTTCCTGTGGTTACTGCTGAGTTGATCATTTGCGTAATTGCTTGTTTACTAGCCTCTTCAAATTGATTATTTTGACCACTTTTTATCAATAACATCGACACAAAACAATCTTTGTTCGTTGCAGTACTCGAATATGTGTACTATTTGTCGATCTAAAAGCGATTTTAGCTGTGTTTGCCGTCTTTTGTGGCCGATGTTTCGTGCCCCAAGTACAGTGTCCCTTGTAATCTCTTTCCAAGTCCGCATCAAATGACCAAAATCACACCTTTATTAAAAACCTTTCGATAAAATAACTTAGCGATATGAAAGAGCAATTAATTATCCAAGTTTATCCGAGTTTGAGATCTATCGAGGAAAAATAACGCATCCAAATATCGCCACAAACGAGTTTACATATGAATATCGATCAACGAAAGTAAAAATCAATACTTGTTTGTGGTTCGTAACGTTTCGGCGAGAAAGATTCAGCACAATTCTAAAATCAATTTGACTATATACGGACATGTTCAATAAGCCGAACGCATGTACTTCATCTAGCAAAAGTCCAAGAACAAATTGAAAGCTGTCACTACAAAGTCAGAATATGTGCAGTATGTTTTTAACCGGGGTTTTTATAATCGGAGTCCTGAGTGAAACTAATCGCTGTTTATCTCGTCAGTTCAACAAACCACCTTACTCTACTCTTCTCAGATGTGTCTTCAACTTTACTCAAAGAAATTACGGTTCGTTTATCATGGTTTTTTTTTGACTCGGGCATTTGACTCGGACTCGGACTTGGCTCGGGAGATCGTCGAACTCCTCCACTTTTAAGTTCTTTCTCTTGTTGATCTGTCTTCAAAAATGATATTTACATTTACTCTCAATGTCCATATATTTTGCTGAAACTAATTGTCAGGTAATTAATGGTTGTCTTTTCTCTGTATAGAAAACACATTTCACAAATTAATGAAAATGTCTTACCATGTGTCTTTTTTAAGTACATGTATTGTTTCTGTTTATCTGTGTAGAGATTGATCAAATATTACAATGGAATGGGATGTGCATATTTCAACAAATGCCTATACATTCAAACTGTTTGAACAGTTCATGGTTTACTTTGCACCAGAAACCAGGGGCGGCGGAACACTAACAGCCCCCGGTTCCGCCGCCCCTGAAAACTTAAATTATAATTTAAAAAAAAAAAAAAAACATTTTAAAGGCCCTGCCTCCTGAAATGTATACATATGGCCAAATAAATGTTTTCTTGTTTAGTATATTGATTGTAAAAAATATGGAATACCAACCAATACAAGTATCCACTGATAATTCCTAGGCATAGGCAACACTAAAAAATGTATATTCACACATATCAAATAATTTGTTTATATATACCACAGGGAGCCCGGCTTACGAGATATTGCCGACTCCAGTGATAGCTCGAGAGTCGGACTCTTATGTCAACAACTAGAGGTCACGCAGCGCGCAAACCGGCCGGCCGGCCGTTAATAATGAGATTGTAACGTAAGCTAGTTGATACGAACTGTAATAAAACACAACTATTTATTTAAATAGTGTAACGGCTATTAGTAACGCAAGAGAGAGGAAAAAAGAGAAGGGCTGAAACGCGGGTAGGTTTATCGTTATATGTGGTCCAGCAGTTGATGGGACATTTGAAGCCAGCATGACGTATGATGCAAGTGTTCGCTCGGAGAACCAAAACAAACAGTTTGTGGGTTCTCTAAGTTTAGTAAAATGGTTAGTAACGACAATAACTGATTCAAAATTTTTATTGTCGTATTCGGAATTTGTATTAAACGGACAACCCGGCGTTAATAAAATTCAAACCTATTACATCAGTAAAATGAGAGATTTGTGCATGACTAATATCTCTAAATGAAAACTATTTCAGGGTAATTTTCTACAGCTTTAAATAAAAATTCGGTGAGTTGTACACAAGATTCAAATTGACTCAAAAATTCTCAATTTACAAGTTCATTAACTGGATTGAAAACTGTTCAAGGCCTCGAGACAAATGCTGATACCCTCTGGTTAATTATCAACTGTCCCATCAACTGCTGGAACAGATCACAGGAAGCCCAATGTCTACAAGTGATATTTATAAGGCTTTATATGGGGTATTAGCCGTTGATCTTTGTCGTGCTATAACTTTGTAAAAAATAAAGGAAATTAGTTCAAACATTGAAGTGTTATTTCTTGTATTTTACTCACACTATGGTAGCGATTTCAGCGTATTTCAGCGTTTTTTAGCGTGATTGCACCCCCACCACTTGTAGACATTGGGCTTCCTGTGGAACAGATAACTTTAAAACAAGCTCTTCGTAAACCGTCGATTTTGTCGATTAAAACCTGGTCAGGGAAAAACCTAAACCAGAGTCATTTTGGTTAAACTATACTCTTCCGTTTAAGCTAAATATGGGTCCGAACAACTGTACGAAAATCGACTATTTACGAGATGCACTAATTTCGTTTCAGCCCTTCTCTCCTTCTCTCCTTATGGGGTGAAGTTACACTAGTTAAGTAAATAGTGGTGTTTTATTACAGTTCGTATCAACTGGCTTACGTAACAATCTCATTATTAACGGCCAGCTGGTTTGCGCACTGCGTGACCTCTAGTTGTTGACATAAGAGTCCGACTCTATCACTGGCGTCAATAGAGAGTTTAAGCAGCGCGACGGTAACGCTAACGGCGACGCCGCAAAATGACTTGCACGCGCAGCAATGGCGCGTACTTAAAATCAGTTAAGCAGATCCGTAACGCCAGATTTAAGACGTGAAATGTTAGTTTTTCATTTTTGAAAGAAAAAAATGCGTTTACAATACTTTCTCCGTATATATTTTCACTTAAATCAATTAGAAATCATCTATTAATCAGTCACTGGGAAGAAGTAATCAGACGATGAAGAGTAGTGAGAAAGTACCGAGTGACACAAAAAACAAATGCGAAAAAAAACCCCTAAAACCGCAAAAATAACTTTCTTGATGATTTTCGTCGATTGTAAGAATCTAAATAACGTTTCCTTTTGTCAATAAGTCTACTAGCTTGCATATTTTTATAACAAGAAAGCCAAAAACAACAAAATTTTCTCGCGTTGTAATCCGACGCCAAAATCGCTTTTCTCGCGTTGCGACGAGCCGTCACGTCCGACTTGAGCATGCGCATTACACTTTATGGGTTTACCCAGCAGTTTCTCGCGCAATCTCCCGTCGCCGTCAGCGTCGCGCTGCTTAAACTCTCTAATATCTCGTAAGCCGGGCTCCCTGTGTATATACTTTATTTATTAGTTACTTTTTTATTAACAAAATGATAGATAGGGATTTTCAGTTGGTTTGATTGATTGATTTTAGTCCGGTTTGATATACAATAACTGTAATTATAAAAATTATTATGATATAAATTGTACACTGTTTGTCTATTTATAACTATTAAAGACTATTGAAAGAAAGGTCGTGCCAAAATCATTAACTATTATGCACTAGTCAGTGTAATACGCGTGCTAAAACAAACACAAATGTAACTTACACGGGCAACAAATGGTGCATTGTGAATAAATGAATACAAATGTGTACGGAAAGCTTTTTAAGGTAATTCCGTAGTAATAGAACTAGCCATAGAATTTTGATAAAACTTTCTACGGTAAAACATTTTGAGTTTTTCATCAAAAATATACAATAAAAAAATGGGGTCACCGTATTTGATTTTGCGAAAAAAAATTTTAAAGTATACCCACTTTTGTCAATTTAGCGTCTAACATTCGAAAATGGGCATCATACATAAAAGTATCTCTTGACTGAGCTTGTTCGATACCAAATATTTTTAATGTGCTTTAATGTGCTCCTTATACATTGGGCTACCGATTTAAAGCAAAAGATTTTCACTAAAATTCAACAGCAAAGATAAATAAAGCAAAAATTAACAAAATGTTCGAATTTTTACGGGCCTCATTAACGCTTTGAACGACACACTTTTCGAAATATCGAATAATCTAGCCATAGAATTTTGTCATCGATCACATATGTTTTAAAAAACATGATTTCAAATGATATTATGAAATAAAAAAGATAGGTGCCCGTATTGGTTTGCGAGATATTTTGAGAAATATTCTCAAATTTCAATAATATAAAGGATTTTCCGAGAGAGGAATGGGGCGAGTTTAAAGAAATTCGTAATTTTTCGCTTGAAAATGTGAAAACTGTTCGTATTTTTACGTTAAAGTGTTTCTCAGACATAGCTCTGTATTTATTGATGACAAGAAATGTAAAACTCTAAAATTCGAAGTATGCGCAGAACTGCGCGCAGTGCAAAACTACGGAATTACCTTAAGGTAGTTCGGGACCCTTGCTACTGTGCATCCTGCTCGCGCATGTGAAATCAAATAAAATTTCTCGTGCGATTAAAAAGAAATTTTGCGTTAGAGCCAAAATATGGTCATTCTTGAACTTTTTGTTAAAAAATAACATCATAGCATTACATACGGGCCTCAATAGCAACTAGTGCCCAATCCCGCGCGTCCAAAACATTGAGATCATCTTATTTTTCGCGCGTTTTTTGCTTATAGCTCCTAAATTAGCACGGTGACACCCAATTATTTTTCCATTTTTATATTTGGCATAAACCCAGCTTTAAAATTTTGAAATAGTCCCAGGTCCCTACTCGATTTTGCAGCGGGCAATTATAAAATGTGAGTTCTATTAGGGAGGGTGCCCATGTAAGGGTCATGTCATATTTTTTTAATCATGTTCATCTTTCTGACCAGGATCCCCAATCTGAAAATAATCTAACTTCTGATTTTGATCCCTCATCCGAAACAAAACATTTGACACCCAATGCAGCAATAATTAGAGTTGGTGATTGCAATCCCATTGGCTGCCCTGATCCCAAAGCGAAAATCTAATTCCCCTATCACAAAATAATGGCTGATCCCATGTACCATATCACGACCCTGTCAAGCCCTTCAAAATAGTTCATTATGTTATACTACTGTCTCTGAAATTGTATGATGATTTGAATGTCATGATAGTGGCGTTTCAGTAACGATAGTTTGTAAGGTTTTGTTTTATTTGTTGGTGACAAATTCTGTTATGTGGGTGTTGACCAGATCTGATTCTTCTTGCTGTACCCAGTGACTCACACCTTCTATCTTCCTGTAAGACCGAAAATCATTGTTGTTATCATTGTTATCTGTAAAGTTGCATTGATAAATTTTATAAGTGTATAATAAGTTGTGCAAATTCTTAAGAGTCAACCAAAGATTAGCGCTAATAATCAGACAACTGGCCCCTGTTATCATCAATGTCATACTTCAAATATATAAATATATAGAGAATACTAATGAATGTAAAATTTTATATAAAGCATACTAATGAGAAAACCCTTATTGGATGCCTCTAGAAAAGGTCTCAGTTGCATTTTCATCATAGACCTTCACTAGCGTTTGAAGATGATTTAGAAGCTAGCAGTCTTCTACTAGACTACTGTTCAGTGGTCTTTCAATGTGGGATCAAAAATATGTACATTTTTACTCAACTGCTCATGACCAATACATGTTTTGACCAAAATTACATTTTTTTACTTTTTTAAGCATTTTCGCATTTGATATTACTTACTGCGCATTCTGCTCGCGCATGTGAAATCAAATAAAATTTTTCGTGCGGTTAAAAAGAAATTTTGCGTTAGAGCCAAAATATGGTCATTCTTGAACTTTTTGTTAAAAAATAACATCATATCATTGCATACGGGCCTCAAAAGCAACTAGTGCCCATTCCCGCGCGTCCAAAACATTGAAATCATCTTATTTTCCGCGCGTTTTTTTTGCTTATAGCTCTAAAATTAGCACGGTAGCACCCGATTATTTTTCAATTTTTGTATTTGGCATAAACCCAGCTTTAAAATTTTGAAATCAAAAATATATGGTCTTCGAGACCAAAACATTGTAATTTTGACTTTTTTGGGGTAAAGTGTACAAAAAATTAATTAAGCCCTTTTTTTAAATCTCCGTAAAATATCTCAGTCGATGTCTTCTCCAAGGAATAAATTCATGAGAGCTATAGCGAATATATATATTGTCAGACTCTTATAGCAGATTTGTAATATACTTTCAAATTTGTTCGCAAGAATATAACTTTCAACAAATTTGATGTTACTTCTTTTAGTTGAAATGGGGCAAAAATGGGTCTTTTACCACCCCCCACAGTTCCAAAACTAGTGCGGTGACCCCTATTTTTTATTCCATTTGTGTTTTTCATATGTGTCAGTGCTTATGTAGAAAAGTTTTAAAAACTTCTATCGGCGGGAAGTTTGGATCCCGAACTACCTTAATATAAGTATTGGCGTTTTTGAAGCAGTTTAATAAACTCGCAGATCGTGTTTTATCAGGTCTAAAAGCCCTCGCGTTTATTAAACAGTACATAAAGCACAGCAAGCAAGTTTTATTTCGATGTGTTTTTTATCATTATTATTTTTTTTTACTGCAATTTTTGTAGTTTTTCTCCGCTTGTTTTTTGTTTACTGTCAAAAAGTCCTGTATCGGTCGTCCAAACTTCACAACAAATCACCGTTGACAACTTGCACAGAAATATCGAACTAGCTTTAGTCGAGAATGCTTATAACAAGAAAGATTCTTTGTTCTATAAGCTTTATTTCTTTCTTTGTTGAGAATATGAGTTGAGTTTGAGTGTTCAAAAATGCATCCAAAGCCGCCAAAAATAAAAACGGCTACAAGTAATCGATAAATCAAAACTCGTAAAACTAGATCAAAACGATATCATTTCAAAACAAACACAAGTTTAAATTATTACTCGTAATTGATAATCGACAACCGATAGAAATGACATTAATAAAGTTGATTTTTTTGGTGTGTTATTGCGAGAAAACAACGAACAAACAAGTTTGTTTGGCCAAAACTATGCCAAATTCAAGGTTTGGGCTATTCCGACGAAAAGAAAGAAAAACTAACAACAGAAACGATTTGTCAAATCATGAAAACATTTATTGCATTAAGTTACTTACATTTTCTTAATTTCCATTGATAATTTGTCCATTTACTCATTTTTTCTTGAGAAAAACGTCTTGCTAACTTTCGCACACCGGCTGGCTCCAGCATCGACTGACAGCATTTTCAGGAGAATCTCACTGCGTTCGGTCTGTACTTTTCGACCTCGGTCAAGCCTTCTCCTGTACAGACGTATGAATTCGTCATTGTACTCATCTGCAAGTTAAAATTTCAAAAGTTCATACTCTCACATTTTTGCGTTTTTAGGGAAATTTGTAGCAATTACAGTGTCCTTGCTAATTAAATTTTTGAACATGTTTTGGAAGCGTATTATTAGGACAATCGATGATAATATAGAATGCTAGCTGTTTCAATTGACATTTTCACGAAAAAACTAAAGACCTTTTTATTCCAATTCAACAGCAATTTTCATACTGGAGCCGTTATTTTAATTTGATTATTTATTTATTTTTCTAAAAAAACCCACAACAATTAAAAAGATTAGTATTGTGGTCATACAACTAAACTGTTTTTTTTTTTTTTTTTTTTTTTTTAAGGTGTTAAGGTAATTCCGTAGAAATAAAACTGCCCGATGAAATTTTTTTATACTCGTTCAAACAAACAATTTTGAGAAACGCTTTCAGAAAATACAATAAAAAAGGGGGGTCACCGACTTCTTTGTTTGTGCAATATGACGTCAAAGTTCATGCATTTTAGTGACTTGAGAACGTAAAGAAAAAAGCTCAAAAATCGAAGAGAAACGGAACAAAAACACAGTAATTTGTTTTTTTAAGAGCAAAATTCGTGTTTTGTTCAAATGTCTGCACTTTATTTTATCAAAAAAATATGAACAGATGTATAAAAAATATGTGATCTTGAAGAAATTGACGAAATAGTAACGTGCGCACGAGCTAAATCATTCGAAAAAGTCCTAAGTGGAAAGTATTTTGGAAATTTCTCAAAAGTTAGCCCGATGATCTATGCTCAATTTTAGATATATTTGATGTTATGTTATAACAAATAATTTTATCAAATAAAAAAACATATGTCACCGTGCTAGTTTGCGAAATATTGCAAAATATATCGTCATTTTATTGTCAAAAAAAGGTTTTCCGAGAGAGGACTGGGTCGAGCTACAAAATTGTCGCGTTTTCTCGCTCGAAAATATCCGAATTCTTCGAATTTTTTATTCAAAGTAATTTACAAACATAATTTGACTAGATTACATGATAAAAGTCCTGAAACCAAAAAACTTGAAACATGCGCAGAACTATGCGCAGTGCAAAACTACGGAATTACCTTAAGGGTCCTGACTACTTTAGAACAACAACGACGCTTGAAACCTGTGCCCGCGAGCAATTTACCGCTGAGAACGCCGCGCGCGCGCCAAATCCTGCCAAAAGACAACTTAAGGTAATTCCGTAGTTTTGCACTGCGCATAGTTCTGCGCATGTTTCAAGTTTTTTGGTTTCAGGACTTTTATCATGTAATTAAGTCAAATTATGTTTGTAAATTACTTTGAATAAAAAGATCGAAGAATTGCGACATTTTCGAGCGAGAAAACGCGATAATTTTGAAACTCGACCCAGTCCTCTCTCGGAAAACCTGTTTTTTGACAATAAAATGACGATATTTTTCGCAATATTTCGCAAACTAGCACGGTGACCTATGATTTTTATTTGATGAAATTATTTTTTATAACATAACATCAAATATATCTAAAATTGAGCATAGGTCATCGGGCTAACTTTTGAGAAATTTCCAAAATACTTTCCGCTTAGGACTTTTTCGAATGAATTAGCAGCTCGTGCGCACGTTGATATTTCGTCAATTTCTTCAAGATCACATATTTTTTATACATCTGTTCATATTTTTAAAATAAATTAAAGTGCAGACATTTGAACAAAACACGAATTTTGCTCTTAAAACACAAATTACTGTGTTTTTGTTCCGTTTCTCTTCGATTTTTGAGTTTTTTTCTTTACGATCTCAAGTCACTTAAATGTATGAACTTTGACGTCATATTGCACAAACAAAGAAGTCGGTGACCCCCCTTTTTTATTGTATTTTCTAAAAGCGTTTCTCAAAATTGTTTGTTTGAACGAGTATAAAAAAATTTCATCGGGCAGTTTTATTTCTACGGAATTACCTTAAGAATAACACAAGGAGTCTTCGAAAATTATACTTCAACCAGCCAAAACCCTCATTTTTTGCGCGGGACTCTATATTTTTCTTTATTTTTTCTGAAAGATTTTGTGAAAATCTTTCTTTTGACAAGATTTGAAAAAATCCTGATGACTTTTCAACTTTACACGCGATGGTGAGTGGTTTAGGGTTTCACTTTTCAAAGCGATTTTAAGTCAAAGACGAAAACAAAACTGTAAATTTTGACAAAATTTTAAAACATATATAATTCATTTTCCCATATTTGTGTAAAATACCGTCTGGTTGAGATTGCCTGTAAAATCTTTGTCAATAGCTTAATTAGTTTTTGAGTAATAATTTTTTTTGTGAAAAATGCATTTTTCGTCATTTGTTCTTCAAAAATGTCAAAACATGGTTCCGTTCAAAAAATTTTATCTCGAAAACGGGCTCGGGACCATATAGATTTCTATCCATTTTTCGATTAATTGATAAATTCTCTATAAAATATCTTTCTAAGAAAAAATCGTGATGACTTTTTGCTTAAGTAATCAGGACCCTTAATTCGTAAATGTATTCGAACTTGTCGTTTAGCTATAATGTTGTGTAAGTTAATGAAACAGAAGTACATGAAATAGGTTTTGATTGAATGATCATTAAAGTTAAAGCATATAACAGCATTGTTAAAGCAAAAATTTAACTTTAACATCGACCTACTAAATCCCAAGAATCGTAACAACAAATTATACAAAAGTCTCAATGCCCTTGGCCTGCAACAACTGGTCAGCAGCCCTACACGTGTCCATTCCAAGCAAATAGATGAAGACTTTACCATCACAAGAACACTTATTGACCATATTTACGTATCACATCCCAATAACATTGATCGAGTCCAAGTACCAGAACTTACCTTGAGCGATCACTACCCTGTCTTTGTTGTTCGACGGTGTAATGCTGCTTTACGAAAACAACGAATGAAAAACGAACACTCTCACCATCATATTAAATACAGAACATTTAAGAACTTTGATAAATGTAAATTTTTTGATGACTTAAAAAAGGCCCCATGGTCTTCAATAGAATGTTTCAATGACCCATCGGATGCTTTAGATATGTGGTATAAGATATACAATGATATTATTGATACACACATCCCTTTACGTGAAAAACGCGTTAAATCTATATCATTACCTCAATGGTTATCTAGGGAATTGCTAAGCAGTATTAGAACTAGAAATCGTCTCAAAAAGTTAGCCAAGAATAGAGAGCAATGGTGCGAGTACAAGAGCTTTAGGAAACAGGTAACGTACCAAATTAGATGTGCTAAGCGGAGTTTCTATTCAGATCAGATTGAGAGTAACAGGAAGGACAGTGGCAAGTTGTGGCAAGTACTTAAAAATGCAGCAGGTATCAGTAAGCAAGGCAATTTATTAACTAACATAACACATAATGATAAGACCCTCACTGACAAACATGAAATTGCTAATGCTTTCAATCTCCATTTTTCTTCTGTTGCAGCTAAAGTACTTAGTGAAACCAAATCCCGCGAAGTTTTACATTCAGACACGCGACAGGAAGCCCTTTCCTCTGTCGACCGATTTGTAAGTCTGCACACCCCATTTCCTCCTCTTGTATCTATACCACCTATGACTGAGGAATTCCTCATCAAGCAACTCAATGATCTACCTAATAACAAAGCAAAAGGGGCTGATGCAATGAATGTCAAACTATTGAAGCATGCATGCCCACACATAATTCCATCTTTACGTTATATTTATAATCTTTCAATTACTTCTGTAATTTTCCCACAGCAGTGGAAAATTAGCAAGATCACTCCAGTTCACAAGTCTGGACCAAGACATGATGTTGACAACTATCGTCCCATCTCAGTACTGTCTCCACTTGCAAAGATCTTTGAAAGGTATATCACCATGCATATTCTTGCCTATTTTTGTGACAACAACCTCCTTAATGAATTTCAATTTGGATCTCGGCCTTTTCACTCTTGTGAAACACTACTCCTTTCTCTGACGGACGAATGGCTTGAGGCCATTGACAAAGGCCAGCTGACAGGGCTACTACTAGTTGACTTCCGTAAAGCCTTTGATCTAGTAAACCATGATATACTTTTAGGAAAACTCCAGTCATATGGTATCAAAGGCCTGATGCATGACTTACTCACTTCATACATGACGAACAGGTTACAAATGGTCTCTGTAGGTTCTTTATCATCAAAAACCTTGCCCATGGTCAGCGGTATCCCGCAAGGTTCCTGTTTGGGACCGCTCCTTTTCTTAATATATGTCAACGACATTCCATCAGCCATTACATCTTGCAAGGCCCACTTATACGTCGATGACACAACTCTGACTTCTACCTCATCAGATCTCTCGTACATAAATGATGCCTTGCAAGAAGGAGCAAACATATTAACCAAGTGGGCAGACCAAAACAAAATGGTGATCCACCCAAAAAAGACCAAATGCATGATTATTGGCTCACAGAGGAAGCTGTCTTCTCTAACTGATACTCTACACCTTTCCTTTTGATCAAATCCTCTTTCAAAGCCTCTTTTCAATAACAGGAACTGGCAGTGACACTACTCAATGACTGATTTACCACATTAGATATCCATGATAGAAGCTCGCTTATGCATACCTTGACAATTTGTGTTGGAAGAAGATCATTATCGCACGTCTTGCTTGGTGCCCTCATTACTAATTTCTCAATATCATCTGTTGTTACCCGTTGGAACGCATTAAACGGTGTTACAGAAAATTAAAATTGAGGAAGCTCTCTCTCTACTGATGTCCGGTAGACTCTCTGTTTCAGATGAATGTTCTCAACCTTTCGAATAAAGAACTGTCTAAAGTCATTAGCCAGTGACAAGGTTTTTATGAGGAGAATAACGTCCATCTGATGAACCGCGAAGAAGAGTACTTGCAGCTTTAAATAGCGCGTATAATTTACGTTCTGTGATATATACATTTCCTAGAAAAAGAAGACCAAAATTTCCATCTTTCATTTTGTTTTTCCACTAAGGGACCGTTCATTATTTATGGCAGGGGGGGGGGGGGGGGGGGGGGGGGCTGGGTGATTAAATGGGGGGTCTTGAATTTTTTCTGAAAAGGGGGGTATTGAAATAATTTTTTGGCTATCAGGGGGGGTCTAGAAATTTAATAAGGTAAATATGAGGGGGATCCCGAAATTTATTTTGTTCTTGCCAGGGGGGTCTTAAAAAAAATGGGTTCCTTGGTAATTAATCACCCAGCCCCCCCTGCCATAAATAATGAACGGTCCCTAAACATTCAGTATTACTTGCGAGTTAGTTGACTTTTGTGACAAAAAGCACCGGCTCTAAATATGTTTATTCTCCCTCCGCTTAAAATTGACTTCTACAACCTAAATATTTATCACATTATGCAAAGTGAATATTGACCTAATAAAATGTTTATCCGTTTTTTTATATTTTTTTATTTTTATCAACTCATTAATTTTTTACCGATTTTTTTTTAAGTTAGAGTAAGTACTTTGAAGGAGTAACGTTTGTAAACAGACCTCTATTTAAGCAAAAAGTCCTTTTTAAAAAAACGAAGACACAATTTTGAAGATGAATATCCATCTCTCAATATCTCAAGCCCGCTATCCTCAAATTTCGTTAAAATCGATGGAAACGGAAGCGGGGACTGAATAGACTTTTTCAATTTGACTTTTCACTGAAAAACCATCAATTAAGAAAAAAACACTATTTATGTTCAAAGGAATAATAGCAACTAACCTAGATTAAGGCTGGTACACACGAGTCAGCTTGCTCCTGCAACACGCTCCTGCAAGCTCCCTAGTGTGTTCTGGGGCCGGTTGCACGAAGCCTGAATAGCGCTATCCGCCGGATAAGTCGCTATCCAGTGGATAAATTCTGACGAAATGGTTCGGAGTGGATAACTTTATCCAGTGGATAACTTTATTCAGGCTTCGTGCAACCGGCCCCTGGCCTTTAGTGTCTTTCTAGTTACGTTATTACAGGATCGTAACATGGTATATTTTCTTCTAAATTATCCCAGTATTTTCAGACAATTTTGATCCCTGGGCCCAATTTTTAACGAATTTTTGATCCCTGATCGATCCCAACTATAATTATTGATCCCACTGGTATTTTCCCCGTATTTTCTATGTTTTGATTGATGCATAGCTTTAAAATTTCGCAGTGCATAATAGAATAGCTCATCATTGCATTTTCTGTTTTTGTTTTTGACGATGGCGGATTAAAAGTGCACTAGAAGATTTATGATTATGAAATATTCATCACAAGTGTTGGCGTTTTCTGTTAATACGATCATCAGATGTCAGTTTTATTTTATTTATAAAAAAATTTGTAAAAGTTTTTCATCCCTAAAAGATACCAAGATCACGAGTTTCAGTGGCTTTTAACCCCTAAATGAGACCAAAAAGTAAGAATTTGGAAAATTTCATATTTTTAAACCCTAAAAGATACCAAATCGTCGATTTTTACCCCTAAAAGATACGACGACCATCTCCGATCGTTTACCCTCGGAGTCCTACCCCGGGTCTCAAAGTTGGTGAGATTTGATCATTTTCCTGGGCATTTTGCTCTCCAGTGCGACAACAACATAAAAGATGTTAAGCGACTTTATGGTTCATTTATCGATCGGTGGGACATATCGACAGTGAAAGAAAGCCCTGAACGGCGTTTAGATATAAGAGTCAACCGACTCAACTTTGGTCTAGACAAACGTGTTGTATTTTCTTTTACTGACATTCTATGATCGTGGCTTTTTTCTTTCTTTCCCATCGTAAAAAAAAATATTTATCTCAGTTATCAACTATAAGTATTAGAGCCAGTATTACCCAGTCAAAACTTCGATGCACATGAATTATGTCATTTTACAGGAGGTTCAATTTACGTTCAACTCAACTTGCAATTAGCATGCATCTGGAATATGATACCTATCATTCTATGCTTGAATACACAAACCAGTAACAGCCAGCAAAATTTACTCGAAGCAACGATAAACTTTTACATGTCAGCCTGTGCACGTGACAGCAGTGACAAAACGTAAATGATCCCACTATCCCCGAATTTTTTACCTGATCCTCCATCCCAACGCTTTGATCCCCGAGCCCATGATTTTGATCCCGATCCCAATCAAAATTTAGGGGACTGATCCCTGATCCCATATACCATGTTACGAGCCTGTTATTAGTGTCTTCGAGTTACGCTCTTTTTAATTTAGTAGTAAATATCGATAGAACTCATTGTTTTTATTCATTTATTGTTTATTTATTACAAAAGATAATTCATTAATAGACAAAGTCAATCAATCAATTTTTATTCAGAATATAATTTACAAAAGAATGTATTTCTAAAATGCTGATGTCAAGATCTGGAAAAAATTAACACCGCCAACAACCTTAGATACCACAGGAATACCAGTATTAATATCATATGAGACAGGAACCCCACGCAGGGGTATAAGGGTATCAGTCGCCATCTTACCTTTTAACTATTTGCCATTTTTTAGACGAAAGACCTCGGAAAGCAAAGTTTTCCAGGCAAAATGAAGGTTGCTGTTGTTGGGTCAGGAGCTAGTGGTCTAGTAGCGATGAAATCGTGTGTGGATGAAGGTCTTCAACCCGTCTGCTTCGAACAAGAGGACTCTATTGGTGGTTTGTGGCATTTCACACAAGAAGTTCGACACAGTTCTGTGTATCGAACCACCGTCATAAACACGAGCAAAGAAATGATGTGTTTCAGCGATTTTCCAATACCAAAGGATTTCCCACCGTATATGCATAACACTAAAGTCATGGAATATTTCCATATGTATGCAAAACATTTTGATTTGTACAAGTTCATAAAGTTCCAAACTAAAGTCTTGGAAGTACAAAAAGCAGCCGATTTCGAAGATAGCGGTAATTGGGAGTTGACTTACGTTGACATAACATCATCGCAAAACAAACCAAAGAAGGAGATTTTTAATGCTGTCATGGTGTGTGTGGGTCATCATGCTATACCGAACTGGCCCAATCCTCCATTTCAAGGCACCGACACGTTCAAGGGTGTAAAAATGCACAGTCACTCCTACAAGGATTTCAAAGGATTCCAAGGAAAAACAGTTCTTGTAATTGGTAAGTCATTTCATCCAGTATGCATAGCGTTTGATTTTATACTTCTATACAAGAAATTCACAGTGTTTAGCTCTCAGATCCAACTTATTGTCTTTATTCGAGAAGACTAACATCCCGGGCGGAGAGAGGACCTTAAAATTTCTGAGGGGCGCATGATAACTAATGTTACGATCTGGCTGTCACACAATTCGGCAATTAAAAATTATTGACTAACGACCATCTAGTAATTAGGGATGGACCATTAGATATTTGAGGGGGGGTTGGGCAAATAGCAAAAAAAATATCGAGCAAAGCCTTAAGGTGGTAAATACGCATAAATTGGGTGTCATTTGGAGTATTCTTTGGAAAAATAGATTTTGTGTGCCCCTAAAACTGTAACTAACAGGCCAGTCGCACTTCGAAACAATTTCAGAACAATTCTGTTTAGTTTAGCTCAAACTGTCAAAATTCTGTCATCACCGTACCGATACAAGTGCGACCGATTTGTTACAAACCGTACTGAAATTGTGTTTCACTACAATACTTCAAAGATGCCAATGTACTGCTCCGAGGCAACAGTTTTCTTGTTCATTAAATAAAAAGGTGAGAAAAGTGTCAATCACTTTGCGTAGCAAGCACTTGATGCTGACTCAAAGACCACATTCGTAGACTCACATTACTTCGCCATGATCTGATCGCAAAGGTACAAGAGTGCAATGAATCCAAACAATTATTCTAACTTTTACTATCAATACCAGCCAGGAATTTCATTAAGGCGCTATGTACAACAAACACCAATGTACACCTAATTTGGCGGGGACATCGCAAACTCTAACTACTCCGAACAACGTCCAATAAACGTACAAGAGTCACAAGAACATTTGGGGTTTGCTAGTTCAGAAACGTCTTCCAACATTTCAAATAAAAAAAGGCAACTCAAAGATGGTCCGATTAGGAGGAAAAACGGTTGATATGTCAACGCTTAAGTACTTTGTGAGCAATTGTTTCACAACAGTTTTGCTCGTAGATTGTACTGACCATGTTGAGTACAAATCAAAACTTTGTATCAAGTGCGACCGGTGCCTAAGACATGAACTTTATGAAAATTTGTAATTGATCTGAACTAAGAAGGTGTCAAAATTCACACTTCAGGTGTCAAATATGGACAGGGAACCCATCCGTTTATTTTTAATTTTTTTGCAATATCTTGCAAATGATGAAAGTTATTGTTATCAAAATAATGGAGAAAAATGTTATTAAACTTTAGAAAATTCCTACCGCAGCCCTGAGCAAAAAAAATAAAAAGTGAAAAAAATAGCTTAATTTGACTTTTAAAGTGTATAAGCACAAAATGACAAAAACATTTGCTCAGGGCTGTGGTAGGTTTGTTTTTAAGCATCTATTTCACATAACTTCAAAGTTTAACGTTGATCGGTCAAATTCTGATGCATTTCGTGCGGTGGTAATATGCCTTGATGTCGATTTTACCATAAAGTGAATGAACGAAGGTGTGAAGTTTTCACGTGAAAGGTCATGACTTCCATGTATCTTCATTGGTCGTTTTTTGTCATGTGATTTCTCCTCGTGTGAAATAAGATCCAAGTTCGTGCAACATTTAGTTTGTAAAATCAGTCCTTGGTTACAGCTTTCTTGCTACAAAAAAAAATTGAAAAAAATACAGAAACACAAAATAGTGTTGTTCAAAAAGTTCATTTAATGTGTTTTTAGGGAATATTTTTTTGAGCGATTTGGCATATTTACCACGTTAAACAGAGAAAAAAAATATTGTGCACGGCAGATGTGCAAATAAAAAAGGAAGAAAATGTCCTGCACAACCATCCCATGGAAAAAAATATCCTGCACAAAAAAATTGCCCATATATTGATTACAGAGAACAAGAATACAAAGAACATAATTTTCTTTTTTTGACTTTTGTTGGAATAAACAACAAGGTATGTTTTTTACCCTAATAAATCAGGTTGCCGTTATAGACAAGATCATGTTGCAGTAAGCCAAAAGGAGAAAAACAACAACTGTGAATACTTATTAGGGGTGGGGTGGGGCTGGTGAAAATATAAAAGGCCATGCATGCCGATATTTATATACAGTGAAGACAAAAATGATAAGTGAACTTCTGAATTTATAAATCAATAATATGTATTTAAAGACACATTGTCTAAGTACAAGCCACCATAGTCTTCGCTAAGATATCCTTCAATTTTTTTTCTTTCTATGTCAGTTGTGTCTACTAATGTAAAAATTTCGATCCCTTTTTTATTGTATCTATTATTTTGTATCTTTAGTTAATTTTTAGAGGACACTGACTAGCAATTGGGGCTTTGCCCTGTATCAGTACTCCTGCCACTTTTTGGCGAATAAATTAAGAAAAAAAATCAAACAAAAAAAAAACAACTAATAGATGGACAGACAAAGAAAGAAAGAAATGTATAAATAAAATAATAAAGAAATGATTACAATTATCATTTTTGACTATAACTAAATATTTGTTGTAAAAGTAAAAACTAAGTAAAAACTTGCCAGATTGTGTGACAGCCAGATATAAATAGATCATAACATTAGTAACCATGCTCATCTTGGAAATTTTTGGGTTCCTCTGGCTATTACATAATTTGCTTTTGTTGTACTTTAGCCAATAAAATAGCATAGAATTACAGACTTTTGACTTGATCAGGGTAATTATCAAGCTAGTAAATGGGCAAAAATGACTTTCCTGCCACTTTTACTGGCCTTTAAGTTTTTCAATCCATGCAAATTGTCACAAGTCATGTTGTCATTAAAAATACTGTTTATATTTTTATTTTATTCTACTTTGTCATTTGAAATTTACTTAATTAAAATGTAAGAGCCTTCCATTTACTTCTTTCCACATAAACTTTAGGACCTGGCCCAATAGTGAAAAACCATTCAACAGAGAGGAAATATATGGAATCAGTTTTATTTTTAACCCAATAATTTACGAAATTGAGTTGGGTGAATCATCTGAAATCCCCCATTGGCCTAAGTGACTTCTCTCTACATTCATCCACTTTCCCATCCCAAATCCTCTCATCTCTGATAGCCATTGTCTGAAAACCTTGCAGTGTGGTTATGCAGCGTTGAGCAGTCAATCTTTAATTTAGTATCCAGGCAGCAAGTTAAATGAATCACATGTAACCTTGTATTTAATTGCCAGATTCATAAATTTTGTCCAGCATTTTTCCTGTAGCAATTATCTTTTTCCATTTATAAACAAATATAGAATAGATATTCAGTCAAACAAATATATATATTCATTTCAATATAATTAATGTTTTTCTAGGAGTTGGCAATTCTGGTGGCGACATTGCTGTTGAACTAAGTCGTCATGCATCACAAGTATACCTCAGTACCAGAAAAGGTTGTTGGGTGTTTGGCCGTCTTCATCCCAGTGGTAAACCAAATGACTACATGTTTAACAAAAGATTTATTAGAATGCTTCCTACTAGTCTACTCATACTAATGCTGAAACAGCGCATTAACAGAGCTTTCAATCATAAAGAATTTGGACTCCAGCCTGATTACCCCCCTGGGTCACATCATCCAACAGTAAATGATGACCTACCCAACAGAATTCTGAATGGTACTATTATTGTAAAACCCAACGTGAATTACTTCACTGAATCTGGTGTGGTGTTTGCTGATGACACCAATGTCGACGGTTTGGATGCTGTTATATTTTGTACTGGCTATAACATTGAGTTTCCTTTCCTTGACAAGTCAATTATTCATGTTGAGAATAATGAAGTGAAATTGTACAAGTACATGTTTCCACCAGACCTTAGCAAACCAACCATTGCTGTTATTGGTTGCTTCCAGCCACTGGGTGCCATTAACCCTTTATGCGACTTGCAATGTCGATGGGCAACTCGTGTGTTCAAGGGACTTTGTAAGCTTCCATCAAAATATGAAATGATGAAAGATATCAATGACAAGAAAGAAGCTATGGCAAAGAGATATTATGCTTCCAGACGACATACCATACAGGTAACAAATGCTTTAACATAACATCACTAGTACAAAATGTCTACATCAGACTTAGCCAATAAGTGCACATTTATACACTTCCATTTACAAAACATTGCTTCTCTGAAAACAGGGGGAGAGGGAGGGGGGTAAAGTCACCAATTCACACCCCTTGGAACCTCTCCTGTGTGAGAATCTATAGTCAGAGGAAATCACAGACTATGGACTACAAACAATTTTATTGTGCTCCTTTGGGAAGGCTTTTCAGCAACAATATTACAAAATTACAAAGGACAAAAATTAATAAATAAATACTACTAATAATAAAAGACAGCACACTAATAAACCCTCACCATGTGGTTTAAAATTGTTTTGATAAGTTAGAACAAATATGATTTTTAGCAAGTAATTAAAAGAATTTGCTCTGGGATCCTCGTGTTTGCCACTTCATACTTCATATCCCAGCAAAATGTTGAAAATAGGGAACAACTGGCTATTTCATTTTTAGGTTGCCCAACCATTTTCCTATTAATATAGAACTTCCTTTACTCTCATGCTGGAACCTTGGCAAAAAATGATGATAATATTTCCCATTTTAGGTGGACTATATTGCATATGCCGATGAACTTGCTGATCAGATTGGCTGCAAACCATCCATTCTGAAACTGCTTCTTACAGACCCTGTACTTGCTTTTTACTGTGTTTTTGGTGGTTGTACTCCATCACAGTATAGATTGATGGGACCTGGAACATGGTCTGGTGCACGAGAGGCAATAATGAATGCTGAAAGAAACATTGTTGCAGCTACAAAGACAAGACAACTCAAACAAGAGGATTCCAGTCAAATGTGGATGGCTTTCAAACTGATGATGCTGTTAGGCATTCTTGTAGCTGTACTGGTCAAAGTATACCTCAAATGACAATTTTATTTGTTTACTTTATATTTGATGAAGATCAGCAAATTTTGTCTAATTAAGGTTAATGTACTAACCTCGGCAATTTTCATTGGTTATTGACTGATTGTATTTTATAAAAGGCCTATTGTAGGTTTAGATTGTATGACAAAAATTATATATTCAATTGAAGCTTAGCCAATGAAATACATTCTTCAATGAAATAAAAAAATCTGATTGACTGAGCAAATGACACATATCTGTCACACAATCGTTTTCAAAAGTATGGACTTTAGATTATCTTAAATGGTATCGACGTCAGTGGCTCTTTCTTAATGAAACAGTTTCTTTGATGTGTGATGACTAGGTAACTAAAAGGTTGTTTTCTTTTTCGAAAAAGATATCATTAAATGACCCCACTTTTACACTTTACTGAGTCAAACTTTGGATAATAAATGCATGTGTGCAATAGAATTCGATGTATCATCATGATAGCTAATGATCATTTGATGGAAAGGAGGAGTGCACCATAGTTAGTAGAGGGGAAGTATGGCATATATGTCAAATATTGATGCCTGGACAAAAATCATTTTCTTATAAAGGTATTCTCTGTATCTAAGAGATAAAGGAATTTGGGATTTTGGGAATTTGTTATTTTTTCTCACATTATTATAAATTCTTTTGGTGAGAATCATACAATCTTACTTTTGATTAAAAGTTTCCAAAAAATCGCGATACATTGCATAATTGTAAATGAAGTATGTCTCTTGGTCATTGAAAATGGTTTATGGTCGGCGAAAAGTCTGGAAAAATTCAGAATTTTACTTTTTTAGATGAGTGGGAGCCCTGGAAGGGTTTTATTGAACGGATAAAAATTATCAGTAGACCTTTCCACGGATGCTGTACAACAACCTCAGCCTTGACAACTTGTAACTATTGTTTTGAATTTGACTATAGTCTGTGGTAATGTGAGGAATTCACACCAGATTCCATTCCTGGCTATTATCTTTTGTTTCGGAAAGACAGACAAAATGCTAGAGGAGGCGGAGTTGCTTTGTTTGCGGCTGATTTTCTTAATATAAAGAGGCGTTAGGACTTGGAATGCGGAATTTCAAAATTGTATTGGGGGGTTTGTTATAGGTCACCATGCAGTAACGCAGAGAATACCCGCCTCGTTCTTAATTCTTTTCAGCACTGCATAGACTTAATTGAGCGAAACCCAAACACAATTATTGTTTTGCTAGGTTATTTCAACGCTCATTTTGACATAAATGGTCTTTCTTTGGGAACCAGCTTCGGCACGCGTTTCCACCACTTGCTGGAATGTAACAATCTATTTCAATTAATAGATAGACCTGTACCTACTCGCATAACAAAAGATAGTTCATCTATTTTGGATTTTGTAATTACTGATGCGCCAAGCTATTTTGTATTCACTGGAACAGAAAACCCACCGTCTGATTGTGAACATAATTTTATTTTTGCTAAACTGAACATTTCGTTTCAAAAACCTAAGGTTTTTAAAAGATCGATTTGGAGTTTTCAGCAAACTGTTATCGGACTAAACGATGATTTGTCCCAAATAAATTGGAACGAAGTTTTGTGCGAGTATAATGGCATAGATGTTCTTTAGTTTAACTTGTTCAACCACTGCATCTTAAAGCATATCCCTAATATAAAAATTAGGTAAACCTAATAGCGGAGCTCCAACAATATGGCTATAATGAATATAATTATTCATATAATTTTAATTGGTGCGAGCACGTTATATTATATAATTTAATATGTTTTTGTGGCAAAACAAAAATGCTTCCTTTGCAGCAACTTTAATGTTAAGTGCTTTATATGACCTGAACACCTACCCCTATTTCAGCTATTAACCCCCCTCCCCCTTTCTTTCTGCACAAAAATGAATTAATGCACCCTGTCACTTTGATAGCCTTTGCTTATCAGAACACCAACAAACATGGATGACATTTGTAGTCTTTATTGTCTACAACAATTAATACACCTACAACAAATCAGTAAAGTAAAATTTATATAATTAAATCTATAATTATAATTCAAATTAATTACAAGTGCCTGGCTGATATGAACAACTGGTTGATAAATAAATAGCCTGGAAAAACAACAACTATGTTGAAACATAGTGCCCATCCACTGTAAACATATTTTACTCTGGGGTTGAGAGCAGTAAAAACACGTAACAACAAAACTCAAATTAGGTTGATCATATTATTATAGATATAGCTGTTCTTGATATGGTTGTCTTGTTGAAATACTGATTTAGTAAATAGCAAAGTCATTTGCATATTTCATGATTTTGATTTTTTAAGAAATGATGAGTCAAAATTTACAAAATAACTTCTTCACATAATTATAATAACTATGTAACTATATAATATGTGCTGCTTTGTATTAAAAACAAGAACATTTAAAAACTTGATGTATGCAAATGATATTGTTATTTACTAAATCAGTATTTCAAGTCGACAACCTTTTTAAGAACAGCTGTATGTTGATGTTCAATAATATTTTAAATTCAGTTAAAATTGTACATTGTTTTGAAACCTGTTTTGAGCAATCATTATTTCTTATATCTTTATAATACAATTGTATAATAAAGATATAAGAGATAAAAATATCTATTTGTATGTTTGTGGTCTTTAATAGTGAACAAATGCTCAGTGTGTCTTCAGGAAAATTGCCATTTCTACCTGTGAAGAATCAAACAAACAAAATGACTTAGCACACATTATTGACTATGTGAAATGCAATGAAAATTGGAAGACCTCTAAATTCACTTTGTGTCAGAATGCAAAATTTATATATGAAATTCCACCATTTAAGAAGAATTAATGAAACTACCATGTACATATTTGACCATTTGGGGTTATTTCCTCTGCCTCTCTTATCAAGTACAAGCAGCATTTTTTCATTTATTCTTCAATATCAAATGTTACAGTCTCTGATAAAAAAATACTAAACAAACACACATAAGCTGCAAAACACTGATAAAGAGATTACAGCTAACAAATAAACAAACAAAAATCTAATTTAACATAAAAAAACTGAGCAAATAAAAAAATGAGAAAACAATTCAATGTTCAATTTAATGTCAAAAAGAGAAATGATTTTAAAACAATGCAGTAGTCAAGTGGGATTTGATCCAAATTAGCCTCCACTGTCTAAAAACATTGGTTTTAAGCTAATATTGCAATATTGTATCTTTATTTTGTTGATATGCAAATCTAAAAGCTAAACAAATTGCAAAATCTTAACTCATAAGACTTGTAACTTGTAAAATATCTGTTCATACAATGGGAAAAATCACAAACCAAATATGGCTATAATTTTAGTTAAGATAAACATTGTTGCTGTAGTGGTTGGTTATATCCATGAAATATGACAGAATTTGGATTCTTTTCATTCATTTGTTTAATTGGAATTGATGCAAATTATATTTATGTACTAAAGTTGAATTTTAGTTAATATGTTTATGTAAAAACAATAAATCTGTCAAAGATTAGCAATGCTAAATAGTACAATTTTGTGCTAACTGCATTGTTTTCCATTGTTGGATCAGCACTGTATTGTTCTAAATAGTAAATAGTATCTGTCAATGTCACTTATCCATAAATGTAATGCATAATATTTTCTTGGCGATATATATTTCAAGGCAATTCTTAGACATAATTTCTCAACTACAGAAAAACTAGAAAAGTGAGTGTTGAGCAATTTTGTTTTCAAAACTAATGAGGACATTTTGAGCATTTTAAATTGAACAGTTTGTACGTAATCAGCCGGCAAATAAATTTACATGATTTAAAAGACAGACATTTTACTCTACAAGGTATTTAAGCTTATATAATTAGGTAAGTTTAAAAACAAGACTTGGCTAAAGAAAGACTGTCACGAAGAGAATTTCAGAAATAAAAGTGTATTGTTTGAGAGAAACCACTAACCTGCAGTTCTCCAGTGATAATGCTAATTTACAAAGAACAAAAGGTCATTGAAATAATTGTGCAAATCCATAAAGGATTGCTTTTACAGCCAACATAACGACAGCCGACACTCCACACGAGTAGTCCGCCATTTTCTTCTACGACAGATTTGCCGTTGCTATGTCAACGAATCGACCACTGTCCTTGCTTGAGAAATAAAATCGATTCATTATTGTAAATTTTTCTTTCTTTCTTAGTGATTAAATTAAAGCAAAAATAATACTAAATTTTCGCTTCTCACCAGAGACAGATGACTCCTGATCTCTTGCTTTTTTCTTCTTCCAAAGCCATTTGACTCAGTTGAATGAATCCTGGAGCGCCTTCAGTCTTTTCGTATCTTGTCCTTTCGGTTTCCTTTTGCTTTTTTTTCTCAGGATTCCTCCTTCTCTAAAATTGTCTTTTTATGATTCGATAAAAGTTTCTATGATTGTCTTTGTTGTCCAGTTACTATCTGCTTAGGTAAAATTTCTTCTACACTTGTCAGTTGACGCTTTCTTTCTCGCTCAGCTCGCTTTGCTTTTCTTCGTTGAAAGTCCTTCGTGTTTCTTTTCCTAGTCTTTGTTGTTGTTGTTTTTTTTTTACACGGTCAAAACACTTTTAACCAGTGGCTTAGCTTTACCAGTTTCTTTCTTCTTGTCCATTGTAGAAATATTTTTTTTAGTTTTAACTGAAAACCAGTCTTTAAGGATTTAGTAAACTGAACATAATTTGCTAAAGACTTTTTTTCGTGTGCGTAGTGTGTCGAGGACAGCAAATTTCCTATGTCACGAGTCCTCCATGAAAATTTGTCAAAGTTTTGGCGCGAAAACTTCGGCTCACTAAAACTGGTCAGCAAGTTTGCGCGTGAGTGTACACGTACGGACGTATGTATGTATGTATGTATGTATGTACGGACGGACGTTGTACGTATTTTCGAATTCCGGGCTTCCTGTGGTCGATTTGAAATGAGCTCGATGGTCAGGGGGGGTTGGACACGGTCCGAAGAGCACTATGGGAGTTCGTTTTAACCAATGAAAACGCGGGATTTCATTTTTGGCGGGAACAAGATGGCAGCGGTCAAGAAGGCGAAGGTGAGAATAAATAGTACATTTTCATGCAGTTTATTATACAAAAGCAACGAATAAAATAGCAAAAACAAAAATCGGATATCTCAGTATTGTGATGTTAAAGTTTGGATCTGATATAGTCATTATTAGTACACCTATTTGTAACATGAAATCTTTGTACATTTTTGAATAATGATGAAAAATGACAACAAAACTGACTTCAATATTTTCCTTTTTCACAAAGCAACTTTCTAATTTCTTATCAATAGTTTTTGGGTTGCTTACCCCACTGACAGTTTGGCTTTATTCCTTTCAATGTATCAGAGCTGCAGACTTGGATCGATTATTGTGATTTTTTTACTTTTTCCTGTCTTTTTAAGTCATTCAATTTTCATGCGGAGAGAGTGAGATGCTTGCAAAAAATTAACGTTTGTTTCTCGAAAAAAAGACACAAAACAGTCAAAGTGCATTACTTTTTAATGGAAATCCACAAAAAAAGTAAAAAAAGTAGGATTTTGTTTGCTTATCTTTGTTATTTTCAAAATTTCCGAGCTTTCGGTTTGACCTTGCTTGATCCTCACACCACCGTAGTCAGAGACAAATGAAGTAATTTTGCTTTCACTACCCATAGTGCTCTTCGGACCGTGTCCAACCCCCCCTGTCGATGGTTTACCATATTTTCTTAATTATGGTGCTCCGCTTGCGCGGGCCTTCGGCCCGCGCGGAGCTCCGCTAAAAACTCAATGTTCTCCTCACTGTAAAATAACATTAAACAAAAACGCCGTTTTTAACTAATATAAAAATTAGGTAAACCTAATAGCGGAGCTCCGATTTAATTAAATGAATTATTTATTCAATCATTCATTTTTTCATTTGTTCATTCACTACGAATTATCAAATTCTTGATCTTTTTTTTTTTTTTTTTGCTGTTATTTTCTTTTCATGATCAAATAATCATAATCAATTGAAATACACAAAGCTTTATGCATGCGACAACATTTTATTATACGCAAAAATGCGAAAAATATGTTGTTATGCATGGTAAAAATAGCACTTGTCAATTAAAATTGATTGTCCAATGAGAAGTTAGAAAAGCACTAAGATGGTTTCTTTGAGTTGTAAACAAATCCCCGCGCGCTACTTGAAAAAAAAATGTTATAACAATATCGACAAAAATTTCACTTTTTTGGTGAAATTTGAAATGAATTACTTATTGGTAATCTAGCTATCTAAAACGGTTGTGAATTTTTAATTATCAAATGTGAAAACTGCGCAATTAAAAATAGCTAGTATGAAGTTTTGAAATTTTAACTTGCTGATGAGTACACTGACGAATTCATACAAGCGTTTTATTTTCAATAACAAATCAAAGAATTACAAGAATCAAATTTAAAAAACCCACACACATAAAGATATCAACGATGGATAAATATCCTACAAAAACAAGTGAATATAATTATTGCAAACTGCTTTCATGTGGATGGTAAAAAAGAAATTCATTAAAGATCGTCAAAAAATGTAAACATACCGGCGCTACGTTTCTTGTCCTGTACTGTCACTTTTCTACTGAACTCAGTTCTGATTACAATAAGCTTGATCATGTTTTTAGAATTTTAAAAGTGGCAAAAACCATTTTCACCGCCTCTAAAAAGTTTACACAGTTCAACGGAACGGCGATGGCAAGCTCGTGTTGCTCGATCACACATAATACTAAATTTGCATTTCCATCCACTCCCTGTTGACAAACATCTTGTGTGAAAAGTTTTTTGTCGTAAATAGTTGATAAATCTGCATTGATTCTACAGCTCTCCGTGGTATGAATATTCCGTAAAAATTGATGAATGAACAGAGTGAAATTATCTTCGTGAGTCGTCTTCGTCTTGCTGTTCACCTCTTTTGAATTGCTGCAAATGCAGCGCGTATTTGTGTCGTTTTTGTTTTTATAAAAGTTTTAACACAGTCGATTTTACTTTTAAAAGTAGATTAGTCGATAAGTAATGACTGAAAAACGCCACGAAGAATCCATGAAGAATACCGCCTTTTTTGCCATCTGATAAACTTGTCAAATAAACTCTTCCAGAAAATACAACTTGTAAAATCTCCATCTTTGAATGACTATTATAGAAATTATGACAACTCTGCATGGCTGACTGCACATTTGGATGGTTAGAAAAACGCCATGAGCGACTTTTAACCATTTTGTCAGTGAAAATATTTTGAAGTAGCTTTTCTTCGTTGAATCGTAGTTATTTTTCTTTTTCGCGCCGCGGTCTTTGTTTCTCTTTCTCAGTCAAATCTCTTCAAGTCGTCAGGTTAGCTGTACCAGTTTCGTGCTCTTTGTCCAGTGTAGAAATACATTTTGTAGAAAAATTTCAGTAAACTGCATCAATCTGCAAAAATAATGATTGTTTTTGCGCCCACTATAACTGGTCAGCAAATTTTGCGTGAATGTACACGGACGGCCGTACGTATTCCTGAAATCCGGGCTTCCTGTGGTCGATTTCAAATGAGCTCGATGGTTTACCATATTTTCTTAATTATGGTGCTCCGCTTGCGCGGGCCTTCGGCCCGCGCGGAGCTCCGCTAATAAGGTAGTCACAATTCATCCTAGGGATAAAGCATGGATGAACAACAAAGTGCGCCTAGCTATTAGAAAGCGTGATCGTTTAATTCAACAAAACCAAATCAACTGTAACTTGGACAAATTACAAAAAAACGTAATCATGCAATTACTTACATTCGCAAAACAAAAACTGCATTTTTTTTGAAAAACTTAATAGTGATCTGTCCAACCCGTTACTCTGCAAAAAGTCATTGTACAAATCAAAATCGTCTCTAATGCCACAGAAAAAGCTGAAATTTTCAACGACTATTTTGTTAGTCGATCCATTGTTCCGGAAGTTGACCTTGGTATTCCAACGTTTCCATTCAGCACTATCGTTGCTACACTATCGTCTATTAATTTTCTTCACTCACTAAAGGAATATTTCTAGCTGCTTTCAAAGAGGGACGACTGCTTCCCAAGATCAAGAAGGCAGATCAAAGCAAAGAAGATATGAACAACTACAGACCTATTACGAATCTACCACTCATGTCAAAAATACTTGAACGGGTTGCTATAATGCAGGTGCGTGAGTACCTTAGAGAACATCATTTGTACCCCAAGTATCAAGCAGCATATCAACAACATCATAGTACTGAAACTGCTCTCTTACGAGTTCAAGATGACATTATTAGAGACATTGACCAAAGGAAAGAAGTAATCTTAGTATTGCTCGACTTATCATCGGCGTTTGATACGGTGGACCATGACATTCTCATTAACAGGCTTATTACCAACTTTGGTTTCTCTGGTAAAGTACTCCAATGGTTCAAATCATATATAGAACATCGTACACAAAAGGTTGCCATTGGATGTGTTGAATTGTCCCCAAAAAGCATTTCGTCAGGAATTGCACAAGGCTCGGTGGCTGGACCGCTTCTGTTTATCCTGTACCTTGCACCACTGGAAAATATCATAAAGTCTTTTGGAATAAATTTCATGATGTATGCTGACGATACCCAGTTGTACATATCCATGGACACTGATTGCTGGCAATCAGCTAAAACAAACCTCCAGCAATGCCTTATAGAGATTAAGTCATTTTTTGATCTTAACAAACTATGCTGCAATGCATCGAAGACTGAAATAATTCATTTACATTCACGTTTTTCTAAACAAATTAATATACCTAGCATTAATATAAGCCAAAACCACATAGATATTAGTGATACTGTTCGAAATCTAGGAGTAATTTTTGATAAACATCTCACAATGTCAAGTCATATCAACAACGTATGTCGCTCTGCGTCACTAGCAATAACAAACATCGGAAGAATACGCAAATATCTAGATAACAAATCCACTGAAAGACTTGTACTGTGTACTTATTGACTGAGTTAGGTCGGGCCGTACGGGAAAATATTTGGCTCGAGGTGATGCCGTACGGACCGAGCGCAGCGAGGTCCGTACAAATGACCGAGAGCCAAATATTTTCCCGTACGGCCCGACCTAACTCAGTCAATAAGCATTTTATCATATCACCCTCATTTTTGAGCATTTTTGAGCATGTTTAATTTTGAGCAGGGACGTACGGCTTCGTACGGCCCTGCTCGAAAAAGCCTACGGCCCTACTCACGTCATCATCTACAAAGGTTTTTTTAAGAGCGCGCGCCCGGGCGGATACGGGTCATGTGATAAATGCCTTTATTACTAGTAAACTAGATTATTCAAATAGTATTTTGCACGGCTTACCTAGCCTGCGTGCAGTCGGTTTTTTTTCGGTCTGTCACACAGGCTAGGCTTACCAGACAAAGAGCTAAACAAGCTCCAACGTTTACAAAATACAGCCGCTAGATTAGTTTGTAAATCTAAAAAGATGGAGCATATCACACCGATTTTATACAAACTACATTGGCTGCCTGTAAGGCAACGTATCAAGTTTAAGTTATTACTATTTACTTATAAGATAATTAATTGTCACGCTCCTGCTTACTTAAATACTTTATTAGCCCATTACAAACCAAAACGCATTTTAAGATCATCGTATAAAGGATTATGAGTTGTTCCAAGATGCAATGCATCTTCATACGGGGACAGGGCATTTTCCATCGCCGCGCCCAAGCTCTAGAACACACTGCCAGAGGAAATAAAGAACTCTGCCTCTATAACAGAATTCAAACGCCAACTCAAAACGTACTTATTTAAAGAGGCATATGCTTAATTTGATATTATTATTATTATTATTATTATTATTATTATTATTATTATTATTATTATTATTATTATTCTATATTTTAATTCCATTCATTAGCATTATAATCATGTAGATAGATTTTATAATTATATGCATCATATTTTTAATATATTTTAATTTTATCTGTATATTTCTTCCTATTAGTATAGTCTCCTTTTTGTAATGTAATTATTCATTATTCATTTACTTGATTGCTGTAAGCGCATTGAGGCTTGCGAAATGCGCCCTAAGCACTGTTATTAAATTAAATTAAATTAACCTACGAAGGTAAGGTTAAGACTTTGATTGCTAAGCTTGATTCTTCTGGTCATGATAGAATAGGCAACAACATTATTAAACTATGTCAACCTGGCATGTTATCTTCATTAACCACACTATATGATCTAAGTCTTCAAACTTGAAAAAATTATACAGCAAAGCATCGAAGTTCGTCATCGAAGTCATCAGCATCAACAGAAAGGCAACGAGGTTCTTCATCGAAGTCGTCGAAATCAACAGCACAGCCACAGACTTTAATCGCGATTATCTTGATATGGACGTAAAATTCTACCAAACGTGTACACGAAAGAGGAAATTCCGCAGGATCCAGAGGGGAGATTCCAACTCCCGAAATGGCAAGAAAGTGGAAACACTTGAGAGAAATTGAGTTCGACGATCTCCCGAGCCAAGTCCGAGTCCGAGTCAAATCCGAGTCCGAGTCAAATGCCCGAGTCAAAAAAAAAACATGATAAACGAACCGTAATTTCTTTGAGTAAAGTTGAAGACACATCCGAGAAGAGTAGAGTAAGGTGGTTTGTTGAACTGACGAGATAAACAGCGATTAGTTTAAATTTCACTCAGGACTCCGATTATAAAAACCCCGGTTAAAAACATACTGCACATATTCTGAGTGACTTTGTAGTGACAGCTTTCAATTTGTTCTGGGACTTTTGCTAGATGAAGTACATGCGTTAGGCTAATTGAACATGTCCGTATATAGTCAAATTGATTTTAGAATTGTGCTGAATCTTTCTCGCCGAAACGTTACGAACCACAAACAAGTATTGATTTTTACTTTCCTTCATCGATATTCATATGTAAACTCGTTCGTGGCGATATTTGGATGCGTTATTTTTCCTCGATAGATCTCAAACTCGGATAAACTTGGATAATTAATTGCTCTTTCATATCGCTAAGTTATTTTATCGAAAGGTTTTTAATAAAGGTGTGATTTTGGTCATTTGATGCGGACTTGGAAAGAGATTACAAGGGACACTGTACTTGGGGCACGAAACATCGGCCACAAAAGACGGCAAACACAGCTAAAATCGCTTTTAGATCGACAAATAGTACACATATTCGAGTACTGCAACGAACAAAAATTGTTTTGTGTCGATGTTATTGATAAAAAGTGGTCAAAATATTCAATTTGAAGAGGCTAGTAAACAAGCAATTACTCGACGCAAATGATCAACTCAGCAGTAACCACAGGAAGGCCAATCGAAGTAACACGAAAGCTTGGAAAAAAAGATGAAAATAAATAAATAAATAAATAAATAAATAAATAAATAAATAAATAAATAAATAAATAAATAAATAAATAAATAAATAAATAAATAAATAAATAAATAAATAAATAAATAAATAAATAAATAAATAAATAAATAAATAAATAAATAAATAAATAAATAAATAAATAAATAAATAAATAAATAAATAAATAAATAAATAAATAAATAAATAAATAAATAAATAAATAAATAAATAAATAAATAAATAAATAAATAAATAAATAAATAAATAAATAAATAAATAAATAAATAAATAAATAAATAAATAAATAAATAAATAAATAAATAAATAAATAAATAAATAAATAAATAAATAAATAAATAAATAAATAAATAAATAAATAAATAAATAAATAAATAAATAAATAAATAAATAAATAAATAAATAAATAAATAAATAAATAAATAAATAAATAAATAAATAAATAAATAAATAAATAAATAAATAAATAAATAAATAAATAAATAAATAAATAAATAAATAAATAAATAAATAAATAAATAAATAAATAAATAAATAAATAAATAAATAAATAAATAAATAAATAAATAAATAAATAAATAAATAAATAAATAAATAAATAAATAAATAAATAAATAAATAAATAAATAAATAAATAAATAAATAAATAAATAAATAAATAAATAAATAAATAAATAAATAAATAAATAAATAAATAAATAAATAAATAAATAAATAAATAAATAAATAAATAAATAAATAAATAAATAAATAAATAAATAAATAAATAAATAAATAAATAAATAAATAAATAAATAAATAAATAAATAAATAAATAAATAAATAAATAAATAAATAAATAAATAAATAAATAAATAAATAAATAAATAAATAAATAAATAAATAAATAAATAAATAAATAAATAAATAAAACGGTAAAACAGAAGTCCGCTGACCGAAGATATTGACTCGGGCATTTGACTCGGACTCGGACTTGACTCGGACTCGGACTTGACTCGGAAAAAAGAATCACTCAAGAGGAATTGCAGACGAAACTAGAGCTACTTCGTAGAGCTTACCGTGCCCAGTGTAATTGAGAATGGTGTAGGTATGAGGATTGTAGGATTATTGCATTAGCTAGTCTACAACGAGGGCGTTTATGTTAAAGTTACGCGCTTCGAGTTACGCGCTTTTCGAGTTACGCGCTTTTCGAGTTACGCGCTAGACCACGCCCAAATTTGTCTCGGACGCGCCCAGAACGTAACTCGATGCAACTAAACTAGTTGAGTGTCTTCGAGTTATGCGCTGGGCGCACAACTCGATGGAACTAAAATAGGTTAGTGTCAACTAAGCTAATTAAATATCTTCGAGTTACGATGACAAATTCCAAATGCCAAATGCAAACTATATATTTTTAAAATTTAGTTTTAATTTGTTGACATACGTTTTAGAATCAGTTCTTTGTAGTTGCAATTGGAGTATGCTGTGTTCAACTTTCAAATTTTACACAGAGTGCCGTATGTTTATCGTGCATTCGTGAAATAATCTATATTGATAACAGTTTGTTACCAATATTACACGTATATATTTAGAGAGGGGGCTAAAAAGAAAGGCTATAGTCACGCGACGTATTTTGTTTCTGTTTTATATACGTATTTCATTCTTGCCTGGTAAGGAGGGTGGAAAATAGAGGACACAAGATAGTTGTAGCAGTTATATATATATCTTTAACTTCAACTTGATTGCATTGCATTGCTTCAAAATGAATCAAATATACTTACTGATAACTAATCTCCAATCAAGTGGACGTGACATGCATTCATGTGCAAATTGTTTTTATACTCTTATCATCATCACTCAATCAATCAAGCTTAATAATTTATATTGCATCACAACCAGCATGAAAAATTTCAGAATCCTCGAGTTGCAATTCGAGTTAAAGTTCGAGTTATTAAATGTATTAAAAAATAGACCATAAATGTGATTTCAAAAATTTTACAAATTACAAATTACCAAGTTTTCCTGACGTACTAACTTCGTGACGGGGGAATTTTTGTCGTGCATAATGCGTTATACTGAAAAAATAATAAACTTATCGCGATAGTATACATGGTGTCGAGCTTCTTTCTACAATGGCTGTCTTTGTCGATTTGAACAATGCGGTGTCGACGTAGCTGTAAACTAAAGAGTTAGGATATCTAGCAGAGTTCATTTTAGCATTTGAGTTCATTTGAGTATTTGAATTTGTTTGACTTTCATTTGAGCGATCGCGGAACGACTCGATTCGAAACTGACGACGCTCGGCTTTGCCTTCTTTTAGTGTGAGTCTCCCGCGAACGGCATGTGTGTTTGTCAGTGTTTTGAGCGTCTTTTTTGAATGAGCATTCATATTGCACCACATTCTTGTTGATATCTTCGAATATAATCAATACCTTCGAAAAAATGTGACGTCTTGCCTACGTTGTGACATGCTCAGATAATGACTGGGCCTCCTGTGGCCTCCTCGGCTATCTCTCGGCTATTTGTGTTGAAACTTGACCCGTTCCGAACAAAAACTCTGCAAAAAAAATAGGTGATGAAAGATATGACCGAAAGGTAAAACTTGACCGTGCCGCCGCCTTGCGGCTGTGCACGGTAATTATTCCTCGATCGATGAGCAACACAGTAGTTGGCCTATTGGTCGGCACAAATGTCCCTCGAGCTATCGAGCCCAGAGATGTTCTATATAGCAAAGATGGTGGACCCTTGGCCTTGCGTACGTTTGCCGAATGGACGATAATAGGACCATTTCCGTTATCAAGCGAGAGCCCAGACGTATGCTGTCAAGGAAGTAACCTCAAACGAACCTCTCGAACATCACTTTATAGTAAAAGTTAGCGTAAAGGAAATGATCACACCACTCTGTTGCCAAGATGTCCGAGAAAGACTTCAAAGAGCCACGCAATCCATGTCAAGTTGGCAGACAGAAGATTCCTAGAAAAGGTAGATAGCACTCAGCATATCAATGGTCACTATCAACTTCCATGATCGTTTAAACTGTTTAAAGAAAACAGCAACAAACTTCCGAGCAACAAGACCATGGCCGTACAAAGAGCTAAATGGCTAAAGAGCAAACTGGAAAGAAACGAGAAGTACCATGACGACTATACCAAATTCATGGAAGATACCATCGACAAGGGGTTCATGGGGTTAACCTCGATGGGACTAAGATTACGTTTCTTTGTCCCTCATTAGTGTACTTGTTATATTTCGTATTTATTGTTTGAGTCACTTATGGAAGTTTCTAATAAATAGATAAAGAAGACAAATAAATATGGATTATGCGAGGAAGTACCAAAGGACAACATTGCACCGGAAAAGGGAAAAGAAGTTTTTATTCCTCACCACGGGGCATACCCGCATCCCAAGAAACCCGACAAACTGCGCGTGGTGCTTGATTACAGCGGAAGATTTCAAGCGACAGCACTGAATGATCAATTACTACAAGGACACAACCTAACGAGTTCCCCAGTTGGTGTCCTCATGAGGCTTAGAAAGGAGCCAGTAGCCTTCATGGGAGACATGGAATCAGTGTTTCACCTAGTTAGAGTGCAAGAAGATCAAAGACACTTCTTGTGGTGGCCAAAAGGCCCAAAGAAAGTGAGGAATATCAAATGAACGTTATTCGGATCAGTGTCATCGCCAAGCTGCGCAAACTTCAGTCTTATACGTTCGGCCGAAGATTTTGGTGATGACTACGAAGAAAATCACGCCAAGTGTTACTGAAAAACTTCTACGTTGATGATTGTGATTGTCTGCTTTCTGAAAAAACCGAACTGAGATTTCCATAAAACGTATCAAGGAATTAAGACATGACATTTGCGCCAAAGAAAGATTCCACCTAACGAAATTCATCAGCTGCAACAAAAGATGCGTCATACAGTCTGTGCCAGAACAAGAGAGGGCTAAAGATGTGAGAGAGCTGGACTTGAATCACGACTTGAATACCTGTAGAATGCGCACTGAGTATGCAATGGAGTGTGCAACTTGATACGTTTATCTTTAGAATCGTCCTTCAGGATAAGCCGACCCGAAGAGGACGTGTACGATCCCCTTGGCTTCGCAGCACTCGTAATCTTAAAGGGCATGCTGTTACTATATACTGTCGGTGGTTTAATTGTGTGGCCAGTAGAGCATGCCATATTGAGACGGCAAACTCTTTAGATACCGACTCATGTATTAATGCGTCATCAACTGAAACAGTGGACGTCTTTCTCAGAAAGGGTCTTATTTATACAACCATTTGCATAATTACTAGATGTTACGTAATTAGCGGTGTTATATATATATTGCACATGCTTACTGTAGAAACATCCACTGCACTGGATTCCTATTCTCCTCTTGTTCTCTCGCGTCGGTTTTGATTTGTTAAATCATAATAAACAAACAACTGAAATCATCAATTGATTTATATTAAAATAGCGTAAATACAAATAGAAGTAACAGTAGTATAGTACAGATGGAATTATTACGTAGATGCGAAGAGGTGAGGCGATCGATCCGGTCGTGAAAGTGAATGAGACAAATTTAAAAGAATCGGAATATAATAAAAAGAGAAAACATTTTAACATTTCATGTATTTCTAAAATGCTGATCATTTAAGATGAAAAATATAGATTTTACTGGCCAAAACCAGCCTCGCTAACAACCTTAGTTTTGGTTACCAATGTTATATCGCAAGAATATTAAAATAGCTGCGTTACGCAGTGGAGCAGTTATTTGTTTTCTGCACGTTTCTAAAGGAATTTGTCCTTAGTAGTTGAGTACAATAGTGTTGTATTGTGTTTAGTCATGCAGTTAGTGAATAAAGTATAAATAGTAGAACGTTAATTGAGTTCGTCCTTCGGGTATCGTAAGCGACTCACTGACACTCATCTAAGTATTTTTATTTATTTTTATTTTTTATTTATTTAGTTTTTCTTTTATTGTATTTATTTATTTTATATTTTATTATTACTTCGTTCTATGACAGATTGATGATTTTTCCGTATTACTGTGCGGAGAATTTGGTCATCTAAGTAATAGTCTGCAATACGTTTCACTGCGACTTCTTAGAATTTGGTAGCATGTAAACTTGTTATGGCCCACCATTTGGTGATAGTGCATGTAGACACCTGTTATGGCCCACCTTTCGGTGATAGTATGTATAAGTCTATTATATGGCGCACCATTTGGTGATAGTATGTTTATGCCTATGATATGGCGCACCTTTTGGTGATAGTATGTATATGCCTCTATATGGCTCACCTTTTGGTCAATGTTAATGGTCTATTTGTGTCTTCAAGTCGTTTTTGCAATAATTATAATTTTTATGTGATAAGCCATTGCAAGGCCTCACTATTTAGTGATATGCTAAGACTTGGTGTATTTTTCCAGTTTCTTTGGCAGATGTCCTTAACTCCAGTGTATGGGAAACAGCCGGAATAACTGACGAATCACTTAAAGCTCTTCTACCTAGCCTTCTCGATCTTCAGATGGGCTCAAAGGCCCCCGCTACTATTACTAAATACAAAGCTGGCTGGCTTGAATATCCCCTTTTGTTAGTGACGTTAGTATTTACGGCACACACAGTATTAGATCAGGTGCCACTTCTAATTTATAGCTTTGAATTGTTTAGTTATTTAAATTGGCTCTTTTACGGTGAAAGAGTGAAGATGTCTTGGCCCCCGTCCAGATTTCCTCTTCAAATAACAAGGGGTTTTTTCTGGCCTCACTGACTCTTCTCAAAATTGTTTTAGTACCCTAGTAATTATTACAAGTCTAGTGTGTGATATAAAATTACATTTATCTTGTATTAACATACATTAGTTCGTATAATCTTATAGCTAGCTTGTATTAACAGTCGCTTATACGATCCAATACAATATTGAAAATGTTTTATGTTGTCTTTGTGTTCAATTCCGGTGAATAGTGCAGAATAACGGAAATAATATGATATGTCGAGACAGGAGCCCCACGCAGGGATCGATGGGGTATCAGTCGCCATCTTACCTTTTAACCATTTGCCATCTTTTAGACGAAAGACCTCGAAAAGCAACGTTTTCCAGGCAAAATGAAGGTTGCTGTTATTGGGTCAGGAGCTAGTGGTCTAGTAGCGATGAAATCGTGTGTGGATGAAGGTCTTCGACCCGTCTGCTTCGAACAAGAGGATTCTATTGGTGGTTTGTGGCATTTCACACAAGACGTTCGACGCCGTTCTGTGTATCGAACGACCGTCATAAACACGAGCAAAGAAATGATGTGTTTCAGCGATTTTCCAATGCCAAAGGATTTCCCACTTTACATGCATAACACTAAAATCATGGAATATTTTCATATGTATGCAAAACATTTTGATTTGTACAAGTTCATAAAGTTCCAAACTAAAGTCTTGGAAGTACAAAAAGCAGCTGATTATGAAGATAGCGGTAATTGGGAGTTGACTTACGCTGACATAACATCGCAAAACAAACCAAAGAAGGAAATTTTTAATGCTGTCATGGTGTGTGTGGGTCATCATGCTATACCGAACTGGCCCAATCCTCCATTTCAAGGCACCGACACGTTCAAGGGTGTAAAAATGCACAGTCACTCCTACAAGGATTTCAAAGGCTTCCAAGGAAAAACAGTTCTTGTAATCGGTGAGCATCCTGTGAGCATATCGTTTGACTGATGCAATTAGGAGTAAGCATTGTTTTATTTCACTTTGTCACTGTTGAAATACCGTCCTCAACATAAAACTGATAAATGTTAGGGCCTAGCTGGCCTAATAGTGAAAAACCATTCAACAGAGAGCAAACCGGGACAGACAAGCGTCCAGCAGTCACTCTTTTATTTAGTATATCCAAGCAGCAAGTTAAATGCATCAAATGAAACCTTGTATTTAATTGCCAGATTCATATTCTGATTGGCATTTTTCCTGTAGCAGCATTCATCTTTATCCATCTATAAACAAATATTAAATAGATAGTCAATAATTATGTGGTGTTTCCCTAGGAGTTGGGAATTCTGGTGGGGACATTGCTGTTGAACTAAGTCGTCATGCATCACAAGTATACCTCAGTACCAGAAAAGGTTGTTATGTGTTTGGTCGTCTTCATCCCAGTGGTAAACCAAATGACTACATGTTTACTAGGCGAATTTATAGCATGTTTCCAGCAGGCCTGCTCATGATAATGCTGAAACAGCGCATCCAACCTTTCAATCATGAAGAATTTGGACTCCAGCCTGATTATCCCCCTGGGTCACATCATCCAACAGTAAATGATGACCTACCCAACAGAATTCTGAATGGTACTATTATTGTAAAACCCAATGTGAATTACTTCACTGAATCTGGTGTGGTGTTTGTTGATGACACCAATGTTGATGGTTTGGATGCTGTTTTATTTTGTACTGGCTATAACATTGAGTTTCCCTTCGTTGACAAGTCAATTATTCATGTTGAGAATAATGAAGTGAAATTGTACAAGTACATGATTCCACCAGACCTTAGCAAACCAACCATTGTTGTTATTGGTTGCTTGCAGCCACTTGGTGCAATTAACCAAATATGCGATTTGCAATGTCGATGGGCAACTCGTGTGTTCAAGGGACTTTGTAAGCTTCCATCAAAATGCGAAATGATGAAAGATATCAATGACAAGAAAGAAGCTATGGCAAAGAGATATTATGCTTCCAGACGACATACCATACAGGTAACAAATGCTTTAACATAACATCACTAGTACAAAATGTCTACATCAGACTTAGCCAATAAGTACACATTTATACACTTCCATTTACAAAACATTACGTCTCTGAAAACGGGGAGGGGGGGGGGGGGGTAAGGTCACCAATTCACACCCCTTTAGATCTTGGATCCTCTCCTGTGGAAGAATCTATCACAGACAGCACAGTAATAAACCCTTACCACAAAGTAATTCTGGTTTAAGATCCTCAGGGTTGCCATATACTTCAAACCCCAGCAAAATGTGGTGCATTTAAAAAAAGAGAACTGCCTGTTTCAAATAGGATGCCCAACCATTTAGCTATTAATATAGAACTTCCTTTACTCTCATGCTGGAACCTTGGCAAAACATTACATGATGAGAATATTTCCCATTTTAGGTGGACTATATTACATACGCCGATGAACTTGCTGATCAGATTGGCTGCAAACCATCCATTTCCAAACTGCTTCTTACAGACCCTGTGCTTGCTTTTTACTGTGTTTTTGGTGGTTGTACTCCATCACAGTATAGATTGATGGGACCTGGAAAATGGTCTGGTGCACGAGAGGCGATAATGAATGCTGAAAGAAACATTGTTGCAGCTACAAAGACAAGACAACTCAAACAAGAGGATTCCAGTCAAATGTGGATGACTTTCAAACTGATGATGCTGTTAGGCATTCTTGTAGCTGTATTGGTCAAAGTATACCTTTAATTTCTAACCTCAATAATTAGTGTTTATAACTTGATTGTGATTGTACCATTTGGATCTATATAGTACTTGACCATTTAAATTTGTACTTTTAAAAAAGATTGTGTGACCAATAATACTTATAACCCGGGGGGGGGGGACTCCCTATTGAAAGAGGGTGGGGATGCTCGCCGAAAATCTTAAAAATGGACCCTAAAAGGGACCTGTGTTGTCAGTTTATGGGCGTGGCAGGGATAAAATTCTACCCCTAAGAGGGACCAAGCAAAAACGTATTCAAGGCTGGGTTTCTCGATTTAATTTATTAACATCAAACGCCTTCTTCTCGTATGAGTTTATGACGACGTCGTCATATAAAAATCGTTAACTGAACCCTTTTATAATAGATTTTGAATAAAATGTATAAAATAGATAAAATTAAAACCCCTAAAAGGGACCACAAAACTCAACTGGTAGGCAATCTCGTTCATAACACCCTAAGCGGGACCAAAACCGGTGAATAGTGCAGAATAACGGAAATAATATGATATGTCGAGACAGGAGCCCCACGCAGGGATCGATGGGGTATCAGTCGCCATCTTACCTTTTAACCATTTGCCATCTTTTAGACGAAAGACCTCGAAAAGCAACGTTTTCCAGGCAAAATGAAGGTTGCTGTTATTGGGTCAGGAGCTAGTGGTCTAGTAGCGATGAAATCGTGTGTGGATGAAGGTCTTCGACCCGTCTGCTTCGAACAAGAGGATTCTATTGGTGGTTTGTGGCATTTCACACAAGACGTTCGACGCCGTTCTGTGTATCGAACGACCGTCATAAACACGAGCAAAGAAATGATGTGTTTCAGCGATTTTCCAATGCCAAAGGATTTCCCACTTTACATGCATAACACTAAAATCATGGAATATTTTCATATGTATGCAAAACATTTTGATTTGTACAAGTTCATAAAGTTCCAAACTAAAGTCTTGGAAGTACAAAAAGCAGCTGATTATGAAGATAGCGGTAATTGGGAGTTGACTTACGCTGACATAACATCGCAAAACAAACCAAAGAAGGAAATTTTTAATGCTGTCATGGTGTGTGTGGGTCATCATGCTATACCGAACTGGCCCAATCCTCCATTTCAAGGCACCGACACGTTCAAGGGTGTAAAAATGCACAGTCACTCCTACAAGGATTTCAAAGGCTTCCAAGGAAAAACAGTTCTTGTAATCGGTGAGCATCCTGTGAGCATATCGTTTGACTGATGCAATTAGGAGTAAGCATTGTTTTATTTCACTTTGTCACTGTTGAAATACCGTCCTCAACATAAAACTGATAAATGTTAGGGCCTAGCTGGCCTAATAGTGAAAAACCATTCAACAGAGAGCAAACCGGGACAGACAAGCGTCCAGCAGTCACTCTTTTATTTAGTATATCCAAGCAGCAAGTTAAATGCATCAAATGAAACCTTGTATTTAATTGCCAGATTCATATTCTGATTGGCATTTTTCCTGTAGCAGCATTCATCTTTATCCATCTATAAACAAATATTAAATAGATAGTCAATAATTATGTGGTGTTTCCCTAGGAGTTGGGAATTCTGGTGGGGACATTGCTGTTGAACTAAGTCGTCATGCATCACAAGTATACCTCAGTACCAGAAAAGGTTGTTATGTGTTTGGTCGTCTTCATCCCAGTGGTAAACCAAATGACTACATGTTTACTAGGCGAATTTATAGCATGTTTCCAGCAGGCCTGCTCATGATAATGCTGAAACAGCGCATCCAACCTTTCAATCATGAAGAATTTGGACTCCAGCCTGATTACCCCCCTGGGTCACATCATCCAACAGTAAATGATGACCTACCCAACAGAATTCTGAATGGTACTATTATTGTAAAACCCAACGTGAATTACTTCACTGAATCTGGTGTGGTGTTTGTTGATGACACCAATGTTGATGGTTTGGATGCTGTTTTATTTTGTACTGGCTATAACATTGAGTTTCCCTTCGTTGACAAGTCAATTATTCATGTTGAGAATAATGAAGTGAAATTGTACAAGTACATGATTCCACCAGACCTTAGCAAACCAACCATTGTTGTTATTGGTTGCTTGCAGCCACTTGGTGCAATTAACCAAATATGCGATTTGCAATGTCGATGGGCAACTCGTGTGTTCAAGGGACTTTGTAAGCTTCCATCAAAATGCGAAATGATGAAAGATATCAATGACAAGAAAGAAGCTATGGCAAAGAGATATTATGCTTCCAGACGACATACCATACAGGTAACAAATGCTTTAACATAACATCACTAGTACAAAATGTCTACATCAGACTTAGCCAATAAGTACACATTTATACACTTCCATTTACAAAACATTACGTCTCTGAAAACGGGGAGGGGGGGGGGGGGGTAAGGTCACCAATTCACACCCCTTTAGATCTTGGATCCTCTCCTGTGGAAGAATCTATCACAGACAGCACAGTAATAAACCCTTACCACAAAGTAATTCTGGTTTAAGATCCTCAGGGTTGCCATATACTTCAAACCCCAGCAAAATGTGGTGCATTTAAAAAAAGAGAACTGCCTGTTTCAAATAGGATGCCCAACCATTTAGCTATTAATATAGAACTTCCTTTACTCTCATGCTGGAACCTTGGCAAAACATTACATGATGAGAATATTTCCCATTTTAGGTGGACTATATTACATACGCCGATGAACTTGCTGATCAGATTGGCTGCAAACCATCCATTTCCAAACTGCTTCTTACAGACCCTGTGCTTGCTTTTTACTGTGTTTTTGGTGGTTGTACTCCATCACAGTATAGATTGATGGGACCTGGAAAATGGTCTGGTGCACGAGAGGCAATAATGAATGCTGAAAGAAACATTGTTGCAGCTACAAAGACAAGACAACTCAAACAAGAGGATTCCAGTCAAATGTGGATGACTTTCAAACTGATGATGCTGTTAGGCATTCTTGTAGCTGTATTGGTCAAAGTATACCTTTAATTTCTAACCTCAATAATTAGTGTTTATAACTTGATTGTGATTGTACCATTTGGATCTATATAGTACTTGACCATTTAAATTTGTACTTTTAAAAAAGATTGTGTGACCAATAATACTTATAACCCGGGGGGGGGACTCCCTATTGAAAGAGGGTGGGGATGCTCGCCGAAAATCTTAAAAATGGACCCTAAAAGGGACCTGTGTTGTCAGTTTATGGGCGTGGCAGGGATAAAATTCTACCCCTAAGAGGGACCAAGCAAAAACGTATTCAAGGCTGGGTTTCTCGATTTAATTTATTAACATCAAACGCCTTCTTCTCGTATGAGTTTATGACGACGTCGTCATATAAAAATCGTTAACTGAACCCTTTTATAATAGATTTTGAATAAAATGTATAAAATAGATAAAATTAAAACCCCTAAAAGGGACCACAAAACTCAACTGGTAGGCAATCTCGTTCATAACACCCTAAGCGGGACCAAAACCTCGATTTCAACCCCTAAAAGGGACTGCGAGCATCCCCACCCTCTTTCAATAGGGAGTCCCCCCCCCAGGACTTATAAAAGTAACGCCATCAAGCACATTCAATAAAATGATGAATTCTGATTTGGTAAACTTTGCCTAAATCTATCACTTTCTTTTTCAAAAGTACAGATTTAAATGGCCAAGTAAAGATTTTAATGATACAAATTATGTTCTCAATGATAGATCATGATACAGATTTTTGGATGTGTGATGACTGCATGTCTATTGACACTATTATTAAACAAAAAACGTTTTATTTCTGAACAATCATAATAAAATAACCCACTTTTACACTTGACTCAGGCCTTAAATGTTTATGTGCAATAGGATTAAATCCATTGAACATGCTTGCAAGTGATTAATTAATGGAAAGAACCGTTGAATATCCCACCAATAGAAAGGTTTTATTGACCAGATATAATTCAGTCTGCCCCATTGTCATAATAATTATATGATTATATAATTTTTCCACTCGTGTTAAGGAGCATCTACAATCTGACAAGGGGTCACATATTTACAAACATCTTCAGAGCTCTGAACAATGCCGGAATGCATGCTCTGCTGACACCTTTCAGATTCTAGATCGAGCTTCAAAAACACATAATTAAGAGTAAAAGAAGCACTACACATTCTGTGGGAAAAGCCCGTGTTAAATGCACAAGTTAAGCACGTGAGCATTAAGCTTTCAGTATAGCTTTGTTGTTGTATTTCATAATCTTTTATTTGTTACACATCATTAACTGTTTTGTTCTATTCACATTTATATAGTCAACTATTGCTTAATGTATTTGCAATTTACTGAAGATGACAGAAGTCACTGCCGAAACATGTCTAAATTAAAAAGAGTCGTGTGGTTTATCAAATTAATGATAATATGATAAAATTCGATAAACGTTTTATAATGAATTTTATTATTCAATGATATAAATATATTCCTACTTTATTTCAAATACTTTTATTAGTAGATATGCAATATAAATTATAGTAGAATATTAGAGTGATTTATAGTCATTAGGCTTTTGTTCATAATATACATATTGAATTCAATTGAAACTATTATAAATATAGTCGTTTTTTGACATCATTACTGTATCATAGTTTTTAGGAGTTTATATAGCTTAGCATTTTCTTGTAGTTTTATTCACTCATGAAAATGATATACTCTGGTGTTACACAAGCCAACCTGCAATGACTATTTTTTGTGCAACGCTGTTGCACGAAAAATCAATGGCATACATGTAACATAGCGCCACAAACGATTTTTTGCACAATATTTCGCTCTGCAACACGTTGCAAGTTTTTGATCTGACTTCAAAAACTTGTAACACAACATGATGAATATTCTGCAAATCAATGCGTGTGACATGTCTATTGCCAATTTGTTGTGCAACAAAATGTGATGTACCAACTGTTATAAATGTCTAAACTTAGTGAGACAGACAAGATGAAGCTTTTGAAGTTGATAAAATACAAAAAATGCTTTTGAAGAATAAAACTAGGCAGCTATGAGTTGGCAGTGCATAAACTAAGTTCTAAAATGATTGTTGCGCCAAAAGTTGGCCCCATGTAACAGATCAGGAAATAATGGACACAACAATGGCGCAATAATGTTGCACAGAAAATTGGCATTGCAAGTTGGCCTGTGTAAACCAGCTAAAATGACCAGCTCACCAATATAGGTGGCTTAATATCTCAGTTGGTAGAGCATTGGACAGACTGAGACAATTGTGAATTTGAATCTCATTGAAGCTCAAAATTTTAGGTCTTCTTTCAAGCAATGGCTGAAATTGCTTTCATCGCCATGATAATCAAACACATTTGCAATTTTTCCACTGTATAGGGTAGTTTTCTATCTGTTTTGTACATCATTTATAAGGATGTAATGTTATTATACAATGGTAATTGCTATTATATACAAGATTAACATTAAAAGAAACATTGTCTTTCCAATAATTTGTGAGCTGTACTCATTAATGAGAGCCACATTCATATTGAATTTCATAGAGCAATAAATTATTTTCTAAATTTTAGTATATTTCAGACATTTTCCATGTCATATCTTTTAGACTTAGACTTTTGTAGTAGTGTTGACCAGTATTTTAAATAACTGATAAACATTGCATTCATGTATGACTTGTTTTTACTGTAGACATTCAGAAATATTCCTAGAGCAACAATAAAACCAGACCAGATATATCTGAAAGAAATAAAAAATATTACCAATAATGAAATCATGTTATTATTACTAAAAAAGGTTTGCTATCAAGAGGACTGACTATTTTGATTGAAAAAAAGGTCACCTGAACACACTCTTTTATCTAAGAACAGTCTGCTCTGAAAAAAATGACCACCAGAGATCTGCACTCTTTGCCTAGCATAAGTAATTTACCAAGAGTGTACTGGTAGGACCATTGAAACAACTTGAAACATGATTGTAACAAACTGGCCAATTCAGTAGGTAGTAGGTTCAACTCAAAGTGGCATTTTTCCCAAGGATAAAATGTTGATAACCTCTATACAATAATATTTGGAGATGAAATTGAAAGATTCTGTGGAGCCAAGAGTTCTCTTCTCTGCATTTTATGAATCTTGTTCTAAGAACATAACAAGGACAATAACATACTTACTGCATTGTGAAGGGCTTGGTGAAGAACATGAAGGACATTACAATTGTAACAGCTTTGCGAAATGTTGTAACTACGAAGATTATAATACATTATGTTAGCCCATATGTCAAAATTTAATCAATATACATCTATTTCAAAATAAAACATTGTCATGTTGTAACTATGAAGATTATAATACATTATGTTAGCCCATATGTCACAAAATCAATATACATCTATAATTTCAAAATAAAACATTGTCAGTGTAACAACTTATAATAAAACTGAGAAAAAAACAGCAATCTATATAAGCAAATGAATGATGCTGACTTTATAAAATTTCCATCAAGAGCAGATGGTTATCATTTACACATGAATTGCAGTAAAATATTTACTTATGATAAGTAACTAATAATTCATGACCCTAGTCTCCTTTGCAACCATTTTTATGACGTAAACTTCCCACTGTATTATAGAAAATACCGTAAACATTTGACAGTTTTTGCGAAGGAGACTATCATGACCGTAGAACAATGCAAAAGAATAGTTCCTCAGATGCAAGGCAATTTAATGAATCTGTTGATTCAATAACAGATAGCATGGAGTTTTTTTTAAATATATAAGAAATCACTTACTGGTTACAGCTGTCAATGCTCCAAATATTCTTACTAGCATTAAGACATATAAAATCCCTAAATATCCGCTAATAGAGAACAGAAATGCTAGACCATAGACTTGCATGGGTTTCTAACAAATAGAAAACAATTTATTGAAGTATTATTACATGTATTATTATAGTACAAACAATTAATCCGTGAAACTTTAGTAATACTAAATAGTGCTATTTTATACAAATTCTATTGTTTTCTTTTGTTTAATTAGCACTATTTTGTACTCTTTAGTAATTAGTGTTTCACGGATATATTGTTTGCACTCTACTAGTTTCCCAACTGTTATACAAATAGTGACAAACTACAACATACCTGAGATGAGAATGTCACTGCATCCCACAACTGACCAGCAGCAACAAGACCACAAAGAATATATAAAAAGCCAATACCATAGGAGTAAAGAACCTATGATAACAATAAAATACAGATAATTGAATGAATAACCAAACAAATGAATATATGAATAAAAAAATGAATAAATAAATGAACAAATAAATGAATGGAAGAACAAAATAATGAATAAAACAAAAACAAATGAATTGGTGCAGTTCTCTCCCTGAATACTGATTTAATTTTCAGTTATATAATTTATTCTTAAAATGTACTGAAAATTCCTTTAGGATTCCACAAAATGTTGAGTATGCAAATTGATACTCACTACTTCTGTGTTTGTACTTTGGTAGGATTTAATGGCCTTTTCTTGAACATTCCCTATGATTGCATCGGCACATAGTGCTAATGATATTAATATCACACCTAAAACACCAAATAAGCCTACATCATGACAAAATAAATTGGAAAGTGGATGTATTTTTAACAATGTTTGCACCATGGTCATGCATTCATTATGTCAAAGTTTCAAGAGCTTGCTCTCAATCTCATGAACTGATGAAGATACAGATAACATGGGCACATAAAACAATGACTGAGGATGTCTGTACAAATTTCAGTACAATTATTTATTTATTTTAATTATTCACTTAATATTTATTTGTTTATTTTTAAATAATTATTAAATTAGCCTGTCAATTATAGTAGAAGAACCCTTAAGAGAAACTATCATGATAATAATAATAAAGTATACATATAATATATGATTGTATGTACATCCATGTGGTGCTGAATCTGTGTAGGGGATATTGTATCTACTGTAGACATGCAACTGTTGTAACCATCCATTAAGCAATCACTGAAATACAGTCAACTACCACAATCCATCAATATTAGTCAGATTCTCAAATGACCAATAAACCACTACATGACCAGTAATTGTACCTGTATTATTATAATCAGGTTGAACCTTGCTGTCGGCAAGAGTAAATAAAATTAATCCAATACTCATACAAACACAAGCCAAGAAGTCAACTAGACCATATTTCTTGCCTAAAAATAAACCAGAACAAAACAAACTTTCAGCAGTATACAATTTGTATTATTCAAATTGAACTATGTTGTACGAATGTCTAAGATGTGTTTGTCTATTATATTATTATTTATTGTTAATACCTTGAATAATAATCCCTCCAAACATGACTGGAATGAGTTTGCAACTTTTAAAAATTACCTATAAAAAATGCACTTCAGTTTACAATTACCTTGACTCAATTATAATCATGATCATTCATAACTATGTACTGGTACGCACTTATCAACTGAGCCAAAAGGCCACACAGGAAAACATTAAATATTGTGGTCAAAAGTAATGTTGAGATACGAGAGACTTACAAGAGAAGGAAGGGAAAACAATCAAGGGAAGATGATTTCCTGATGAAAATTCAATTGGATAAATCAAAATTAACAGACAGAGACAAAATTAACAGAAACAATTCCTTTCAAGGATTACAGTTTAACAAAAAACTCACACATAAATTCCTTATTCTTTTTAAGGAAAATATGCTGACCTACATTCATGCTATGTCTCACTGGTCAAGTGCCTGACAATAAATGCCATGATGAAACACAAAATTGCACTCAAGTGATCAGATGTCAGAGTAAGAACTTAAATGGATGTACATAGGAGGATGGTCATGAATACCAATAGTCACATAGTTGCTTCTTCAAAAACAGCCTACAGTTTGGGGATGTTTAGCACAGGAGAGTGACAAGAAGATAAAGACTAAGATCATTTTACCTGTGTGGGATAATTAAGGTATCCCAGTGAAGAATTAGATAGTCCCATTGTTGATACTGTCAGAAAAGCTAAACCTGCATATGTCCTCAGTGGAATTCTGAAAGGAGCACATCATTGTTACAGTAGCTTTTTCATATTAACTTCACATCATTTTCTACCATCATGGTATATATTTGGAAAAAAACCTCCTCTACAGGACCATCACTCTGCTATTCTCTCAATACTTTTCATATCACCCCAACCAACAAGGAGCTATTTAAGGAAGTACCAGACCCTTGCTACTGCTAAATTGAAACTGTACATTTAAGGCAACATTTGGCCAAAAGGGGACTTTTCATTCAAAATTAACTTGAAAACACTTAATATAGACCTAAATAGAAGTTCAGTTGCCTTCCTGGTCAAAGCATCAAAATTACAACATTTTTCACAGGTGTTTAGCTTATAGCTCCAAAAATACCATTAATTTTCATTCGATTTGACATTTTATTCTTTGGATAAAATTTAGAGGGAAAAAAGAAGTTCATTGACCAATCAACTCAAATTTCAACATTTTTACACCGGCATGAACACATAATTTGGCCGAATACAAGGAATTTTGCTTTCTACATTTATTTTTCACACTACTTAATATGAAATATTGGATTGATTTTTTTATCTTGACATTTTGTCTAAACTATTTTCTAGTTTGAAACAGTTTTTTTTCCTTTTCTTCTATAAATGGATGGTAGTGTTTTGAATTCATTGATAATCATTGAGCACTTTTTGATATCTTATACCTCAAAAACCAATGTGGTTACCATCTATTTTTTCCAGTATTTGAATACCCCGACAATAATCTTCACATTGACAGAATTAAAAAAATCCATTGACAAATTCTGAAGATCCATGGATTTGTACCAAGAGCCTGCATTTTCTTGTGGCCTGCAGTGAAGAAGGAGGGCTCTGGCGTAATTCGATACTGGAAGCCATGTTTTATGGTTTCAGGTTTTACTTCTTTATATACATGTGTCCAGTAACATCTTCGATGTTGACATGAACCAAAGACAGTTTCATCTTACAATAGTTGAAACTTAAAATTAAAGTGCTTATCAAAACAGAAGCAGAAACAATAAAACATGGCCTCTGGTATCGGATTATGACTGGCCCTCGTTCTTTGCAACAGGCCACAAGAAAACGCAGGCTATGGGTTCAAGATTTATGCTGGGTGACGAGATCTCAGATCAGAACCATGGCCATGGGCCTTTTTTGAGTTTGATAAATAAGATGCATTGTGGCCTAGCTTCAGTACAAACAACACCATGTATGACATAATGAACAAAACATGTCTGTACTGAATCTAGACCATAATGCACCATGTTTGCTATTTCAGAAATGGTCAATATTGTGGACCATCCCTGACTGACATCTTTCATTATATGACCAAATACAGAGTTAAATGTTACAACGTGGCATAATCATAACATAGCATATTGATGGTTTTTAACCATTCCCAGGAGACAATTTAAACAAAAGACATGGCAGCCTTGCTGGTGGACTTTTCAAAAGAAAACCACCACCGTGACTGGTGGACCCTTTTGTTCCACTCACTCTCCTGGTTATGGTTGAAAACCATCAATTCGCTATTGATGCTTACTTTCTTTTTTTATCCTGGAATGTTGCAGTTTGGATGCTTCCAAAAATGGAATAAAACCCAAACTGAATAAGTGTTAAATACCATCCAAACGGTTTGAAGCCTTCAATTCTGAAAATCGATTCCTAAAAGAAGTAATCACAAATGTTTATCGAAGCTAATGAAGACGATCTAGATGAATTATTTCTTGATATCGTTTATAAGCTTACTTGTACATAGCCATAAATGAGGTAGAAAACAAGGACACCGCCACAACAAACAACAAACTGATATGGTTTTGATAACGAATGTAACGCTATTCCCAGTAAATAAAGCTCCTGTTCCTTTATCTGTTGGTCACTTGTAATTTCTATTACTGTACTTTTAGGTTCTACGTTCTTTGTAAACGACATTGATCGATTTATGGTGCTGCTTGTTGATTTATTATAAAGATTCAGTCCGACCGCCATATTGTTTACGTGGACGTCAACAGTCATTACGGTCAGCAGTTATTTTGACGGTAAGGTAAGTACTTGGTGTGTGGAGCACCAAGTGTATTACAACGAATTCCCCTCCCCTCCACAGGGATTTTTTGTGAAATCTTCCGTATGAAAAAGCCAACCTTTTCCAGGTAAGCTTTAAGTGACCAGTCCGGTCATTAATTACGGGAAGGAGCGGCGGATGAGAAATGTCCAACTGGTAAACTCAGTTTATCCAGATCATGCTAGCTGCCCTCATCATGAGTGGTTTGCCATGCAAGTGGTCCATGCCTTCCAGTGATTTGCAGAACTTGCAATATATGTGATTTGCCAGGGTTCAGGGCAGAAATTATGAGCATGCATTTTTAGAAATAAGCTGAGAGAAATACACTGGGGGACATTTCTGTACAATGGACTGACTGTTTATTACACCGCAGGAGAGGGGGGGATTTTTTCCAATGTTTTCTTTTAGAAAAGCGTAACCTCATCCAAAACAAAATTACTTTTCAAAAACATACCCATCTAAAAAAAAGGTTTTTCAAAAATTGTGTACTGTTTGGGTGATATGTTCTAAAAAGTCCTTATCTAGCCCTCTGAATTTTGCACTGTTAACTGATAGAACACACAGATTTACATGTTGATATCAAAATTTTACTATTTCATTACCTTATTCAATACATATGGTGTGACTAGTACTAAACTCTAACAAAAAAAACATCAACTATCTTTCAACATATTAACAAATACTACAAACATTGTACCATTCAAAACTATACTTTTGAGCATTCTGTACTTTTGGAAAAGATTGTGTGACAGATATAATATATCAAAAATCAGCCAATTAGAATACATCATTTTATTATATAATAATGTGTATGAATGGCCCAGCTTTGATACAGCTATTCTGGAAATTGTTGTCCAGTTGAAATACTGATTTAGTGAATAGCAAAGTCATTTGCATATCTCGTGATTTTTATTTTTATGAAGTGATGAGTCAATAATTTCATCGTAAAATTATGACAAACTATATAATGTGCAGCGTTGTATTTATAACAAGAAAACTTGAGATATGCAAATGACATTGTTTCTCTAAATCAGTATTTCAACTGGACAACCATTTCAAGATTAGCTGTATATGTCACAAAATCTTCATCAAAAGTACAGATTTAAATTGTACAATGTTTCCCACAATCTATAAATATTTATATACACTAAATTAAATGATGTGATGTGATGTGACAATCTTGAACACAATTGAAAGCCGGTTTCAATGTACCAAGACCAAAAAGTAAATGGAAAGTTTGCCTCAGGTTGAACATTGTGAAGTTAGGCCAAAACTATTTTATGCATCCAGACACAGAAGCACTTCCTAAAATAGTCCCTAGTGCACTGTCCAGAAACTCCTAATGCAATTATACAATAGGTCCATTTAGTGCAATAGCTAACAAACAGAAGTGTACAATGCAGTGATGTAATGTGAATCTAACAAACACAATGGACATCACTAAAAGGTATCCAATCTTTAACCAGAACCCTTCTCTACATTGCAGCTTCTCTGCTTCCTTCCTTCTATAGATCCCTTGCATGTGACGTCAAAGCAACCCTGTCTGGAAGACAAAACAAAAGATTTCTGTTCTCTTGGGAGCTGAAATCCATTGTTTTGTCCACAAGGTTGAGCTGCATTCCAACAAACTGTGAGGAATCTATAGAGCACCTTTTAAAAGCTCTGGTCAATGCTTTCTGTTTGCCTATCTTCATTTTTTCTTCTTCCTTGAAAAACATACAGTCTATGGAATTTATAGGCACATTTTTACAATACTTTCCCTTAGCATAAGGTTTCAAGTCAAAGATCTTAGCAAAAATTATTTTGATTTTTTTGTGCTGTTTATATGCAATGAATTTTGGAATATCAGAGTTGCTAGATGGAAAAATGCTAATAAGACTAAACATTCTCAGTGAAATTTAGAGATTTTAATCCAGCCTCACTTGATATTGCATGTTTCCAGCTAAAATTTTAATAATAAACTAATCTTAATACGCTCTTTGGTTATTCAGAATAATTTTAGTGTGAATTTGGCTCAAAAACTCATATACTTGTGAAGCAAAAAGTGTAAACAATGGTGTCATCAATCATCTACCTAGTATACTACTTACTAGTATCTATCTATCATCAATCATCTACCTATACTACTTACTAGTATCTTTATATCATCAATCATTTACCCATACTTACTAGCATCTATCTATCATCAATCATCTACCTATACCAACTAGTATCTATCATGTGGTTATAGTTGCAGAGTTGAAGATGAGCCTGTCATTCCATTGTATATAAAAGTATTATTAAATGGAACAAATTGATGTGTTATTAGCTTGATTACTTCTTGAGCAGCTGCACCTGAAACAAATCAAATAAATTGTTAAATATAGGAAATAATAATATACAGTTCTAATGATTAAGTTTGGTGAGATTAAAGTTTGGTGAGGTTGATTATCAAAATTATAATATGAGATTTACATTTATTTTATTGTACCCCCATTTTTTGAATCATCAATCTCCCTGCAATTAATGACAAGCCTCTAAAAATAGTCATGTTGTGTTCTTACCACCAATAAATGCAGCAATGGGATGAATTTCTGATGCACCATAACGACACCTGTCAACAAGAACATTTTGCATCAAAAGAGATGATCAATGATGTCATCAAACATAATAAGAAACATTAAGCAAACAAACTTTAGGAAAAAAGATGATATCAGGTTGTTTTACTGAAATACCCATATTGGAAATGATTTTAAGTACATACACTAATCAATGAATGGTAATAAAAGCACTTTTATTTGGATATAGGTACAACACTCATAAGTTCTTAAATTATCCTATTAAATAAATAAAATATAAATAAATTACAAGGCAGAATGTATAGGCTGTAGGAGAGTACCATAAGATAAATTCGTCAATAAGCATAAAATGTGATACATTTGTTTGAAATGAGTGCAAGAAAATTAACTTATTTGAAAGGATAAATATCATGGTGACACTTGCTGACAATACATACATTTCATGGATGTATTCTGACTTGATGGTGGCAGTTACAGCCCATTCTTGTAGAATAGCACTGACACAAGACTACAAATAAACAAACATTGAATGGTGTGAGTTGTTTGGAGAAAAGGGTCTTGTGTTTTCATAGTTTGAGCAGTATCTTCCTTAAACCCTCACCAATGGTAGACCTGTGATTTCATGGTGCATGGTACAAATCCATGAACAGCATTCTGAGAGCTATGGCTTGTCAATCAATTTTGTACAACCTGTATATTATTATTAATAATTTGTCTTTACAGCAAAAGAGCACATTGAAGATAATAACAGATCAAGCTTTTGGAGCCGCCATCCCACTCCAACAGTGAAGTGGGATGGCAGACTGCAATTTTGTGCAACCAGTAGTTATTTGTCTTTGCAGCAAAAGATCACATTGAGGATTATAACAGCTGAAACTGTGCAAACCACTATATATCCAGCTCTAACAGTCAGACTATCCTCTTTCAGTGATTTTATTTTCATTCTAGATGTACATCTTGATTGCAATAGCAATATTTCGTGTTTACTTAAACAACTGGCTATGTTAATATGCCATTCAGAATCACAATAGCTAGCTTTTCAGAAGTTCTTTTGAAATAATAGCCAAACACTGGACATTGGACACTGTTGTTGGTAGATAAATGACACAGGCAGATATTGTATTGAGCTGACTTGAGTATGAGAACTTACCCTCAATTTAACTACATCAGCTTCTACTTGATCATCAAAATGACCTATAAATTGAATTAAATACTGCCATGATGTAATTTGTCATAACAAATTACAATTAGATGAAAAGAAAACAGTTGTTTCCAATCAGATGAAACAAAACAAGCCTCTGCATTCGTTTATCAGTCCAAGACATTTCTATAACTCTCAAAAACTCAGTGACAAAACATCAATCATCAATAGTTAAATAAGAATCTTGATCACTGTGATTTCAAATAACAATATTTTGTTTCATTACTTACCGGGATATCGATGATATTGACAATAAAATCTATCCACACCTCGCAACAGTACATAGAACACCACATCACTATCAGGATCATCTAAATTACAACCTACAAATATCAATGAAAAAAGATTTAATGTCTCAGTCTTTCATGAAGACAGATAGAATTATCAAGGACAGCACTAAGATATAGGTTTGCGTATATAAGGCCAATATATATTGCCAATAAATGCCCAATCTTGAAGATTTTATACTTTCTGAGCAAGACTGCCATTAAGTCATGGCAGTTTTGCCATGCTGTAGCAGCTGGATGAAAGATAGGTTAAACGTGCCTATCTCCAACCTAGAATGGTGCCAAGAGGCAATGTCACCTAGGCCAAACCGCAATCAAACTGTTACATATTTAGAGAATATTTATTACTGCTAGTAATAATTTTGTAATAATACCTATTTCAGTTGTTTTGGCTGGTGAATTGTTATATTCATCATCCAATGATCTGCATCTGACAACCTTTAAGAAGGATGCATTTCTACCTAATATCATAAAAAAATAAAAAAACAACCATCAGTAATAAAAACAAATTTACTGGGCTTCCATTTTTATTGTTACAGTATCATCCAATGAAAAGAGCTATTTTGCAATATATTGCACTTTAACTATAAGTCAATGGTTGAATGAATGAATGAATGAATGAATGAATGAATGAATGAATGAATGAATGAATGAATCAATCAATCAATCAATCAATCAATCAATCAATAATGAAAGAATGAATGAATGGATGGATGAATGGATGGATGGATGAATATCATGTTATATCAATTAACAATAATAAATTATTATTATTCAGTGGCATTTATTAATGGGAAGGGTATAGGGATTGCCCTAAGTCCTATGGCTCTGCAACTACTGCAGACAATGGTTGCCTTCACTTACAGAATATTCTAATTTGGGATTCTGGTATACTGTCTGTAGACTGTTGAGAAAGAATAAAAGTCAATATCAAACATTTGAAGCTTTACTCTCACCAATTTCTGTGATACTAGACAAAATGTATTTGTGATTTGGGTACAGTGTACCTTGACTTTTGATAATAGGCAGCAGTATAATAATTATAGCTGCTTTATATCAACTTCATGTTTTTGTTTTGAACTTTTAGTTTTTGTCTCAAAACACATCTACTATGGTAGTCGGTAGTTACTAAGTTATCCATGATGTTAACAGTGTGAAACCGTTTTAATGGATAAAGATTTTGAAATTACTTAACATACTTTTCCTATTGAGTTAAGTATTCTATGAACTCTTTGAGTAACGGCAGCAAGGTCCTGCTTTGCTTTATCACGATATCTGAAATATATAATAAACAACATAAATGTGAGCTTCACCATTAAAATATTAGCCTTCACAAAATCAATTCTATTTGTCTGTTTGTTGTTAGCATAGTCATGACATGAATGCCAGTATAAGAGCCAGCCAATGTTGGTTTGGAGTTTATATAAAAGATGAGCAAAAGACCTGTAAGGTTAAATTTCCGCAACAAGTACATAGTCATGCTGCATGGTGAAAAATGGAGTGCTAAAAATTCACCACGGAAAAATATTGGTTGCACTAAATTTCTCTGGAGGTGCATTCACTGTTTTGTTCACTGACAGTTACTTGTGAACTGAGTTGATTAACCTTCAGTTATGTGCCTGTCAAGTTTGATTATGGCTCTTTGATTGAGAGCTGAGATTGCTCAAAGTTTACAATTGCTCTGCAAACTCATGACACAAAATTTGTGGAATCTTTCCTTGTAATGGCTTGTATAAAGTTTTGGGAAGAGAAATAAACTATTTTCAATTGTTAAAATCTATCATTATAATGCTTCCAATATTTAATTTAAGTTTCTCTGACTCATCAGCTTTTGAGAACTACTACTACAGGAATCAATTATACTGTTGACATGTATGTAAGACAAACAGCAAAACTTACATATTTTGAAGGGCAATGTAGCTTTTGGAATCAGCTGTCATATCAGGTATTGAGCCACGAAGAGGAAGAAGACCTTGTAGAATAGGGGGAAAAAATAATTTACAATGCTTTTAAAAACTCTTTACTGAGATAGTACATAAAAACATACTAATTATACAAGTCTAAAAAACGCTTACAAGGGACAAGCATCTTGCATTGCATTCAACTGAGAAATGTTATTTGAGAAAGGTACTTGTGGCTCTTTGTGATAGCACTAATTTATTGGAGCTTCAACCTTTTACACATCCTTTGCCTCAACTGTGCTTAACAATATTCGGAAATGTAATAGCAAACTGGCAGATTTCTACACACTCTTTAAACAATTATTTTTCACAGACTGTATCTATACAAAAAGCTAATAACTAACCTTGGCCTTCATTCTCAACAAATTCTTTGACTGCTCTTGCAATTATCCAGAATGATGAACTCTATAGCATTCAAAAACAAACTAAGTATGATCATTATTACTAAAACTGAACAAAGCATCTATGACACTGAGGAGATTTTTCAACAGGTGTTTAAAGTTTGATTTTTTTTTTTAATTAATGTAAAAGAAAATTTCAGATGCTTGAGTATTGAACACATCATTCTTAGAACGATCAGTCAATACAATGTTGTAATATTATGTCTAGGAAGTTTTTAAGTAATGCAAGATTTTCTTTTCATACAGTGTAGTACAAATTTGCATACTTTTGACTTTCACACACCTAACATTACACAAATTAAATTGAAATATGAAACCATAAAATGCACTGAAAGGGAGGTGAGAAGGCACCCAAATCACCTATCTTCAACCCGCATCTGACCAATGATTTTCTTGCAAAGGAACAAAAAAAACCTTTGTGCTACACTGTATTATCATCAATAAAATAATGACAAATCACACAGTCTTTTGCACAGTCAGTGGGTTGATATTGTGCCTCTACCTCTACTAGACCTCATACTGAACATGTCAGTCTTATTATTTAAGTTTAGAATTGATTCCAAACAAGATCACACCATTTAATAAAAAGGCACCTCACTCAACAATATAATAATAATTATAATGATTTATTTCTTGTTAAGCGCATCCCAATATTTCTCGATGCGCTTTACAATAGCCTACCTATGAGATCTTTACTTACAGATTTCAAAATTGTGGAGCATTCAGCTTCTTGGAATATCTTGCCTATATCAGATGGTACCTTGAAATGTAAATTATTGGTCCATCAGCAAATGAGCATAATGTAATAATGAATCACTGGTGCTCAGATTATTCCTATCATAACCTTTTTTAATTATATTATAAAACAATAAAGCTATTGAAATGATTTATTTAGTAATACATAAATGCTAGCCCATTGTTCCTATATTAGGTTCCTTCAACCCAAAAACCAGGGATTCATTCACTTTACTTATTCAAATACTGAAATACAATGAACTTTCATAACTTTTTAATGTTTCAAAACACATCTTCTCCTGTGTTGATAGATACTGGTACTACACTTACTCTTGATGGTACCAAGGCTTTATTTACTGATTTAATAGCTTCATCAAAGTTTTCCTCTTCCTCTGGTATCCCATTGTGTCTGAGACGAATTCCTTCAACACAAGTAAATCAATAAACAATTACATTGACTGGGATCCCGGTATGTTGCACGGTTGCGGGTCCGCACAATGAGGTACTTCCCGCACAATTCCGCACAATTGAGGAAATTTGCTCAAAACCCGCACAATTCAGAAAAATATGGCATAATTTATGCTCTTATCTTAATAAATGTCACTTTAAGAAGTTAATCTGGTGATTTCAGGTCCTTTTTTCTAACTTTTTCGTCAAAATTCCACTCACTCGAAGTGAAATTTTCAAAACTCGTATGTCAAAAACAAAATGGCGTCCGTTCAATTGAGAGAGACTGTGCTCTAATAAAAAAACGCAAGGCGTTCCAAACTTGTATCATACGGGCTCTTGCGCTCTCGCGACTTTAGTACGAACGATAATCTAGCTCTGGATTCAAGATATAAACTTTGCAATTAGAGGTATACTTGATTAAACACTTATTCTCTGCCCAAGACTTTGCAGAAAGGCTAATTTTCTACAGAAATACGAAAAAAACGTTTTTGTAGTTAAATTATTATTGCGCAATCCCGCACATTTTACCGCACAATCGACCATTTTTTCCGCACAATTTGTCCTTGAATTCCCGCACAATTTGAAAAATTTTCCCGCAACCTACCGGGATCCCAGCATTGAGCAGAATCTACACAGTTCTCTTCCATTGGTCACACACACTAACACTACATTAACATTTGGTGAGGAAGGAAAACAAGAGGATACAAAAACCCTCATTACATGAGGTAGAATAACTCTTCAAATTGATATGTTTACTTATCAACTGGGAAAATCAATGAATAAAACACAGTTTCCATTGACATATCTCATCAAGATAGTATGTTTGTGAGATTCAAGTTAGTGTAAAAAGACTCTTGGTTGGTTGGTTGGCTGGCTTGCTTTTTAGTTAGTTGGTTCATTGGTTGGTTTGTTAACTGTTTATTGTCTGGTGTTCATGTTGGGAGGTTTGGTATTGGTTAGTTATTGAAAGTTGATTGGTTGGTTAATATCGTAATTATTGTTAGTTGTTTGTTTGGTTGGTTTGTTGATGGTTGGTTGGTCTGTTTAAACAATTACAGTAAATTGCATCCTTCTTAAGTTTGCAACATGTTCATAGAGTTTGGAGGTGTGTATTTATCCCTCCATTGATTCCTTTCTTCCATCCTTCCTTAATAACAGCCGACACTTATAGCTGATAATAAGAAAAGGAGCCATTCATGTCTTCAGCTACTATTTGCTGTCCTGAATATTTCAGGAATTGTGTTCCTTGGCCAACCACAGACAGCACACTAGCTAATGAGCTATACTTATTCTGATTGGGTAAGAAAAATAATACTCCTGAAACATTTCCACAGACCACAGTGTTGTTATTCACACTAAAATAATACCTACCATCTTTGATAAGTTGCTTAAATAAATCTTTCTCTTTATAATTTTGAGGTGGGAGGTTATTATGCTATAAAATAGTTGAAAGAAAGCATTATTAGAGATAATTACAAACTATGAAATGAAAACCCATGAAATTCCTGTGACATTTTTAATGGGAAATTCACTTGAATTTCACAGGGGTTCCATAATTTTTTTTCATGGCATTTATTCATGGTTATTTCACAGAAACACCCCATGAAAATAATAGTTTGTGCACTTATAAATCATGACATGTATAACAAATAACAATTTTTTCATATGTGGATTTCAGTTAATCCAGATAAAAAACATCTAAAATCATGTCTGGTTTTTGACTATTTTTTCTTGTTTACACAGTACATGAATGTAAACCTAAAGTCTCTGACAACTGAGAATTTTCATTTTTAGGGTAAAATAATTTTTAAAAACTTATTTTGAAGTTCTGATGAAATCCATATATTTTTTTCATGCTTTGAAAGTCAACAATGATGCTCTTTTGGGCTTCTTGTGTATTTTGACCAGCATGTAGGAGGAGAGAATAATTATCAATCTGTGACTTGGTACTGTGACATTACAGTATTCATGGATTGAATTAAAATGACAAAAAAAGCTTCATGAAAAACATTTTTACTGGGAACAAATTTATCAAAACATATGTAGTACATCATAGGCACGTTAACACCTTGTTTCATGGCTATTGACAGAAAAAGCTTTGTATGGTCTTACCTCCTCTTTCCATCTATTGAGATATTTAAGGAGAATCACTATATATGGTATGTGAGAATGTTCCTGAAAGACAATATATATTTATATTATTATATATTCAAACATTTAAAAAGCCATAGTATTATCTCACAATATTAAGATATTCATTTCACATGAACTATTTTAAAACTTTTTAAAACATCAAGAATGGGAAGTGAAATAGATCATCTGACTAGAATACTGGTAGTCACATATCAATTAATTAGTTTCACTAAATTCATTGTAAATGAATAAAAAAGTCAACAAACAAATGAATAGACAGAGAAGTGAAAGAGATCATGAATTTATTTACAAATGATCCTTCATGATTATTTCATTTACCTCTTTACTCAGTGATTTAAAGTCAAAGGTATCCACATATCTCTGTAGACCAGGGAAAGGTTTGTCAAGTCTTAGATCTTCTAGTGCGCTATCAGGGTGGGATTCAACCACTGGAAAGTAAACAATAGAATAATGATGTTGAAGTAAGTTGGTGTACATAGGATTCATCTGTAGACAAAGTATTTGTGTGGTAACCACATACTTGTTTATTAGACAGGGTTTCTGAGATATTCTCCATCTACAGGGCCATGAAAATAATGATGTTGCACAAGACAATTTGAAGGTCTTTTCCAGTGCACGTAAAAATGTGTTTTCACTTCCAGGGCTTTTCAAGGATTTCAAGGAGTAGCATGAACCATGTAATAATTATAAACTTATTGATGAATGAATAGAATGAGTGAATGTGACCAGCAAGTAAATGAATGGGTTCATGAGCATATACATAGATGGATGTTCAACTCAGCAAATAAAAATAATTATTATTCAACAGAAATAAAATTATTCAACAATAAGCAAAAGACTTCACATGTCTACATGTAGATTCCATACCTGTGTGTTCTTCTACTACTAATCTCATATAACCAATAAAACCATACGACCTGCACACTAACAATGGCACTTTGGATGACCATAGAATATTGGCAAGTTTTAGCAGAATACTGCAACAGACACATAGAAAGTTTACTAATAACCAACTTGTTTACACTTCATTAATGCAATCTATGCAAGCATATGACATTTTTCATCATGCATTTGAGGTTGTGGTTGTGCTTACAATTGTGCATTATTGGTATAATACTTTATATAATAGAGGAATACTAAGAGCTGTCAGTATGCTTTAATTGACTATTTTATGGATTGATACCAATACATAGACGACACACATTGTACCATTCCTTCCGAAAATAAGTGCAACACAGTGATTTAATTCCCAAAGCTGAACAAACACAACAAAAAAATAAAGTGACATATTTTGATTAGTTTGATGCTTTGATATACATGTAAGCCTCTTGTACTTTCTAAACCTTGTTTCAGAGCTTTTACTCAATCTATTTCAAAAGTATAAAATATTTTAATTCAAATGGTCAAGCACAGATTTAAATCTGGTACATCAATGCTAAATAAAAACAACAATAATAAACATTTATATAGCACATAATTATATACACTATGCTCTAAGTGCTGTAAGAAAACTAAAACAATATATATAAATATATATAACACTTACTTTTCTTGAAGCTGTGTTGCTATGACAACAGTAAATGACTTGAAGAAACCTACATTATTTTCAAGAATTTGTTCTGCAGACTGGAAAAAGAAAATAAAGAATTTACTGTGTAAGTAGGATATCCCAGTACCAAACTTATCACAATGGATGACTTCCACTAAGAAGTCACATGACCTCATCTACCCTAAATCATCAAGTGTCGTAAAAATGAGGTCCAGAATTGAAAAGAGCATGTAATAATTTGTAAAAAAAAGGAAAAATTTCAAATCATATGATACCTCTTCAATAAAGTCTCCAGAAACATCAGGATTGAGTTCTAATAATAGTTCTGTTGCACATTCAGCTCTTGACTGAAAACAATTAAAAACCATAAATTAGCTGTTTCATCTAATAATCATATTAATATCTGCATTGTAACACATATTTATAAGTAGTTGGTTCACACATGTTATGCCGTAGCATCAACCATGCATTTATAAGTCGGACAGTATAGCAACTCTGACAGTAGTGAGAGCATTGGACTTGTTATCTTGTTATGCTACTGAAATAAATGGCAAAAAGCAATGCACAGTGACTGTACATGTAAGTGGTAGAATTCAGACTTGTCACAAATCACAGCACAAACATGTACTAGTCAATACACAAGCTGGCATCCATGAGAGGACTACAATTACAATTAACGAAATAATTATATCACACCTTCCCTATACTTGATTTTTCCAAGAAAAAACTAGAAAACAACAGAAACAAAAGTCAACTAAATATAAAATACGTACTTGTAAACACATCATGAATTATGTGTGTATTATATTGTACCACTGACTGTACCATTGATTGAAGTCAAACAGGAACTCATAATATTGGGAATTCCCAATCAGAAAAAAAATGTATCATTTCAATGAAAAACATTAATTATGTTCTTAGTGGCCAAGTTCTTTATTTGTATGTTAGTCAAACAATCTTTTCAAAAGTATTGTATGAGGACCAAATGTATATAGCCAGGATAGCACTTCTACATGTATATCCATTGGATAAATCCCTATCCAGCAGATATGGCTCCATGAATAGTAAATTTAAAATACTGGTATACATGTATATAATCTTACTTATTGCCTATATCTTCGCCTGCAACTTTGCTTCCATCTACAATAGTAAATGAACCAACTCCTGCAAATATAAATGACATATATATAAAGGGTAACAAACAAGGTGCAAATTAACTAATTTATATATCACAATGGCAGTGGCACAAATTTGTAAGAGTGGTAAGGCTCTTCCTAATACCACTGTGGCCTGAGTATAATTCCTGGCTGAGGCCCCCCTTCCAGAGTGAGTCTTGATGAAATTGAAGAGGTAGATAAAAATACTAGTTTGGACTGTGTTGCCATTTCTAAAGGAACAGTTGAATATAATATGGTAATTTGAATCACTATGCAGATTTCTTATAAGCACAGACTTTAGTTCTTTATCACAGTAAGTGGAGAGTAACGAAGAGAAGGAGGTAAATGAATACAATGATGAAAAACAAGTTGTCCAAGGAGGGGTGAAACAAAAGGAAACAAAGAATGGAATAAAAATCATTCAACCCATAGGGATTGGTGGTAGAAATATTTTCAACAATATAATTATTAATAGTGGGTTTGATAGAATTCTTTTCATCCTTTCTATCAAAACATTATTAATCGTAATTTCAATTATTTAAAAAAAATTCAATTGAAAAATGATTGATGAAAGTCCAACATCTGATATGCAGTGTATTGTCATTTATAATAATTTGCGTTTTGACCATAATTAAAATAAACACAAACACAATATTATTTCTTTAATACCTGGCAATATCAGATTTTTAAGGATTTCGGTTCCAGTAGTAGAGGCATTTATAAGACATATTTTGGCTTTTTCAAGAGCAGATTGTCCATGATCACCCCATAATCTGAATTGATGCAAAGATCAAACAAACACAAGTTAATAAAATAGTGCAGATACTTGCTTTTAAACATGCATTAGCTTTGATATCAAAGTAAGTGTAAAATATGTCAATCTATGGAAAGAAATAATCTTAGAAATAAATTAACTCTTTGACATCAAATGACAGCTCACGAACAGCTTCATCACGCTTCCAAGTTGTCGACGACTTCGAGCCATCGCAATGCCCAACGCGTGCACTTTAAACCGCAAAATAATTATTTGAAGTATTTGAAAGCCTACCTTAGTTGCCTGTCGTATTTTTTCTCTTTTTCTACCATTGTTTTTGCCATTTTGGCCGGTTTAAATGAAGGTTCAGGCGAACCTGCACTCTTCCTCTTCATAGCGCATGCTCACTTGGACTGGGGAGACACAGGAAGCCCACACAGTTGTAATTTCGGAATCAGGTGAAATTAAGAAAGATCCAGGCCGAAATGCTCCAAAATTACATTTGTTTAATGTCATGAAAGTACAAACTGTTACAGTAAGTGCACCTGGTAAGGTTATTCT